>JAUPFP010000004.1:1131854-1731854 GCA_036925085.1 Brachycybe producta
AAGATTTTGTTAAAGCAACTTTTGTTTTTTGCTTTCATTTTGCTCTATATCATTTGTCTCGAGTAAGCAACAAATGCAGGAAATGTTTATTATAGTTTATGAAATTCGACTGCTGCATTTCTGCAAAAGTAAACTGGATTTATTATGCAGTTTACTTTTGCTGAATTTTTATTGGTGTTTGGTGTTGGTGTTTTTAGATAATGTTGTTGCTTGTAACTTTTTACGTTGGCTGCTTGAATTAGTAACACATTAAAATCTACACCTATAATATTGATTGTTGTAATGTTTTGCAAAAAAAATGCACTTGTAAATTCTATATTATTCGCCACTAATGACGTAAATGATTTGAAATGGGCCAACACCCATTTTTTTAGTGTCCCTCCTTTCAGATTTTTTGTTTAAATTTTAATTTACATTCTTTTTTTTATTTTGAGTTTTTTGTTTTTGCCTCTCTTGTATTAAACGTGTTTTTTATGTTTATTTTCGTTTCTACAGAATAAAATTTTGATTGGTTTAAACTTGCTATTAGTATGTTTGGTACACGAATGCGCTGGCGCATTTGCAGTGAGCCTTTATGGTTACAGGTAAGTTTCATTGTGGTTTTGAATTTATTTTATTTCGCCTTTGGTTAAATTTAAATAAGTGTTTGAGACTTTGAGTTAAGTTTTCTCGATATGTGTGACATACAGAATGCTGAATTAGAGAACTGTTAAGAAAAATGGAGATAGCAAAAAAAGATTAATGACCATGAACACACCTATATTAATGAGAGTGACACTAATTGAATGAAAGAGAAAAGGTTATTTTTAGGTGTATGATAACACTGGTAAGAGGGTTAATAGGTGCTTTTGATAGACAAAAATCATACAACACACCTTTCAAGTATTTAATAGACTTTCAGAGAAAGTGAGAGAGTTATATTAACCACACCTAAAGATAATGTTACTATGTTTATTAGTGTCATTTAGAAATCATAAGATTGTCTGACAACATTAAGATAGATAATTATCACGGCTCGGATTCTTATGCAGTACGAAGCAAACGTTCCTCAGTTCGTGGCCCAAGTGCCAATGGGGCAATCATTATCATTAAAGCAACTGCATTTATGCCTTTTCTAATTAAAAAGGCTAGTTAGAGGCTAGATGCCTGGTATTAGTTGTCAACTAGAATTCTAGCCTCTAACCAGTGTTTTTAATTGAAAAAAATAATTGTTGGTTGATCTAAATGGAGTTGTTACTTCACAGTTGGTTGTTCAGACCACAAACTAAGAAACATTTGCTTGTTATTGTATGAAATCCGAGCCCTACTAATTATTTTAGCTGGGTTTATTTTTTTTTCTTCATAAGTAAACACACTTCATACAAAGATTTTATGATAATTTTGGAAGCTTTTATGTTAATTCGGGAATTCATTTTATTACTGTGCAAAAACAGGCAGAAATTTAAATGTTAAAATGCCCTGAAGATGCCTAAAAAACTAGCTCCAAAAGATGAAATATGCTTTAAAGTAGTAGAAAGATTCAAGATTTCGTAAAATTCTTAAAAATGGAAGGCTTTCAAATAATGGCTAAAATCGAAAAGTGCCCTGAAAAGATAAGCTGAAAAAATAAGTTCCATAAGGTCCACACACTCAACAAAGTTAAACAATTCAAGAACAAAATTCAATAAAGTGCAAAAAGAAATCAACTTTGTAGTTTTTTTTCTCAAGAAAACACTCTAAAAGTAAAAATATGTTTAGATTTGAAAATCTCACAGGAAACAGAAATTCAACTTTATGAAATTATTTTTCTATTTTAATCAAACTTTAAATTATATCTTCCAATTGCTTATAAAGAAAGTTTAGCCATTTGTAGTTAGCACTTTTGGATCACAGTATTTTTTCTATTATATTTTATTATAGGCAACATTTTATTGTATCTATATCTAGAGATAAGACATAAAATAAAATGAACACATTTTTTTATGTAAATTTTTAATCTTTTTGTATGTACGTATAGATATCCGGCATACGGTCCCAGTATACCACCACCAACAGCCAATTACGATGCTAACCGATACTACCACGTCACATCTCGTGTCTCCGTTTCGCTTTCGGACAATCCCGTGTGGGCATCGTCCATCATTACATCCTCGATTAATCCCGGCTCGATGCCTGCCTTACTACCACCTGCCTCACAATTTCCATCGGGATTTTTACAAAATCTTCCTCGAAGTCAACCCGTTTCGTCCGATTTAGAATATCGAGGATATCAACTGCCAGCATTGGATGGAACGGAACCGATTTGCCGAAGAACCTCTTGGCCCGAGAATGTTTGTGAAGATGATGGCGACTATCCATTGTAAGATTTTAAAATATAATACAATTCATAATGCAACAATATGAATTTAACATTTATTACGACAGGGATACGATCAAGGATATTTTAGATGAGAATTTCTTGGTTCAATCTACTACTTCAGAATCCGAAGAGTCTCCCATTGGAAACAGAGGCAAGTAAATAACTTTTACAAAGCATAGGAAAAATATGACATGTTTTTTGCACGTGTAGAAATCACGTTATGTAACAGTAGGGATAATTTTAATTGTATACAAGGTGCGTCGTTTGCTTAAAGTTGAGTCACATTCAAAGTGACATAAAAAGCTTATTTTGAAAGATATCAGCATGAAAATACTCTTTAATTGATTGAGCAACACCTTTCAGTTTGTAAAACACATTCAGGTTTTTCTTCATTTTGCACGTAAAAGACAGAATAATCAAGAGTTTGATAGGCGTTTATATATTAAAACTACCTTAAATCTTGCGCATTGTTTTAAAAAAATGAAAATAAAGATAAGCAGTCGTTGTGCTTAAAACCGTTGCAAGTTGTACAAGAATATTATTACACTAGCAATTCCAATTTTTTTTAAAGAAAATATACATGTATTAGTCTTGTTGTAAATGATTGTCAGTGTAATCGCGGGATTTGCGGCTTTAGTTGCAATCAACAATTTTTTTTCTGTAGATTGTCCATTTTAATTCTGTTTTGACTGTAATTTTTGAAAGATATTCATGGCGATCCAAGTTACGGTAGCTGTGAGGCAGAAAGTAAAATTATCTATCCAAAGGTGGCCAAATCGACGGCTGACAAATGGGTTTATGTTGCAAATTACAAAGATTATTCTCAAGAAGTTCGTGTAAAGAAATGCAGGTAAGAACCGATTGTCCTGTTTGTGTTTTGTAATGTAGTTAGTGTTCTGGTTGATTTTTGTTGCCCGTGACAATGACGAATTGTAAAGTTCTTTTAAATGCAATGTTTTGTATTGCTATCGATACTTTATAGTTCATCTTCGGAGTCGTGTTCGAGAGGTTCGCAGAGCACTTACACATCCACTTGTCAAGTAAGGATGGCACAAAGGAGAATGGTTGCCATAGACATTCGTCTTCGAAAGCCATATGAGGAGACATTTGATATGCCCGTGGAATGTCAATGTGCCGTAGTCTCCAGTGTCTTTCCCACTAGGTCGAATCTTCCGGGTGCAGACCCAACCACTAGTCAATTAAATAGGACCCACATTCCAATAGGAACATCGCTGGACGAGAACCAATATCGTAGCAGCCACGAACCCAGGGCAAGGTATACAAGACACTAATATCGTATGTCAATATCTTAACTTTATATGGATAAAAGTTCTACATTTTAAGGTTAGTATTTTGTTTTTTTGTGAGACGCATTTTCTTTTAGATCGAGAACGAGCACATTTGAATTTTCTTTTGTACAGTAATCTTTTTTATGAGTAAACGACCATTTATCAACTGTTCTTGTGAAACACTTGAATTTGACTCGAATGAACAAAAAATTCTTGAGTATTTTTTTTCAAAAAGGAAAGTGATCTCAAACAAATTCTTTGTTTTCAATTGCAAATAATATTACAAAGAAAAGGTAATATGCATATCAGCTTTCTAAAATTCCATGATTTATTTTGAGTTAGAATTTGAAAAATTACTCCTCAAGCAACATGAAGCAACCAAGAAGGCCTTTGGCAGAGGGAAAAGATACCAATTGCAGCCATATGAATGTAATTGCTAACACTCGAAGATATACACCCGTCAACAATTGCAATGTGTTCTTGGTTCAGATGAAATAATGCATATGTCAGAAAATTAGGAGGTCCCATAATATAATTTGATTTTTATGCATAAAATACCCTGCAAATGAGTGTCAGCGTATAACCACCTGAGGAACAAATGATCAGTAGGCCTAATAATGAATCTGTTTGTGCAACTTTTGATCATCACAAAAAGAGCATTCATTATTTAATATGCAAGACACTTACGATTTTTAATGATAAATTCATTTATATTTAACTAAATGGAGGATTTGTTAAAGCATATTTAAAAGTTTTATTGCATTTTAGAAGAAACCTTGAAAAGCAACATTGAGTAAACATTTAATGAGAGTATTTAAAATGACATTTGTATTATTCGCTAAAATTCAAGAGTTCGAGAGACGTTTTTACTTTAAAATCACGGATATTTTCATGTTAATATTTCTTAGAATAAACTTTTTATGTGAGTTGGAAATGACCAAACTTTAAGCAGTCAAACTTTTTTAATTTTTGTCTGTAAATAGTTTATTTCGAAATATATCAACATAAAAAATTCTGTTAAGTGATTCAGCTGCCATTTGCTGCCATTTGCTGCCGTTTCAATTTTTTTCTTCAATTTGCTCCTGAAACGCGGAATAACTAAAGTTCGAAAATCATCTTAAAATGATTGCAAATTGTCATAGACAATTTATTTTTTAATAAATTGTCTTTGACAATTTGCAATCATTTTAAAATATAGTGGCGAACATGTTTTGATTTTTGAAATTTTTTATTAATTAGACTTTTTTAACGAGGTTATGCTTGTTATATTTACAAGTTAATTAGCTTTATGTATGCTACAATGATGAAAATCACAAAACCTCATTACAGAAATCTGTGACACATTTACTTGTATCATGATTCATGACATTCGTGTTGGCTTATGGGTTTTAATTTACACTGTTAGCGAGTGTGGTAGTGTATTTTATTGTGTATATTGTTTTTATTCTATCAATATATTTATTAAACCTGTCAGAAACAAAACAACGCTAAGTTAGAGCAACCTTGAGCTTGCTGTGACCTTTATTTGTACTTTGGTGACGTGTTGTGGTCAGGGAGGTGTCACTCTCTTAACAGTTGAGAATATTTCTAGAATCTCTGAACTTTGGACATCAACTCAATTCATTAAACAGGCATCTCTGCCCAGCACTAAAATTTTGTTTGCCCCGCTCTTTTATGAGCGTCATCAGTTTCTAATTGGTTTGTGACTTGGTCTCATGTTACATGCCCCGCCCATTTATGAGGTGGACCGCAATTTCTAATTGGTTGATATTTGGTCTGACGCTCATAAAAGGGCGGCACAAACGAAATTTGAGTGCTGGGCAGAGATGCCTGTTTTATTAGTGACACGTTTGTATCATTATCTCCTATTGGTGTTGTGCTCCAAATGGACTTCTCTTGTTAAGAGGCTATCAAAATTTGAAAATTTTATGCTAAATGTCAGAGCATTGTACTTGTATTTTGAAATCTTTTTTATTAAGTTTGAATTTTAGATTAGATTTAATGTCTAGTTAAGTGTTATGGTGAGGACATGAGGTCGTGTGTCACTCTTGACAGCTGTAATTGAATCTAGGCTAGAAGTTTCTGGACTTTGAATAATATCTCAATCCAGTTAAATAGCTCCAAAGTGTATTCAGCCATGTCCCTCAATAACACATTGATTTTATTTGAGTAGAAACGTGATGAAACTTTAACAAGCAAGAAGTAATGAAAGTCAAGCAGCCAACGCATTTCCTTCTCTTTGTATATCATCAATAATGCACACAGTTTGAATATTTCACACTTATTATTAGGACCAAAGCAGCACACTGCAAATAGCATTTGGATAAAGAGGGGAGAAAAAAAAAGGTAAGAGGCTTGAGCTTATTAAATATTCACACGGTGCTCAAGCATTTTTTTTTTAGATATTCTATATCAGTAGTAACAGGGAGAGGAGGAGACTAAAGCTTTTTATTTATTCCATAGTAAAGTAGTTGTGTTTCAAATGTTTCAAAGGCGGTAGAAGAAAGACAGTTACTATGGAATGTGTTTGGTATTGTATGTCATGCTTTTATTTTTATGGTTCAAGAAGAAAATGAGAATTTAAATTGTCGTAAAATTTTTTTACTATCTCTGCCATTATGAAGACAAAATAAATAAAGAGAAAAAAGAGAAAGCAATGGAAAAAGATTTTTGTGCTTTTTTTATTTTAGCTTATAATTTTCTCTTCATCCGCTGAGCATTTTTTTTTTCATACACCACACGTTTTATTTAAAATAAGATTTGCAATTAATTATGTTTGTATTTATAAATATTTTCTAGTATCTAGTACAATGAGGCGTAATCTTCTTTTATTTAAAAAAAAAAATTCGTTGTCAAAATGACGGTTATTGTTTCGCAAACTCTTTGATTTTTCTGACTTTCAGGTAGAAAATGACGAGAAATTTGAAAGTGTTTTAGAAACTAGAAAGGTTAGCTCGATCACTTAAATGGTATTTTCTTGTTGATATCTTTCAAAACACCGGTAAGCGTTTTATGAGAATTCGAAAACGACCCAACTTTAAGTGGACAATATGTTTTCATTTTACTCTATAAAAAGTTTATTTTTAAATATATTAATCCGAAAATATCATTAATTGATTGAGCCGAGTGTGGCCAATAGATAATGCCAACTCTACTTTGAGCTAAATGTGTGGCCCAAAAGGCCAATTGTGAAGTAACAAACACGTTTACATCAACCAACAATATGGGTTTTTTCGATAAAAAACACTGGTTAGAGGCTAGAACTCTAGTTGACAACTGATGGTGACCACACATCTAACCTCCAACCATCGTTTTAATTAGAAAAGAGTATGATTGCAGTTGCTATAATGATGATGATGATGATGATGATGATGATGATGATTCACACTTGGCACTTGGGTCACAAATTGAGATACATTTGCTTTATATTCCATAAAAATTCAAGAGCTATTGATCGATTTACACATGCAGATTGTGACATTGTAAAAGAGATTCAAAGTTCTCTATATAAATTGGTAGGTAAAAAGAATAAAGTGAACCTATTAAAGAGAGGCTATGCAATTAACGTTCAACACTCGTCCAGAACGTTTTTCTCTAACATGGAGTTAAACTACCTCTCATAGGTTTTATATTAAATAATATGGTGCAAAGAACAAAAACTTCAAATTTAAGTTCTAAGTTTTTTTAATTAAATTTTTACACTACAAACTTTTTATGCATTTTATTTGATTATAAATAGAAATCATTGTTAATTATGTTCTCGTATAAATGATAAAGTTCATAATAAAAGACCTGTTTAGTAAGATTGAAGGTGACCTTTTAATTCTTTGAAATTCTATTTTCATGAAATCACAATACCAAAGGAGGATTTTAAATTAAACCGCAGAGATTTCTCTATATTTACTTATACTGTAGTTCTTATTCATGTGTAGATCTATCTACCTACGCTTATGGATTATAATATTAGTGATTTTGTGATATATATATAGCCACCCACCTACGCGGTTATTCAACTTTTTATCCTAATAATTTGTAGAATTCTTTAAGAAAGAAAAAAGTCAATGATGGTTAGTTAAAAATTTCTTTATTAGTTATTAATAATTGGATTGAATTGAATGACAACTCCATGGTGACCAAAAGTGTTTGTAGTTTTTCTCAAAACGTCAAGAAGCCTAAAAGGGTCCTATGTATTTTAGAACCAAATCGAGGTTTTGTAAAACCAGACAACTGGAATTAATTTTTAACAACTAATCAATTGAGACGTTTTATGTCAAAAGTTATCTCTTGACTTTCATTGTTTTTAGTTTGAATAATTACTTTGCAAGCAGCCCCAAAAGGCCTATGGGAGGTGGAATATTTAGTCCAGAAATTGCATATAAAACAAATAAATGCATTGTCAAAATATCACATTCAATTTTTTCTTAAGTTAATTTTGCACCTAAAAGAATAATTAGTTCGAGAGACGTTTAAACCACCTTAATAACTGCTATACAATTTTCCACATGGAAATGTAAAAGTTGAAAATCAGTGCATGAATATATTTATATGCTTTGTCAAACCTAATGTACAACCCTATGAATCTTCTGTGTAGCAGAAACAAGGTATAAGAAGGTAAATTATGATAATTGTTCCCCTTCAAAAATTTAGTAAATACTAGTATATTATATGAAACAAATGCGTGTTTTGTACTAAAAGTTAAGGTTCTTTATTTAAAAAAAAATACAAGATAATATACATGTATTTTTTGTGTGTACTTCCAAAGCAGCGGAAAAAAATTAAGCATGTGCTTGACATTAGAAACTTAAGCTAATTAATGGTTTAAGCATTGTTAGAAACTTAAATCATTCGTAGGCCTACTTTCTATGTAGGTTATTTAACAAACACACATAAGTGTGACCCACAAGAAACTGAACTTATCATCCTGACACACTGTGTTTTTTTTTCACTAAATATGAAAAACAACTCAATAAACTGAGGGAGTCAAGAAATCTAATTATTTCTTTCTCTTCCTTTTGTCTTCGAACACAACAAAACAAAACACAAAAAAAACATAGTGTTTTTCTTTTCACTTTCTTACATAAACTTTTTTAATTAAAATATTTTAATTCCATTCATATTATAACAAACCACAAATGGAAAAGAAGTACCATTGATTGCCTAGGAGACATCAAAAGTATCTGAGGGCACAAAGATTCAAAGTAAAATATATTCTTAGGATTTTCATAAGAACAGTAGAATCATATATTAATGATGCTTCATCATTTCCTGTTGATATTTGAGACAATTTTTTTGTATATTTATAAAAATGTCATTGATTATTTTTTTTTCTTCTTTACTTCACGAATATTGGCAAAAAAATACAAGAAACGAAAAAAAAAATTGTCAAAATTTGTTAGTACAACATTTTTGATATTTTTGTCACGTTTTGCTTGAGTGGGTGAAATAATAAAGTCGATTATTTTCACATTTTAATGTTGAAATTAAACAATATCTTAAGGGCATAAATGTGTTCTATCTGAAAGGACGACGACGAGGGTTGGAGGTGGAGGCTAGGGTTGCTTCTAGGTAATGTGGTTGGTGTACGAGCGTGTATGCTGGCGGTGGAGAAAGTTAACTTGGTCTGGAGTGCAAAATGCCAGCACACTCAAGAGTCAAAAGTCTATAATGATCAGTGATTCCCCCAAAGTTTGTGTCGTGGCATAGTAGTGTGCCTTGCGTTTTGCTAGGTGTGCTGCGAAATTTTGGAACTATATTTTAACATTTCAAAATAAATTTTCACTTTATTGAGAAAAGCAAAATAAATAAAACTTTTCTATTACACTTAGACACTAAACCATTGGTTTCCAAAGGGTGTACTGTGGTACACTAGGAGTGCTTCGATTTCTCCAAGCAAAAAAAGTTTCTGAACCACTGCTATAATGTAAAAACTTAAAAACCCTAAATACTTAGCCTCCACCACCAACCCTCTTCGTCATTTGAGGTGGAATCGTTTGAAATGGATACAACCTTATTATTTTTCTAACTACAAAAAGAAACTTCAGAATTTCTTCAGGGGCATACCCATTTTTAAGCCAAAATCTTTTGAGTATACTAAAATTCAATCATTTTTTTTTAAATCTCAGTTTCTCCTTTGGATTTATGTAACTTCCGTTTTCAAATCTTATGAATAATGGATTTCATATTAAATTAAAAATCAGTTGCTATAGAAACTGTATAGAACAAAAAAAAATATGTATTTCCCTTGTTGTCCTTTCGATGTTTTATGTAAATATGAAAATGTTTTTAACTTTAACGTTATTTTTTAATTTTAATTTATCATTTATTTTTCTTTAAAGATTATTCATTAAATATATTTCTTCCAAATTAAAGAAAAACACTTCATTCCGCTAAACAGGTTTTTTTTTACATAGAAAACACCTTTTTCAGAAATATAATATATATTATATAAACTATTATGAAAATTATAAAAAAATATTGATTTAGTATTTTAATTTAAAATATTAATAATAAAGTCAATTTTTAATTGGGCTCATGTCCTTAAATGGATTCCGTATAATTCACCTAAACACATTTAATTTGAATTCATTTAGCTCATGTGTGTACAAGGTATATGGGTCGTACTTTTAATGAGTGCTAATTCAAAGTTAGTGCTAAATGTGTCAACTTTTACATGAAACTTCCTATCTAAATTTCACAAAGTTAGCCCTACCTTTGACTTAGCAATTGTTAAGAATACTACCCTTAGTGCTAAATTTCCTTCATAAATTTGTGCCCAATTATAATGATTTAAAATATTGGAAACTTGTCAGGTTGAATAAAAGTTCTTAGAACTTCGTATAAGAATGCTGTGAACCAGAAAAATAGCAATCAAGTCAGTATACGCATAAAAACACAGTACACAAACACACACGAAATAAAAAAAATGATTACATTGTGAAATGGTGCGTATGATTTGAGTCCACCCGTATATTTCATTGGTTATCTTATTGTAAATTTCTTTCATTTTTCTTTGCTGATGATGATGGTAGGAAGAAAATCGTTTATCAAATCCAACCATCCATCAGATATTTTCATTCTTTAATATAAATTCCTTTCTACATTTCGTTTTGTTTTTGTGTGGGGTTCAGTTTTAGTATTTTCAGAATGTTCAAACTTTTGACTTGTAATAATCCGAGTACAGAGTTTGTCTCCTTTACTTTCTCTCTATGTACATGTGTTAGTATTGTGTAAATACCTATTGTAATTGTATCAACAGGGGTTTCTATTTTATTAATTGAGTTCTTTGATTTCAGTATATGACAAGAAGGTTTTTCTTGACAAATACAGGTTCAAATTACATTAAGGACATATAAAGGTTTCTCTGAGGAGAAAAAAAAGGAAGTTAGTTAATTAAACCAACCACAATCTTTTACGTTGAAGCCTATATTGGTTCTGATATATATATATTTTTTTACCTATATGTGTATGAGTTTATATAATGTTGTCCTTTTTTATGTTGACTTCCATTTAATTTGTTATGGTTTTCTTTACCCAATATACTGATGAGGAATCATATTTTTTATATAATGTATTAGATGAATAAGATAATTCTATTTTTGGTAATCTTTGAGTAAATGTTTATCAATTTATGTCAATAATTCATGGGAATCTTTATTGAAATAAGAAAGTACATAATATATTTTAGAACATCTTTATATAAAAAATCATTTCAATTTTGTCTTAATAAATTTTATTTCAATTACTTTTTTTAAGAATAGTCATGATTTTATTGTTATAAGGCAAGAATTTCGGCATACATTTTGAGTTGATAAGAAAAATTAAGACAAAATTGACAAAATTTGTACCTGAAGATGTTCTAAAAAAATATATTTACTTTTTGATTTTAATAAAGATTTTCACGGAATATAAATATAAATTGATAAAATTTACAAGTGAAGTACATTAAAGTTTGTAATTTCATTTTGGTTGCTATTTATTTTTCCATAGCTATATACTGTACATAGGAATATATTTTCTTTTTAGAAGTACACGGATTTTGTTTAAAGTCACAAATTGAGGAATTGGAAAATGTAAATTGTCAACTGTTAAACCTTATGTGTACTTTGTAAAGTGGATTTGATGAAAACTTTGTTTTTATAGAAGATTTTGTTTAAAATTCAGTTGCAAGTTAATGACATTCGCCCACACTTCATAAAAGACACACAAACATTGAATATGTCGTAAAAAATTCAATTTACTTTATAAAGAATAGACTTTAACTATTATCTTTATCTTTATGTGCATGTGTTTTATATGTTTAAAATGAATGTGGGTGTAGATGAGGTTAATATTCTTAAATAATTCTTATTAGGTGTTTTGTATTTTTCCCCCCTCTTAAATTACATGTATTTTAAAAATTATCCGTTTTTGTATTATTATCTTCTTACATCCCACACTTACGATACTTGTGACAAAAGACATAACTATAACAATAATGAAAAGAAAACAAATTTGCTGTAATGAATATGTTTTCACACATTTTTTTTTATTGAACAAAAAAAGATAGTTTATTAATTATCTAGCTGCAAACATGAAATTTCCCTGAAGGGAGGCAATCACTGATAACTTGACATTTGTGGGAAAAAACAGCCAGCTTATTATATTATCATACTGACCGTTATTATGTAGTATTTTTTTCAAAAGATTGTTGACTCATATATAGATAGATTTATATTTAAAAATTGTATTTATTTTAAAAAAAGTATTGCCTACTTAGAAAAACATATATTTTACCCCTTTGAATACATAGAAAGAGAGTACTTCTGCGAATGCATTTAAATATTTGATATGGGAGGCAGAAATGAGTCTTCTGGGGATGAAACAAGTTTCGTGTTACAACTCTCATATAATTGTAATAAGGATAATTGACGTAAGCAGTATGTGTGTCAAAATGAGGTTATTCACGACAATTATTATTGACCAATGGCCAACTAACGTGTGTGTTACAACCAACCTTGTATGCATTGTGGAAACCGTTGAACAAGAAATGGAAGAGACCAGAATATTATTTCGTGTTAAAAGATATTTTTTTTGCTATTCTAAGGGACCAGACCGGAAAATATATTTCGAGTTATTTCATATTCTTGTTATCTCTGAAGGCTCGAAATTTTATGCAAATAATTTTTATCAAGCCAAATTTTTTTTTTTTCAATTTGTGGCCTAAGTGCCAATTGTGAAGTAGATGTCATCATTAGAGCAACTGCAATTATGCTTTTTTAAATCAAAAAGGCTGGTTAGAGGCTAGATATCTGGTTACTATCAATTGTCAACTACAGTTCTAGCCTCCAACCAGTGTTTATGATTAAAGAAAATTATAATAATTGTTGGTTGATCTGACGGGATTGTTACTTAACAATTCGCTTCTGGGCCACATACTGAGCTGAAAACATTTGCTTGATAGTGCATAATAATCCGAGCTTTAATAATTATAAATAAAACAGTGTTGATAACAAGACAGATAACAATTAAAGTAATTAAAGTAATTTCAAATAATAAAATTCAATTAGCGACACAACATTATTTTCATGTTGATTTGAGCATAAATTAATATTTGTTTAATAATTTTAAATATTTTTCTAAGAGATAAATTTATTTTCAGTTCAAATATTTTTTCTGTAAAAAATACGCATTTTTTTTCTGATTTTGTAATATTCAGTTTCAACTTTCATAGATTATTTTTTTTCTAGAAATACATTTTTTGAATGTGTATTGAAATAATTTTTGATCTTTGAGAATAAAAATTCTAAAGCAAAGTAAAATTTTCAGCATGAATCAATATTTACAGGGTGTGTTTGTTATTAATGACACACTGAAGTATTCAAATTTAAGTCATAACTTTTTAAAGATGGAACACACTATTTTCTAAAGAATATGTTCATTTTTTTATCAGGTCTACTTTTTTGTTATTGATATTGTTATTATGAGTGCTATATATGTTTTAAATGAATATTCTATTAGCAATAGAAGCGTATCAACAATAGAAGAGTATCATAATTAATTAGGCAAAAAAGAAAATTTTGCTTTTTTTTCTCCAGTCAAATAAAGCTGGTTAGAAGATTAACTTTGTGTGAATTAGGTTATTTTTTGATCAATTCTAGAAGAATTCTAGTCTCTAAACAGGCTCTTTGAATGAAAAAATATTTTCGCTTCAAGATAGTTTTATGAATAACTGATTTTAAACTCTTCATTATGTTGTCTTTCAGGAGCAGAATTAAGAGAAACTAGGAATTGTTTTAGAAACTAGAAGCGTAGCTCAATAACATACGGGTATTTTCATGTTGATGTCTTTCAAAATAAACTTTTTACGTGAGTTTGAATATGATATACTTATAGATTAACATTACAATTATTGTTTTCAAGAAGACAGAATAACCAGATTTTGAAGAGTGTACACTTTAAAACCACCTTAAATAATTAGCCATTTTTTAGCAAATTCAGAAAAAATTGCATTAAAATAATAATTAAAAATTGCGGTTTAAATTTATTATATTATATTATATCTATAGTTTCAGCTATGAATCTCTTAGGTTAATTTGAAAAAAATGATACAAGTTAAATAATTATTATGGTTAAATAATGAGTGTTGTATATTTGTAATGACACACTTCAATTTAAATCTATCAGGAAGGAAACAAATTGTTTCCTAATATTATGTAGTATACAGTATATTAAATTGTGGGATGCTACTGTATATAAAGAAAGCTATGAAAAAAATGGCAACCATGCAAACCTAAATTTCATCACTTTTATGTCAATATTTAAGGGAAATCTTTATTGAAATAACATTTTATGTAACAAAAATGGTCAATTTTGTCTTATTTTGTTTATTTGAATTATTTTTAAGAATAGTCACAATTTTTTTTTATCAACTCAAGACCATCCAAAGCCAAAGGAGCCTGAAAATGACTACACTGATATGTTGTTTGGTAATTTTTAAGATTTAAATGTTATAGGGTAACAATCTCGGCATATATTATTGCATATAAATTTTAACTAATAATTAAAAAAATTAAGACAAAATTGATAAATTTTTACATGCAGATGTTCTAAATATATGTACGATGTATGATTAAAATAATTTTTTTTTTACGAAATATTAACATAAATTGATCAAAAAAAAAAAAAGAAGTTTCCCAAAAACTGAAAGTCAATAATTAAATTTTGGTTGCTATTTATTTTTACCGTAGTTGTAGATTACAGCTGAGGGGGTTTAATATAAACTTTATAAATTTCATCTGCAAACAATCTTGTCTCGAAAGTTTATTAAATTTATAAGTTTTCGAGAGTTGAGGGTAAATATTATTTGTTGACAAGTATTTCTGATGTCCAACTGTGTTCTTGTTGTTTTTAGTTGAGTTTAATATATAGAGAAACATATTTCTCTTATTATGTGTTTTCTATTGACCTATAGCCTACAGCTTTATGTTAGTGGAAACGAAAACGTTTGAACAAGACACAAAAACCCTCTCTTCCAACCCCTGAAAAAAATTGTGTACACAATAAAATACATTACAAACTCAAAAAAAATATAATAAACTGCAAACATGACAAGTTTTTGTTGTTTCATGTACATTGTTCATGTACAACAATGTACATGAAACAACAAAAACTTGTCATGTTTGCAGTTTATATATATATTTTAACATTTTTGATATACATTTTTGATCTATATGTAGGTTAACTTGACATTGCTTCACACCCGAGTTTCAATTGACGTCATCATCATTTTTTATTTTTAAATTGATAGTACATATTTTATGTTTTGTTTCATCTGTCAAGAGAAAATATGTCTAAAAATGTTTATTCTCAGGTGACGTTTTGATATGGATAGGAAAAAAAATAAAAATGTATCATGATAAGGGGAGCGATTTCAATATTACAGTAACACAGGAGGTTATGTGTCAAAATTGTAGGGCTAACATAATTTTTGATATGTTGATATAAAATTGAAAGTATTGTACGATATACATGTATATATCATACTCAATATATCGAGAAAAAAATCGAAAATAACTAAAAGTCAAATATATTGAAACATGGAAAATATCGAAAAATGAAAAAAAAACATCTAAACTTGAGTAAGATTAAAACGTCGCTAATATTCATTTTTTTTTTATACTTTTCATTCTTTGAATTTTTAGATTTTTTATTTGCCGATATTTTAAATTTTGTATTGAGACAAATGTTTGATTTTTTTTATTTTTATAAGGTGATTGATATTTTAAATATTTTCTATTTTTCAACTGTTTTCAATTTTTCGATATATCGCAAAATACCAATATTTTCCAAATTTTTCCAAAATATCACCAGCCCTATAAAATAGTATTATTTTTATGCATACTAGAATTTTTATATTGTCATTCATTTTTGCATAACTAGGATTTTTTATGTTGCCAGTCATCATTTTTATGAATGCTAGGATTTTTATGTTGTTGCTATTATTGATTCTACTTTAAATTCAAAGATTGAAACAAAGTTGGAATCTTTGGCTTTGATTTTCTTGGTGCCATTTTCTCAGGAAGTTAAAGTTTTTTTTTCTATTCTTTAAAAGATTTACTCAAGATATGAGATCAATCTAATGTATGAGAAAAAAGCGTAGTGTTGGTACCCAATACAACAAGGTCCATGTTAAATGAAATGCCCTGAAGCCTGTAAAGAATTCAGCTTGTATGTTTACTCGGATGGAATGATGTTCGGGCTGTTTGGTCGTAATACTTAAGCATAGTACAGAGACTTCTTAGCAAAAATGCTATATACTAACTAAAGCAGAAAAATACTTTTTAGAGCTTTTGCAAGACCAGCCCCTATGGCGAAAATCCATTTAGGTTTTCTTTTTTTGTGTGTGTGCAAAAAAAAGGATAAAAAAAGTAAACAAAGTTGACACATTTGTCGATTTTGGTCTGCAACAGCAAAGTAAATGGGGTAATGGCCACATCACATACACATATGTAACTAGTGTCTCTATTCAGGTATCTCTCTCTTTAAAATGTTATATCAATACACAAAATTGATTGGTCGCAAAGGGATATTTTTATACAGTATATCTTAAAAAAAAATATTGTCAAAAGTGGTGCTTTTATATTTTTTCTCATTAAAAAATAAATACCCACGCACTTTGAGAGGACAAATACAATTTATCATAGGAACCACTACCACAAACTTAAGAGCATCATGAGTTTAGTCAATAACAATCAATTTATCTTGTTAAAATCTAGTCTGTGGTGATTTAATGAAATGGGAGTTGAGTTAGAGGAGGGGTACACTAAAATAAGAAATTGGACTCATGATTAATGAGAAGAGTTTTGGGAAAGACGTAGAAAGTGGGGTAAAACTTTGATGCAAATGGAGATTGTGTTAATATTTTTAATTTTAAAACATTTTTACACTATTTTTCATTTTGAACAACGTTGTGCAGACATTTATAGGTAGTCTTAATACATCTTCTAAACGAATTTGTAAAAAAAAAATTAGCTTAAAAAAACAGTTTGGACAATGAACTGCTTAAACGCAAAAACGGATTACACGATATTTTCGTATCCCCTTAGAATAGCATAAAAATTCATTCTTTTAGCACGAAATCTATATAACATGTTTTTCACTGATATAAAATAACACAGTGTTGTGTAGTAATTTGCCAAAAGTAATTAATTAATTGTAATAATTTGTTATTGTAATTATTTTGTTAGTGATCCAATTAGTTTTGTAAAATGTGCCAATGATTACTTTCTCACTCAGAGTGAGTCTGAGATATGATTTGAATTGTTCTGAAATTAACTAACTTTCCCTGCCCATTACCAAATTCTTGCACATATAAATGTGGCTTCAGAAATTAGTTATAACAATACAACATAAGAATTCAGTGTGCTTGAACCAGATACAAAGGATTTGTTGAGTGCATCATGTTCCCATTAAGGTCTGCAAGACAACATTGTCTTCACATTCACTGTGCAAAGCTTCAAAAGTTAGGCTAATTCAGCTCATTTCTAAGCTATTTTTGTTCTGCGCTTCAGGAGCAAACGCTAAAGAGCTGGAATGTTTGATATATATCATTTTAAATATATTACTGATATATATCATGGTATATATGTCGCATCCATTTGGTGTAATTGTCCATTACACGAAATGTATGTCCATTTTGCGTTTTGCATTATGCCAATTTATGCTTATTTCGCGAAATGGACATACATTTCATGTAATAAACAATTACACCAAATATCCATGACCATTCTAGTCTCTAAAAATACTTTAAAATTTCTCTTAACTTTACTCCTGAAAGACAGAAAATAACTAGAGTTGGAGAGGAGTTTGCACTTTAAATTAAAACCACTTTGAAAAAAATTAAACTTATATAAATATAAACTATGCAGTTTTTTTGACAAAGTGTGTTGGTGACAACTTGAAATTCTTTTTCCCAAAAAATTTTATAATGTAATTCATAGCTTATTATACGGTATTCAAATTTTCAGTATATACAAGGTAGCATATTTTTGTTTGCTGTTTTTACTTGTTGTTTATATGCTTTTTAGAGATATTGTAGTTCTTTTGTTCTCAGTGCAACTCATATTATAAAAAAGGCTCTCTGAATTTAAGCATCAGCTGTAGTGTTAAGGTGAGATTTCATCTTTTCGTTTTTTCTTAAGTGCAATATATATAGTCTCATCATGTGAGGGCGTGTACATTATACCGTTATATATCGTGTTGAAGAGAGAGCTCAACATCTTACTTGAATGCTATTGGATGTTTGTGGAGTTGCCTCATTCTGTCTGGTAAAGTTTTTAACTCAAGCTTGCATATGTGCTGTTTTGCAATCAGATGAACGGAGGATTTGTAACAAAACAGCAGCCAAGAAAACAGATTTGCTCTTTAAAGCTATTCAACAAAAATTACCACACTGAAGAAGAAGGAGAAAAAAAAGACCTTTTGAGACAATCGTCTATTTTCTATTGTTATTGGAATTGTGGTTTACCACCAAGTTGTTATATATTGTGTTATTACTATTTTTATCAAAAATTTAAAGACAATTTTGTCTAGTTATTATTTTTTTTTAAAATTAAAATATTTTCAATCAAAACATTACAAATTTATTTAGACATTTTTTCATCAATATCTGAAAAACGGTAAGGTAATAATCACTATTTAATCAATGTTTCATATGGTTATTTTGCATAGTTTTTCCTAACAATGTGAAGAAACAGTTTTTTTGGCTTTTTTTTTTGGTTTTTATACAACAGTTACTTTAAAAGTTATGCATGCGAAAATAACCACTACCTTGCTTTACCTAACCTTAACGACAACTTTTGCATTTTTGCTGCAGTATAATTATTTCAAAATAAAAGTTGTTGCAACTTGAAACAAATTTAAATTTTGTTCTTTCCAACTATGAAATTTAATAACATTTAATTTTTTTTAAATATGTATTTTAAGAACAGCTGATTTTCGAACTCAACACTTAAGGTGAATTTGAAAATATTTTAAAAACTAGAACGGTTGCTGAATTACTTAATAGTATTTTTTTTAATGTTGACATATTTTAAAAATACATGATATTGAAAAGAAAAATATCGTCTGCTTAAAAGTTGGAGTCATTTTGAAACTGACATAAAAAGCTTATTTTAATGAAAATACCGTTAAGTGATGAAGCTGTCCTTAAGTAATTGAGCTACCCTTCTAGTTTCTAGAAGATTTTCAAGTTTCTTTTTTTTTTCTGAAATTCAGAATGACCCGAATTTGAGGGGCGTTTACTTTTAGAAATCAGCTTAATACAATTAAATATAAAATAGGCAACCTACAGCTCATAGAGAAAAGAAAAAAAAAAGATAATGTAGTTTGAATTATTTTTCTATGATATTTTTCCCCCTTATATTTTAGCATGAAATGAAGCAATATAAAAACTTTAATATGGTGCCAAGACTTCGGTTCTTTTTTTTATAATAATAATAATAATATATCAACCAGAAAGTAGAACAACATAGAAACGTATAGGAAATATAAGACCATCAAAGGTCCATCATTATATTGTGTTATATGAACAACAACAATAACAACAACAACAACAACGACAAACAAACAAAAAAAGGTTTTCATTATTTTTGACATGTGGTTTATTTCTTGACGGTGTATGAAAATATTTTCTTACTCCAAGGCCTCAGAAAATTTCATTTTTATTTTGTCAAGTATGTCACTGATGCTTAAAAAGCAAGAAAAAATAATTGGGTTGAACCTCTTATTAAGTACCAATATCGAATTAATCAGCCCCTCAAAAAAATTAAATAATGTATTTCCACATTGTGTAAGATGTTTGACATCAAGTGCACAAAATGTCATATAAATTACCTTCTTATAAAGATAATAAAAATACCACATGCTTGAGTACCTTCCGTACTTTCTTAGTAGAAAGTGCTATAGAAAGTGTGGGTTTGCAATAGACTTTGCTGTGAGTATGCTGGCTGTTTCCGGTAACAAAAGAATATTTTTTGTTATGCTTTAAAGAATCTAGGAGACTGAGTGCCCCACTTCGTTGACAATTCTTAAAAAGAATTTCCGGATGAACTCAAGCTGGCCATTTTTTTTTCTAAAATATGATGCCATAGAAAGCCCCATATGGGGAGACTGACTTGTGTTTGTTAACTAATGGATAATTTTATGCTGTAAAAATCTTTTGAGGTTTGCTCCATTTCCGGTTTTGGTAATATACACTCTTCTGGTAATTATTAAATGTTAATTGTGTAATTTTTAGTCTTGTTTCTTATGACTAAGTACCATATGAAAGTAATTAATCTTTTAATTTTTTCAAAGAAATTCCGGCTTTTGAAGAAGTAAACAAATTATGTTGCATTAATTCTATGACAATCGTACTTTAGGGTTTGCACTTCCTGTACCTCTTACCAAGACCGGACTATTGCTATCTAAAAAATAATTATTTCAATTAACATAAAAAGTTTGAATAAGAGGCATTATGTATTCAATTAAAGACATAAAAAGTTTCAAAACAAACAAAAAAACATATTCCTATTGTTGTACAATGTACATCATTCCAAAGTTGCACTTGCCGCATATCATTTTATTTTTTTCTCTTGATATGGTTCGGTGGAACTGGGCACAGTTTCCAAACATTTTTTTTTTCTTTAAAGATGACTCGCCCTCATGTTATTTCCGGATGCTACTTTTCTGTATTTTTTTCTTCATGTAGATAATAGTGTTTTGTTTGGTTTCCGGAAACAGCCTATGAAAGAGATTTTTTAAAAAGAAAATTTTTACAGGAAGTGGCTCTTATATAATGTCTATTTATACCATTTATCATATTTACTTAAAACAGTGAGTGTTTGAATTGAATTTACATCAGTGGTTTTTTTACTTGAGAATACACTTTTATTTTTTTGACATTATGTACATAGCTGCGGTTTAAATTTTGGCAATGTTTTATACAATGATTTTCTCCAATCTATTATCGATATCTTCAACTTTACCCTTAAAATATAAACCAGCATCTGTTCAAGCAATAATTTTCCAGAAAAGAAAAACCTTTTTTTATAATAATAACATTAATAACTGAAGTAAGAATAAGTTTATTGATCCATGATTTCACGTTCAGTTTAAACCTTTATTTAATTTAATCACTTTTAAGTCTTGTTAATTAATTCAGTAAAAATTTCTTGAAGAAAAAAAAATGATGAACAAAATATTTTAATCTGGATTTTAAATTTTTTTTAATAAAATGTATTTATTGTAATATCTTTTTATTTAATGTTGTTAGTTGCTTAAGTAGGTTAGACTAAATTTTACACTTTGATGCACATTGTGATACATGTTACATTACTGACAAGAACCTGACATGGGTTTTCAACTATATCATTACTCCCCCAGGTGTATATGAAGCTCCACCCTGTTTTTTCTATTGTGTTTTCGGGAGTTTATTTTTACAGAGTGGCTCATTTTTTTTTCGCCATAACTTGTTTTGGCCATTATTTTTTTTAAGAAATTTAATATTTTTTACCAATCTTTTTGTTTGCGTTTGAAAGCTGAGTCGTTTAGAATTATTCGGATAATAAACTTTGTAACCACGTTATTTACAAATTAATAATTTGGTCAACAATTTCAATAAAAAGCAAATTTAACAACAGAAGCTTATGAAATTCCTAAATTTTAACCATTGTGTTCTTGTTTCCGTGCTTTTAGGCCCTTCAGTTCGATGCAATATTCTCAGCTGCCTTTATAAGCAGTTATTTCTCAATTGACCATGTCCAAGAGGCAGCTCGGCAAAATCTTGCTCAGTTCTGATAGGAGTCGGTAGTTTAGCTTCAACTCTGAATTGAGCAAGCTTTCGCCGAACTGCCTCTTGGACATGGTCAATTGAGAAATAAATAACTGCATATGAATAATAAATATTGGATTAATGCATTGGAAGTTAAAGGGTACAAGAACTCAATGGCTAAATTTCGTAATTTTTCATGCTTCAGTTGTTAACATGCTTTTTTTCCTGAAATGGTCGAGCAAATTATTAATTTGTAAATAAAGTCGTTAGAACGAAGAACAAATATTAACAATTAAAAAAGTTATTGCCAAAACAAGCTATGGCTAAAACAATTGCACCACCCTGTATTTAGAAAATCGAAGCATTTGTATTTCTTATGAGTCTTATGACTTATAGAGTACGTCAGTCTTCTTAAAACTTTATATAAAAAAGATAATCTATAAAATATTACACATTTTATTTTCACATTCTAAAAAAAATTGAAAAGTTATTTACAAAATGACAAAACTGAAAAAAAAGTTCTAATAACCTCATACAGATATAACAGTTTCTAAAAAAATAATGTTCGTTTTAAAATATGAAAACAATATTTTCTCGAACTATATAAACTGTAACCTCAAGTAATTTATAACAGATATTTATTAGTATTAATACATGTTTTTTTTTGTTTGAAAAATGGTTGTTTTTCATAGATATAAACGTCAAAAACGTGATGCCTCTCAGACTTTTTTTTCAGTGTAGAATTCGTTTAAAATTTATGACGTTTTCTTGCTCAAAGTGACCACTTAAAATATACAGTAGTAGAGAATATTTCTTTTGTAATTTTCTTTATGATTGATAGACAGAAAGAAGCTTGGGAAATTATTTATTTACCGGTATGCCTCTATTGTCCAGTACTTATATTTCTTTTATTATAGAATCTCTATCTGAAAAAAAAGATGAAGGAAAATTTTATATTCTTTCTCAATTCTCACACAGCCATTTTAAGTGTTATCTTGTAGACTACACACACACACAGAGAGAGCTCTCTATAAAGCTTTTTTTTAGACCTATTATAGAAGGTTGATTAGTCCAGTAATGGACGGTTAATCTGCTGTTGTGTATGTGTAGGCAACCAATTTATTTTGTCATTCAGTCAGCATCACTGAGCATATAATACACACATAGAAGACAAGTTCTAGAAATTAGAAGAGAGAAAAAAAAACCGGTTTCACTATTATACTAGACTAGCTTTAGTTGGTTGTATTTCTAGTAATGCACTAGAAAAATATACGCTAACATTTACAAATCAATATTTTTTCGGACAGATTTTTAGTCAACCCATTTTTAGAATTAGGTAAATTTCAACTAAGCTTAATTCTGTCCTTGACTGCATTTTTATATTTGCAATTGAATTCAGATTGAGGTGTTTTATAAATTCCATTAAAGGTCTACCCTACTAATTCATTAAATTTCTCTTGTAATTGCAAACGCTAGTGGTCATTGATAATTTTAATTAAATTTATGCATTAAGCATGTGTAAGCTTTTGTTGACATTGTATGGTGTCAATATTGCATAACTTTTTAGAGATTGACTACATGAAAGTATTTTTATCAAACAAAAAATTAGTTTGGTAGATGTGTTAAGTACAGAAATAAACAGTTAAAGGTTTAGAACACACAGACCACTTTTGGTGGTTAATTTTGGCTGCAAAATGAAGTTAGGTTGTCGCCTGTGTGCCAAGGTCTGGTTTCTTTTAAATAGCAATACATTGGAACCAAAACTACTTGTATACCAAGGTTGACATTTTTCCATAGAAAATACATTGCAACCACATCTCACCCACTTGTGACAACATTCTGCAGTTTTGAAATAAGCCATCAAAAATGGCCTGTGTGTCAGTGGCCTAAAATCTAAAATATAAAGCTCATAGTATGAAATTTTGTGAGGAACTTTAGTCTTTTATCAACATTTGAAAATAACGAAATAGATTATACTGTATATAATTACATATCAATGTTTAAAATCTACAAATATTGAATTTGTGATTCTAACATGCTGATGCCCTTGAAAATAAACCTGATGATGCATGCAAATTGTACTCAATAACAAATTGAATTAGTTACACATTACTATTATCGTATAATGCATATTATAATCAATTTAATGATCCAATGGGATTCAGAGCTCAAATCTTGACTTGAGGGCACATAATTTTTGTCTTCTTCATTAGAGATTCAAGTTATATTATACAAGTTAGAGCATAAGAAGCGGCTATTGTAACTAAATGAGAATTGAATGTAGAATTTCTATATAATATTTATCATAGATAGCTTTCACTAATTGCAATGTGCCTAATTGGTAGTTTCAACGATGTTAAATTTATGCCACGTTTGACATTTCCCTCCAAAAAAAAAAATTGTTGGTCAACAAGTATACTAAGCAATTTAATTAAGGTTGTGGGTGAAATCGGTCAACCGGTGTGTAAGCAACCAATTTAATTAGTCGTGAATCACTTTACATTTTTTTATAAATAGATTTACGGGTGACATGCTGATAATTAAATTTTGAGGTATGTGCTCATTAGCATTTATTTCAGTTGGCTGAATAGATATTTATTTTGTTTTTGTTCTTCATGGTGGCGCCACTGCAGTGGCTAATGCTTAGCTTCACAGATGTTTTTTTTGTTGAAAATTTGGATGCAAAAACGTCTAGCGAGCTTTTTTTATTTTTAGAAATAACGTTACGAAAAAAAAAATCATTTTGTTTTCAAAACTAGAATGGTATGAAATTATACTAAAAAAATTTCATGGCAATACGTTTTATAGTTCAATTTGAAAATAACACTCTTTTAGGTTTTTCCTAAACAAACATTTCACGAAAAACTTGTTTTCGCCTTTTTCAAACTGTCATAAAAAGTTTTATTTTTAAATATATCGTTACGATTATCATTACCAAGTATTCTAGTTTTTAAAACACGTTGAATTATTTTGTTATGTTTCTTCTGAAAAAAAAAAAACGTTCGCTTAAAAAATATAAATTTTCTCATAAACGTGAGGTTTCATCATGGAAAAGGCCACCTATATCACTTTAAAGCGACTGCATTGGCGTCATCGGGAAAGGGTGAGAGGACAAAAACAAAATATTTATTCAGCCACCTGAACAGTTTGAGAAAGCAAAAGGGGTGATATTTTTGCAATTATTATTAACTTTTCTTAGAGCATAAAATAGAGAAATAAAATATATTTTTATTCTTGTTATAGAAAAGATTACATTTTTATCACTGTATAAAACTTCTCAATTTTTCATTTTAAAGTATTTCACACTTTTGTTGATGATGACACATGTAATATCATATTTTTTTTACATGAGTCACGAATGACAATGTTCTTTTTTTGTGTCTTTGTGAAAAAATATGAAAGTTCCTTCACTCATCAAACATATTCTGACATCCTTAGTAAATCTCTTATGTGAAATAGGATAAACGTGTAGTGCACACAATTTGTGTTGTCAATAGTTATTTACTTGAAGAAGAAAAAATGGTAGTGGATTTCTTGAAAGAATTTGATCATCTGTACATGATTGTTAATATGATGGCAAGTTCTTCTTATTAAGATTTTTTTTAAGTTTTGCCCACATACAAAATAATCTCATCAGGATAAGTGTCATTTTAATGACAACAGAAAATGTTGCAAATACTTTTCATGTTAAACATATTAATAAAAATTTACTACTTGTACCATTGTATATTGTAAATACTTCAAGAGAAAAATTTTTTTTTAAAGTCAGTTAAGTAATTCTATTCAATACTGGAAGCTTAACTTCATAGTTTCTTAAATTTTATTATAGACGAGTTAGAAACAGACAACACCATTTTGACATAAAGCTGTTAAGATTTGTATTACGGGCCTATGGTCATCATGTCACTTAATATGACATTATTGTGATTATACTTTTAAGTAGAGCTTTTTTTTTTAATAATAATGTTTTTTTTTTTAGAATTATTAAGTCAAGCAGCTCAAAGCAACAACAATGTAATTTAATTTACTTATATTTTTGCATAGAAAATCTAGACTATGTGTATTATGTTGTAAAGGCCTGTAGCTTATAATGTCACAAAGCTTTATTTTATATGACTATAAATGTATAAGGAATTTTAGATGAAATGTTGAAAGTCTGGAAGAGTTTTCACGACTTTTTTTTATAAAAAAATCTTTCTTATTGTTCTTTTTATGACAATAGATATCTGTTAGAAATATCTAAGTTTAGGTTTTATTTTAGCTTTGACATTTTTCGAGTGCACAGATTGATAACAAAAAAATGACACTTAGATATAAATTTTGAAGGTTTTTTTTTAAACTTTAATATTGGGACTGTCTGACTAACCAATGACCATTGAATTTATTGAATCTACCAATAGGACTACCAATATTCAACCAAAAAAAAAGATCTTGTTTTTTTATTTCAAGATAACCTAGCAACCAATTTGAATTGCATTCTACTGGAAACGACTTAAACGTATAATAAATACACGTGTTATTTCTATAGAAAATGCCATATATATGTATCCTGAACTCACTTAGATTATTAGTTCAATGAATTACATGTACAAGGTGTATCAAAAAAAAAAGTATGCACACTTTGGTTGTTAATAAATGCTATGTTAATTTTTTTAAATTTAATTTTATAATCAAGAGTAAATGTTACAATAAAGATTTGATATAAATTACATGTTTAAATGATGCATTGTCTCGAGGTTCAAAATGTCCTCCATCTTCGTGAAGGCGTCGCTGACATCGGTAAAAAACTGATTTGCAAACAGCAATACCTTGACCAGAATCGACGACATTTTTAACACTTGAGATAATGCATCATTTAAATATAAAACTATTACATACTATTTTTATATCTAATCTTTATTGTAATGTTCATTTACTCTTTATTATAAGATTAATAAATTAAATTTAAGAAAGCAAACACGGCAGTCATTAACAATAAAAATGTGTGTATACATTTTTGGGACACTTTGTATAGGCTATATTATAAAGCTTGTACAATTTTGTACTATTTAAAAGTTCTTTGTCATTTTCTTTTTATAAAATTTCCTTTTTTTGAATGATTTATCATTTTTATTATTAGATATGCTTTTTAATGTTTTCAAAACGTAAACGCCTCACATTTTCTTTTAAAGTAGGTTATTTTTAAATTTATTGTAGGTGATACTGAATGATATAAACAAAAATTAATTTTGAACAAGTGGATTTGTAATTTAATAATTTTGATTTGTGAGCCGATCTTTATCTTGAAAACAAAACAAAAACAAACACTTTTTCGAGATTTTTTTCTTCTTTCAATAAATGTCAAATTAATCAATTTGGTACCGGTATTGTATTACAGGCTAGAATTAATCAAAAATGTATATGAGAGCATAGACCACAAATATATACATTGTTTATGACATTTATTTATGATGTTTTTCTGTTGTACTATACCGTTGATTAATGCCCAAATTGGATGAAAGTCTTTGACGTTGTCATGTATCTGGGAAAACTTTTCATGTTTCTGTCAGTTTTGTTTATATTAAAGTCTAGCTTTGATTTACTCTTGACATGCATCTCGATAACTTCAATTAATATTTATGTCATTAATTAGGTCACTCATTAATTATTCGACAGTCAAATATTTGAAATTTTTTTAATTAAGTTTACAAGTTAACAATTAAGTTTAATGTAATTATTTTAGAATAAAAATTAATTTCTTGTGACTTGGCAAGAATTCATTGAAGAACATGTAAATCTATACCAATTGTTCAATTAAACATCTACTATTAATATACATTATAATAAACTAGTGGGGTAGCCCGTCATAAATGACGGGAGCCAAATTCACAGGCAATTGTGCCCAGCATTAGAATTTCTTTTCCTCCACCCTTTTATGACGTCAGACCAAGTAACAAACCAGTTAGAAATTGATGACGTTCATAGAAAAGCGGAGCAAAAGAAATTCTAATGCTGGGCACAATTGCCCATGATAAATTCTAGTTTAATTTTGCTACTATTATCCCCTCCCCTTTTTATATTTGAAAGAAAAAATGAGATCGCGTCATTTGTTCCTTTTTTATTCCTTTTATTTCAATTTCAGTTTCCCCCTCCCCCTTTTCCCCCTCCCCCTTTTCCCCCTCCACGTTTTTCTCCCCCACCCTTTCCAACCTTTTCCCCCTATCCAATTTAATATCATGGGGTTCTTGGATGGGGAGAATGCAACATTATGTTGACCTTGAGAAAAAAACGGTTCATTTATTTAAATTTATATAAATTCCGACGTGCTTGAAGGTTTTTGTCCTTGTTTGTACAGCGTTACTGAGGAAATGAAGCAAGGAGACTAAGATAGACGGGGCTTAATATATATATATATATATATATATATATATATATATATATATATATATATATATATATATATATATATATATAATTACTAATAATAATGGGCATTTACATATAACAAACACATCATTATAAATTATTATATAATGGTAGAAACTAATTATAAATTATATGTAATTTTTTTTCTGAAAAAAAATGGTTTCAGGCGTTATAGAAAATGATTGTTTGACATTGTTTTTTTTTAGAACTTTACATTGGAAATTGTGGTGTGTGAACCCACGAACTAAATTATTTTGCTGCAAACAAATTTGTGTTTGCAGTGATTGCCTAACTTCAGGGACTTTCACAAGGTTTGAGCCGCGTTGTCATAAATTTGAAATTTGATTACTGGTATCAAATATAACAATTTTGATGAAATTGTTACCTCATAATAATACACAGGAATCAATCTTTAGTGTTTGCTTATTTTGCAAAATATTATAAATAGAAATATGTTTTCAACTTTATGTAAATATAATAAAGAATTTTTTATTTTATTCTACTTTATTACCTGATTTGGTAAATTTGTCACTGTGATTTGCAAGAAGAAGAAATCGTGATTTTATTATGAAGAAAAAAAAATCAAGTTCAGATTTTGTATGGCAATAGCCTATCTAACTGTAGACCCCCCAGAATTTATTTACATACAATATGTATATATAAATAATATAATAATAGTTGTTTCCAAGGTAACTAAGAAGTTCCTTTTTCTTCATATATAATTTGTACAAAGCAACATTATATTTATAGGATTTGCAAAAAGAAAACGTGGACTTTTTAACCGTATTATCATTATGTCTCTTATCTGACTTTCAAATATATACTGTATATATTGCTTTATATGCATATTTTTACAAGATAAGAACATTTTTTTGAAGAAAAAAGGAAGTTTTTTGATAGCAACCAACCAACCATCATCCCACATCTTAATTCGTTGCTTGCGTTTGTTATTTTTACGCTAAAGTGAGTTCGATCACAATAGAACACAGATTTTTTTTGAAGATGGTTTGGAAAAAGCAAAATTAACAAAGAACAGAAATGTTACAAGAGCCGAATTCTTCATTTGGGAATTTAAATAATGTGTTTTCTGCTTCGTTTTTAATCCTTTTTTTCTTTCTTTTGTATCGTTTTCAATGGTAAAGATGCAAACATATGTTGATTTCCCAAGATACATTCATAGATTTTCTATTTAGTTTATCCTTTATTTGGATAAGAAGAATGAAAATAATGAATCCCTCCCTGTCTTGTTCACTTTATCTACAAAAAAAGTTATTCGGAAAATTTTAAACATCTTCATTACAATGATTGAAAATATTGCAAAAATAAGAAAAGTCTGAAAAATTTAAATTTAAAAAAATTATCATCATAGTTTTTAGTAAAATTTCATCATATAAACGACTTGCTTCAATTAATTGTAAAATGCATGGAGTATTTTTAATCAAGTAAATAAATTGCTCCCACACGGTTTTAATCTAGTCTTGCAATTATTAAATCTAATGCTTATTTATGTGGGTATAGGTCATAAAGTGCAAGTATTTTTCTTAATTATAATAAATAATTGTAGGCCTCTATTCAACTGGTTCTATGTAGTTAATTTCTCTTTTAAATTAATTGGCAGAAAATTAAATTTCGTGAGTTGTCTGTTATTAAATATAAATTAGGAAAAGGAGAAAGAGGTAGAGTGAATATTAGTTTGTTAGGAAAATAGGAAATGATTTTTTTACATCCTGTCAGATTTATTTTCATATACACACACATGGGTGTATTTCAGACTAGTTTTTACTGAGCAATGATTGTTTTTGGTATTGTTAACGATAATGACTTAATTTTAATTGGGGGAAAGAAACAGGAAATTAAAATGAAATTTATGTCATTTTTTAAATCAGGCCTGTACAACATGCTGCCCATCAGGTATTGTTTGTGCCCTCCATAACGAATTTTGTAAATAATTGTATAATTTTATTTTTAATTTAAAAAAATGCATGTGAAAGTTGACAGTTAATAGCTATTACACTTTTACTGGTATAAAGGCTTTAGGTAATATGGTCCGCACCCTCAACCGAGTTGTGGAGGTCTGTTTTAAATGATAAAGTAAAAATGCCGCGACATGTATGGTTTAAAAAATATCTACAACATAAAACACAACGGTAACATATGTTGCTATAGTCTTTTTTCAAAGTAATATGTGTATTAATAAGTTAACAAATTATTATGTGTAATAATATACAGGTGGTACATTTTTAAAGTCCACTTACTTTTAATAGTTCATTTTAAATGAAATAAACATTTGGGTTGTTATTTCTATAGACCTATTTCTATTGTACCTTTGTAAGGTACCGGTATATATTAAAACAATGGCCAACCAATTACATGAATTCATGAAAAGAGTCACTTAACATAGAATATCTTAAGTATATGCAACCACAGAGAATCCATAAAAATATTAATTAAGTTTATCTTTATATATTTGCAAAATATTCCTCTTAATATTCTGAAGTGTACACACTTCCAACTTATAATTTCATTGAAGTCGTACATATACCAGTATATATGAAAATATTAGGATTTAAGTTAATTGTTTGATTAAGTTTTATTTGTAAACGATCCTCTTGTGAATCATAAAAGATTAAATTTGCCTACTTGAAAGATATTTTGTAAGAAATTCGGCTAAATTAAAAAAAAATCCTTTCAAAATGTTATTTTGCCCTTCTACTTTTGAAGTATATTTTTTTTGTTATTGTAGGACGTAGGTTGTACAATGTTTCCAATAGACGCAGCTGTTCATTTCTTCATGATTTCATGCAGTACATGCTTTTTAATATTGTATAAGCCTTTATATTGTTTTCTACTAACAACATAAAAAAACAATAGCACAGAAAATTAGAACTCGAATTTAGAAAATGAAGATGAATGATTTATTATACAGAAATGAGATTCGTATACATCACTAGTTCTGATTATATATAATTATTAGTTATATATATATATATATATATATATATATATATATATATATATATATATATATATATATATATTAATAATTAAAACATGCAATTTGAAATTTAAAAAAATGTATAGCAAATGAAGAAGATGGTTGAGGTTTTTATAATTAAACTTTTTTTATGTTATGAAAGTTTGAGTGTGAAATTCGAGAATAAAAATACGTGCTTGAAGGTATAACTAATTATATAATATAACTAATTAAAAGAAAAAAAAACTGAGTAGTCTTTTTTAGTCTAGTTTTAATTAATGCTATGCAATAACTTCAACAATCATATATATATATATATATATATATATATATATATATATATATATATATATATATATATATATATATATATATATATTACATTTTCCAACCTTTTTCCCCTCTCCAATTTAATATCATGGGGTTCTTGGATTGGGAGAGTGCAACATATAGTTGACCTTGAGAAAAAAAAGCAGTTCATTTATTCATTTAAATTTATATAAATTGTACAGTGTTAACCCCACACACACACACACACACAGACCTGGCTTCATATATATATATATCGGTTAATCGGGATACGTCGGGACGAGAATAGTTTGGCCCAATTAAGCAGCTGCCGAAATTATATTCAAAATACCAAAAAAAAATGCAAGCATACTGTAAAGAACAATACGTTCTTTACGATTTGTTACAAAAAGTGACCTAAATTAACAGAATTCTACTGTATTCTTTATTTTTTTGAAAGAAATTATTGAAAATCTAGAATGAAATCTAAAGAAAAAACATTGGTCAAGACAAACTAATAAACACGCACACGTACAGAGTTAAGTAAACACATTTCGAATTCACCAAATTATCGATTTTGAAGAAGATAAAAAAATTTGTCTGAATTGTTTTCTTAAGTTGAAACTAACATTATATGCAAATACAATTATTAACTCTTTCAATGATAATTTCTTATAATGTTTATTTAAAAGTTAACAAGGCTTTTATAAGAATTTCTTGAGGATTTAATTTGCAAGTTATAATTGGATGTATTATTTTAAATCAAGATTTTTTGTTTGTTTTCTCATTATTTTTTCAAAGAAGAAATTAAACAGATTATTTTTTTTTTACAAATTTACAGATATTGTTTATTAAAATATTTTTTTCTTATGCTATTTTATGCAGTAAACTTTTATTTAACTATAAATGTATAATATAAAAATTCCTGGTTTATACGTTTATATATTTCTAAAAACCGTATTATTGATACATTATATGATTTTGTTTTTAAATAAAAATGAAACAGAATATTGAAAAATAAATCAATTTTAATATTATAAAGAATTTCAATATTGAATCTAGTTTATGTGGTACGGGCATATGTAGATGTTTAATACTTACATTAATACATTTAAGACTAAAGCTGAGTACACACTAGGGAACTTTGCAAACTGTTTGGAAGCGATTTTCAAACGGTCTGCAAACAAACGTTTTCTAGTGTGAACTTGGCTTAAACATACAGCTATACATGAATGAAACATCCTTCCATAAGGAGTTGTTGTTACATGAGCACTTAAAGTAGAATTTCACAACAAAAAAAAACCTGTAATATTTATACAGTATAATCATAAAAGAAGCTTTTCGTTTCTTAAATTTCAACGCGTGTTATGTCAAAGTATTTTTATGTATGTGTTGCAAAATCTTTTATTCTAAAAAAAAACCAGAACATATATATATTCATATAAGAAGCTTGTATTTGCTTTACAAGATTGTGTTTCAAAAAAAAGACATAGAGAAATACTTGTGTGTGTAGTTGAATAATAAAATCTCCTCCATGTTTGAAATTGCAATATTTTCATATGTCACCATTATTAATATTTTTTTTTCTTCTTCTTTACATGCTGCCATGATTATATATATATTTTATGGCAAGGTTTTGTAAAGAGACCATTATTATTTTTTTCATATGCTTTTAGGCCAAAGTTGTATGATAGAAGTGACAGGTGATCTTTGGAGAATTCGATTTTGTTCCTTATTTTAATGTTATATTCTAGATATAAATCTCCTACAAGAGTGACATTCGTGACCTCGTAAAGTTATTAACTTGGTATTTATTAATTTTGAAACTAGAAAGCAAACATAAAAACAAAATTATCCATGTATAGGTTTATATTTTTTTAGTTTTGACAATGCATTTTACATGCTTGCAATTAATTGGACTTTTGTGTGCCTGTGCCATAGGCCTTCTTGACTACTTTCAAAGTACTTTTGTAAATTCAAATATACATTGTATTGCACTGCATATAATTTGACGTCGCCCTGTATTTTTTATATTAAACAACAATTGTAACGTTTTTTTGAACATTGATTTTAAACTTTCAGTACCTGTATATAACATTTGTTACTAAACATGTCGTTGCCCCCCCCCCCTTTGGCATATTAACATTTGAAAAATAGTTTATAGTATTTTTTTTGTGTTCAGTGTACAGCTATAGACACAAATGCTGATAAATGTTAGAAAATAGAAATATCAAAGGGGGGTGGGTGAATAGAACAAAAATAAAATGGTACAGCTGGAAGGAGATTGTAGGATATTTAAATACATGTACCACAATAATATATTAAAATATGTTATATTAAAAACCTTATATATATGAAATTGTCACACGTACAAATTTTATATGAATTTTTCTAAAATTTCTTTAGGTTAGAAAATAATCAATCTTATCTGTTTTTGTTTTAATTTTGTGGCAATCGCTAAGTTAAACTTTTGTTATTAGAAAAGTTTTTTTTACTGATAATCTTTTATTTTTACATTTTGTATATCAAATGATATTTTGCACCTATTTTATGTGATAATATACAGTATAATATAAAAGGCTGTACAGATGTTTTTTGAACGCAAAAAACGTGAAACCAAACTTTTTTTTTAGAAACAATATACGAAAACATTCATGTATTGTTTTCAAAACTAGAATGCTAGAAAATTATGCTAAAAGTTTTTTCATGGCAATATCTTAAAAAAATAAGACTTTGTATACTGTAGTTTGAAAATAACCCATTTTTAGGTGTGTTTTTTTTTACTCAACATTTCACGAAAAACTATTTTCGCTTTTTTCAAACTGTAATAAAAGGTTTATTTTTAAAGATATCATTATAAAAAAATCTTTTAGCACTATCACCAACTATTCTAGTTGCTAAAACACTTTGAATTTTTATGTAATGTTTTTCCTGAAACGAGATTGACTGAAAAGTTGAACACCCTAAATTTTCTAAAAACCACGGGGGGGGGGGGAGGGGAGGAGGTTGGAGAAATACATCTATGGAACCTCCTTAAATAAGTATCTCTAACAGACAAAACAGATGCGGATAGTTTTGAACTGAATACAAATACAATAAATAGTAATTACATGTAATAATACAACTAAATTATTGTATTCTGTAACAATGAAATGTCATTAACCATAAACTGGGTATTAGTAAAATACAAGTCGTGAAGTACCTTTTAACCAATAGCAGTCTAGTAATCATACAAAATGCATGTGTTCTATACCAACAATATACAGTATACCAAACAAAAAGTGCTGTACATAATTGTCCTACAAAGGTTTGTGTTATATTTTACAATTCAATAAGCTTATGGCCACATAATTATGTCATGGCTCGTGATAATTACTTGGAGATTCAATTAAACTACATTTATATACTGTTATTTCTTGTTCGGCCTTGCAAAATTACCATTTTTTTTAACTTTCAATTATGAAAAATTTGGTAAGGTTTCTTTAAATCTTTCTGAAATGTTTGTGTTGTTTGTGATGCTTTGAAAATGTCCGTCTATTAGATTTTGTATGTGTTTGCATTGAAAGTAAATATCAAGAGCTTGTCCACAGTTAGATTATTAACTTAATTATCGAAGTAGAAAAACTAAAATAATTACTAAGGCTCGGATTTTTTTTTACAATATCAAGCAATTGTTTCTCAATTTGTGGCCAAAATGCCAGTTGTGAAGTAATTATCATCATTAGATAAAACTGCAATTATGCGCTTTATAAGGAAAAAAATTGCTGGTTAGAGGTTAGCTGTCTGGTTACTATCAGTTGTCGTCTACATTTCTAGCCTCTAACCGGTTTTTTTATTGAAAAAAAAACCGTAATTGTTGGTTGATATAAAAAGATATTGAATACTTCACAATTGGTTCTTGAGCCACAAACTGAGAAAAATTTGCTTGATATTGCATAAAAATCCGAGCTCTAATAATCACATACAAATAATTGCGTACATTAATATATTCGATTTCAATATGTTATAAATTTAGCTTTATTGATATATAAAATTACTCTGTAGGACGTGGTAGGTGTCCACCATATTATATGAAACTCAATGTCAAATTGAATCAAATAATATAAATGACTGAATAGTTAACTAATCACATGAAACGGTCTGTTTTTATGATATTGGTTCTTAAAAAGTTAATTTACTTCAGTCAATGTAATTTTTTAGTAGGAGGTCATTGATAGATGGACAAAAAAAAGTCCTATTTCAAATTCATATAATTAAAGCTGGTTTACAGATGACAGACTGTTAAAAATGATAAGAGCAATTAGTTGTCAGAACAGGTAATTTTTTTTTTTTGGTTTTGAAAAAGGGTCATTTAAAGAACTTGTTGTAATGTTTTTAATTCCACATTTCTTTCAACATAACTCAATGATGTTGTTTACACAAACTTAACATTTTAAGTTCAAATTGCAATCGATAATGTTCTTGAGACTTCACTAACATTAACTAAAGTAGGTTTATGCAACATTTATTTTCTATTTTCACATCCGTAGGATAGAAATATAAACGACTTTTTTTTTAAAAAAATACTATTAGTCAAGATTAATTAATTATTTTTGACCTTTTTAAAATGTGATGTTATTCGTTTTTAGACCTTTGTTGCTTTGTAACAAGCGCGTCTATTAGGATACCGCAAAGGAGCGAAATTTTTGATGGATGAATGGATGGATGGATGAATGTATTCTGGGTCGAACAACTGAAAATCTAGACAAGATATTGAAGTGCAGAATTTTCTATAGTGTACAGTAGGTTGATACCATGAATGTACTGAAAAACCAAAAAAATTCATCTCATAGTCAATAAGTTATTAATTTTTTTAACAAACTACAGTGTAGTTTATATAGTGGTCTTCGTTTAAAGTGGTTTCGAAACTAAAGACTTAATGAATCTCACTTGATTTTTTTCCTTCCAGTTGAAAGCATACAAATATAACAAAGGTTTGTAAAATTCTTTGAATCTCTTGTTCTATATTAATTTTGCAAATATTATTAGAAAAATAATCGATTTCAATATATATAGAAAAATACATATTGGTATTAATAGAAATTGGCTGTAGTTTTTTTAATGTGCATATATTTTATTGTTTGAATTTTTTTCAAGAAAAGATTATAAAAAGTTGGATATTTGAAATAATTGAGTTTGAAATGATCTATTTTTGTAGTTTGTTTTTGTTGATAAAATTGAAGTGGAAAAAATTATTGATTATTTAAAAACAATAAAAAAATAAGTGTCAGTCGCGAAAATTAAAATATTTTTAACCGGTTTCTTATCTCTTGCACTTTTTTCTCTTCTTAAAAAGTTTTTTTTTTTAAAAAAGGTTGTTTCAAATAAGTTTTTAAAGCAAATCAGACCAATACCTAAATTGTAGCAACTTAAACGTAACAATTTTCAGTTTATAAGATTAATCTAGTAAATAATTCGATTTCTAAAATAAAAACTTCTCAATGAGTAAAAGTTTAAATGTAATGCTTGCAGTGATTGCCGTCTTTCAGGGTTTCAAGCACAAACTCATTTAGCTTCATATACTTTTTTTTCTGATTGCATTTGACAGTTCGCTACAAAGTGGATTGATTCAGTTGAGCACATTTCTACACATTTTATCAATTTTCTTTTATATATATATATTCTTATATATATATGATATATATCCTAAGCTATATATCGATATTATGATTAATGGCAATTTTTGTTGAAAAGCATCTCTTAGCACTTTTTTGTAACAATGTTTCTTGATAGGAAAAAAAATCAAATAAATTACATTATAGTGACAGCATCATTTTTTGATAATGAGTTTTTTTTTAGATATTTGCAAGATGTATCTGTTTATATAAAACTAACAGTATTTTGCACTTAAGATTGTCTCCTACATTTGCCATTATTATGATGATGATGATGATGGAAAAATGTTTCTTCATATTTTCTATATATATATATATATATATATATATATATATATATATATATATATATATATATATATATATATATATATATATATATATATATATATATATATATATATACATATATATATACATGTATCACATTTACAATCATCATAATAACCATGATCAGCATTATCATAATTTTTAGCTATTATGGCTCCAGTTACAAATGGTACATAACACACAATATTTGTGAGTTCATTGAAAGGTTATTCATTCATTTTCACGCATGAAAACGACCTAGGTGGCAATTATCTTTTTAAGTGATGTGTCTCTACTTTGTTACAAGCATTTTAAATGGTTGCAATTTTTTTTTCGCTTTCATCCAAGTGATTATGGTGACTATGATTCTAGACAAAATGACACTTTTGAGTTAAATTATCAAAGCTAAAACACATATATGTAGATGTTTTTCAGAATAACAAATCGGAGGCTTCATTCTTTTTCTTCTTTTTTCTGTGCTTCATTTTAACAAGTGTATTTGACTTGGAAATGGATTGAAATTTGCATTTGAATGTATGGTAGAAAGAATAAACAGAGTGGAACGAAAATGTTATTCTGGACCAGATGTAAGTTTTATTACAGAAAATACAGAGTGGTTGTAAATAACAACAAAAATAAACAAATGGAATACTGAAAAGCTATATTATTATTGCTATACTATTTCCAAAATATAGTTGGTTATTTTAAAAAAAATTTATTTTCTAAAAAAAAAATGATTATTCTTCAAAAAATGCAGTTTATTTTTTACTTATTTTAAATACACAGACCACATTTCGAACACTTTTAAGCTGCAAAATGAAGTCAAAGGTGGTTGAGTTGTGATTGCAATGTATTTTCTATAAAAGACTGGTCAGTTTTGGCGCCAAAAAAGGCCTGTGTGCCAAGGGCCTAATTTAAATTGTTTTGTAAATTTTACTTTTGGTTCTTAAGGTGCTTTTAAAGTGTTAACGTCCCTCCAACACTAATTAATTAGTTTTTTCAGAAGCAAAACTACGATAAACCTGATAGTGTTTTTAGGAACTATTGTATAAGGGTGTAATTTAATGTTGATATTTTTTAAAAATAAGTTGCTCTTCTGAAAAAAAGAGTTCGAAAATCAGCTTTTTTTATATAAAACATCTTAAAAATGAATTTTTTGGTCTTAATAAATTCACATACATATGTGAAGGTAGAAATTACTGTATACATAGATAACTAACTGTAAAACACGGAATAATTTTTGTGTTTCTACTTTCTGAAAATCCTCAAAAGACTTCGGGAATAATATTATCATTATTCAGCTATACATTATATTCATTAAATAGTCAGATCACGTCAATAAAAAGAAGAAGAAAACAAATTTCGAGTAATAGACAAAACGATAACGATATTAAGAAACCTATATCAGAATTTACCATTGATAAAATTCGATTTAGGTTTGAGTCCGAGGCTTTTTATAGTGAAATTATAATGTATCCCTTTATCTACTCTAGGTTATACTTTCAACATGTGAACTATATAATGTATAAGCCTGAAACATGGCATATTAATTCGAAATAGGAAATGGAAAAGATACATAGGGGGGGAACCTTGTAGTTTCGATTCGAATTTTGGTACACTTTCTCAATGAAGGTCATATATAATCGAATTTTCAAAGTTTGAAACGTGCTGTGCTTTAAATGTGACTTTTTGCAAAATAAACCTTTTTTATATATATATAAAAAGATAAGCCTGACCTGCACAATTTTTTTTTTCTCTTTACAAGCTTTCTAGCTCTGAAATTAGAGTAAATATAGGGGATTATTTCAAAGAGCATGGCAACTGTATTGAATAAACATTTTGATTTCTGATTGGCTGAAATATTCTTATTTTTTTTTTGTAATACTAAACTTTTTTTTGTGCTTCTTTTATATTTTTCAGAGTCAAGAAGAGTTTTTGAAGAAAATTTTATTTAAAAAAAAAGAATGAAATGCTCTTAGAACAGAAAAAATGCAACGATTTCATTGGATAATTTGGATTTCCATTGTGTGTTCTTTAATACTTTTTTGTCAAGGTAAGTTGCTATACATATAATAAGCTTAATAATTAAATTTAGTCTTACTAATTAATAATTAACTCAAAGCGCGCGCAGTGATGATGATAATATAAGAAATATATATATATAAAATTAGAGGTTGTTATAAATATCTGCTCATTGTACATGTTTGCGAAGATTTTTTTCTTCTTGTTCATATATGCTATTTTATTTTCTGACAAAAATATTTTCTTATGATTCTGAATAACATTATGGGTTATTTCTTATTGTAATGTACACATTCGCTTTGTAGGTAACAACAATGGTTTCATTGTTGATTTTGAGTAGAATTTTTTTTCTAATAAACAATACATATACATTTTATATATATATATATATATATATATATATATATATATATATATATATATATATATATATATATATATATATATATATATATACATATATATATATATATATATATATATATATATATATATATATATATATATATATATAAAATGTATATGTATTGTTTATTATTGATTACAGTCCATTTTACCAAAATGACATGACACTTTCGAAACGATTCAAGTTGTTTCTGTTTGTATTTTTTTTTATATTTTATAATAATCTCTTTATAATAATTTCTTTGAATCTAATATAGCAAAAAAAAATAACTGTAAGTTGCCTATTTGTATTGTTATTTTTTCTTCTATTATTTTTTGTTGCATCTTTAGTGCTTATTGAATTGAAATAATTTTTTTTCATCTTAATTGGTATACATTTTATTATTGAGCCAGAAGCAGACTGGGAGGGGAAAAAACGGCCTGAGAACAATTATGTTCCCGGCTTTAACGAATAAGAAAACTCTAAAAATTGCTAGAACTCCGCCCATTTTAAAATATGAGAGTACTTATTTTCTTTATCACTATTATATATGGTTCTATTTTAATTTTTGGCTACAAATTAGTGTCAATTTCCTTTAACATCTTGCAAAATTATTTAGCAAGCGTAGCGAGAACATTTTTTTTAAACAAATTCTCTAAAATATGTTTCTAGGTTTCATTCTTTTTTCCCAAAATGTGTCATTTTACTTTCATTTTTGAATATTCTATTATTATTTTTTTAAAAAACATAAGCTTTCTGATTTATTTCTTGTGCGATTTTTATACTTTTATCAATTTTCATCATAAAATTGGCCCTCGAAAAGAAAAACCAGTCATCAAACTAAACGGACCATTGATAAATTGCCAAATTGCCCGATAGACCAAGTCCGTCCTTGTAAATATATATTAATGCAATTGGCTGAAGATTGCAATCACCTAGATTTTTGTATTGATATGGATAAAAAAAATTCATTTCTAATTTGATTCAACAAAATGTTTATAGCCTTTATTCTTTTCAAATCATGTCCAATATGTAAAAAAAAATATTTGAAATTAGAAATAGAAACTAAATTGATGCAGACATTTTTATGCTTTAATTTCGCATTGATATATGCCAATAGTTCAACCTAAAATATCTAACACAGTATAAATGTGCACGTCATATTTCCTAGATTAAATCCAAAATAGCCTATGATAGGAATATAAAATAATATGATGAGTGGCATTTCAGATTTTTTTTGTCGTTTTCGTGTTGCCTAAAAAAACTTGGAACATTTTCAATAATAATTTCTAGATTAATAAAGCGAACGTATACTTAGGTTTTGTAGCAACTTAAAGCTGAAATTCTATCATTTGTTAGTAATAAGTGTTAAAATTAGAAATTGAAAGTACATTGGAGACGATTTAAAATGAAAATAGAAGGGATTGGAATTGTTTTCATGGTGTGTTAGAAAGTAGTAGATAAATAGTGGCACAGCTATGGGGAGCAGTGTGCTCCCGGCACCAGTCTCGAAAAGTGCGCCTTCACCTCTGAATTCTAGCCTCTAACCAGGTTCTGCGACTGAAACCCCCATTTTTTTTGGTTTACTTATGAATTTCTAATTAAAAAAAAGTTGGGGTTGCACTAAAGATTTTTGCTCCTGGCGCCGAAAAACCTAATTACGCCACTGTAAATAAATGTGCTAAAAATATCATCAAAAATGTTATACATGTATTTGAAAATTAACTTTCACTATTACTTTAATAAAAAAAATATTATCATTTCTAAAAAATATAACAAATTAAAATATAAAAAATTCTGGAAACTTTTTCAGTGCTCTAAGTAAAAAGTATCACTTAAAGGGTTTTCTAATGAAAATACTTTTAAAAAAACTGAAATTTCTTTCATAATTTACAGTAGTTTCTATAATTTCTGTCTAAATTATATAAGAAATTTACATTTTATTAGGGAGCTTCTTTTATTCTATGCTAATATATTACGCTCTGTACCCATGACAATTGATTAAGGTGAAGAACTCCCCCCCCCCACATGCAGAAAACGCCGATAGAAAATATAATTTATCTAAATTAAATAATTCCATTTTGTTTATTTTGCTTTTTTTCGGTCTGCTGTCTGCCAAATAAATACAGTAAATTAAAATTATTTATTTAAGGTGGCTGAATAGATATTTATTTTGCTTTGTCGCCTCGGATGGGCACCACCAAAATGGTATGCTCCATAGATATTTTATTTAAAAATTTGGACGCAAAAAAATCAAGCGAATATTTTGTATAAATAACATTAAAAAATTCAAATTATTTTAAAAACTAGAATGGCAAATGGTTATGCTAAAGGTCTTTTCATGGCAATATCTTAAAAAAAATAAACATTTTGTAGCAGTTTGAAAATGACCCGTTATTTTGGTTTTTTCATTGACAAATTTCATGAAAAACTATTTTCGCCTTTTTCAAACTGGTCATAAAAAAGTTTATTTAAAATCTATCATTATGAAAATTTTTTTAGCATTATCACCAAGTATTTTAGTTTCTAGTTAGTTTTTCTGAAAACCGCGGTTTTTTTTTTGGAAGAAGACTTCCTATAGAACATAATAGCCACGCAAGTGTGCCATCCGGGAGGAATGCATGTGGGACCTTTTCCTAAGAGGGTTCCCTAGAGAGTACATGTAATTTTAAGATTTTCATTAAGGTGTTTAAAAAAAACTTTTAATTACGAATTTCTGTTTTTATTTTAAATTGAACAATATGGAGACGATTTAATTCACATAATCTGTGAAATGAATCTTTTCTTGTTGTGCAATTTGATGCAATAATAATTGGCTTTATTTTTTTAACTTCTAATTTAAGAGATTTTATGGTGATAAAATGATTGTCTTTATTAAATGGCATTATCTATTTCTTGTTCGTTTTTTGGATGTTTTTTTCTTGTTTCAGTCTAAGAAAAAACACTTGAAAACGATGTTGATTTCCGACTTTGAATGTTGTCATTGACTTTTATTTTTTATCGCTCATTTTATTTAATAATTATATTTCGTTTTTGCTTGACTGAACTATACTTAATAGCAAAAAAAGAGAGATAAAAATGAGGAGAAAAAAAGAAGTTGCGAGAGTTCAATGAATGGCAATTATTAGCAAAAACAGATATATATTGAACTACCATCTACTTTCTATCCATAAAATCAAAGGAAGGCTTTTTTTTTGCTTTCATGTAAAATATAAAGAAAAGTTACATTTAAGAATATATTGTGGCAAAGTGACAATATATTGATAATTATTACATTTACACGTTGTCCTGTCTCACATAGAAGTTTATTTAGTCATGTTCAAACAACATTTTATTTTTTACACAGACGACAGACGAAGAAATTGCAAAATTTTGTTTGAAATCTTATGTAAATTTTGTAGAGAGAGAGAAAGAAAGAGAGAGACATCAAACTACTTTTTCTAATGAGAATCTATTCATGCATTTAAATTAAATAAGAGAACTGAATTAAGAAAACCGTCTCTGTTTCAGGTTTTACTGAAGATTTTTACTAAGAGTTGCTTGTAACTTGCAATCGTATTTTATTCTAAAAAATTTGTGCTTCAATTTATGTTTTAAATTATTGATCAAAATGAGTTTTAATGTTAAAACTGCATTGACTTAATTAAGAGGAACATAAAACATTTCTTGTAGCTAATTTCAAATGAAAGTAAGAAAAAAAAATTTTTACTACTGCAATGATGTGTTTTGTGTTTTGTATTTGAATATAACTAATTTTATGCAGTTTGCGTTTTCATTGCTAAAAATGTTTGTAAAGCCTAGTACGGATCGGACTCAATTCTAAATATTGTTTTTTAAAAAATGCACTTTTCCTTATTGTTGAAGCACTTGCAATAAATGCAAATATTACATTGTAGATGGCACGCTAATTGCTAATTAAATATGAAGTATTCACTGTAGTTGAACATAATTTTATTATTTACTTTGTTGGTCACAACCTGGAAATTTTACTGAGAATTTGTAATCAATGATCAGTGACAGTTAAATTTTTAATTTAAATCTCAAAAAATAAACTTTTTGCACAATTTCAAGAAAAATAATCAATACTTGAACTTCAATTTGAATTTTCTGAACAGAGTTCCGAAAGTTCCAACTAAGAAAAGCTCTTGGTTCATTGGGTAGTCTTGAGCAAATTGTTTTCATTATTGGAATGTAGCTCAAAGGGTTAAAGATAGTTATGAGTTTCTAAAAATCCTATCGTTAATGAAATCATCGTTAACCAAGTTATCATTGGCGTCAATACTAATGTAAAAGGCGCTCGTGTACAAACCTATAGAGTTTGGTCAACTACATTTTGAAATTGGTCTTAAAGATAACTAGAGAACCGTATTTATAAAAAAAATGAATAACATATAATCATGAATAGCAATTAATCCATTCAGAAAAGTATTTTTAGAATATTTATTATTAATATACAGTACAATCAATTCACATTGAATCAATTTATATTGAATCAAAATTATATTGACTCAATTTATATTGAATATTATAATAAGAAAATATTTTTTACACTACACGTTATATTTTTTTACGTATTTCATTTTTCAATAATCATTAATAACTATTATAACGAGAAAATATTTGTTTACACTTTTAATTATATATTATTATTTATTAATATGTAATTAATGAATATTATAAAAGTGAAAATATTTTTTTTTTCAATTATGCTTTTATGCAGCTCATGTCTACAGTCAAATAATCTTTTATTAATTAATATTGAAATGTTCCATCCTAATTAATTCAAGAGATAAAACTATATTTATTGATTAATTATATATGAGAGCTGATTTCAGACCACATAAAAAAACACTTAATTAAGAGAAACTTGATAATATTCTTGTTATTGGAAATACTTATAATTATATTGAATTAAAAACAGGTTGGACAAAATTGTGATTTTTATCAAAAACCATCGATTTAAATCATGATTTAGAAAAAGCAATACTTTACATTAAAAATTTAAATATACACTCGTATATTACATTTTACATACACAACACAAACAATATGAAACAATTAAAAGTTTTAAAAAACGTGCCCTTTAATTGTTTATTAACTTTATAATTACAAATTATTAATTTAAAATTTTCAAATTTAGCTTTAGTTTTGACCGCATAAGTAATGAATACTAAAAAACTTAAAATACTAACAAACAAATAAATAAGTCTCAATTTTTGTTAATTTTTTTAAAAATCATTTGCTATAAATTGCAGATAAAATCAAAGATTTAAATCAATTCACCGTCATTTAAAAATAACTAACATGAGTTTGAAGCGTTTTGCTATTGATTATTTTTCTATGAAATAGGAATAATAAAAGTTAATATTATGGCGTCAATATATTTTTCTTCATGTTTTATTTAAATAACATGTGACTTTTGTGTTATGTCGTGACCATTTCCAATAAACTTTTATCTACCCACATCTCTCTCTCTTTAATACATTATACACCATTTTACCACTCCATTCACCAGACTTTAATTTTCCAAACACGTTTATCTTTTATAGTATATAATGAAGGATCCAAGATCACATACACAGACACTTAAAACCACGACATGGAAAAATGTTTCTTTTCACTTTTATGTCTCAAAGACATGTCTAATAATAAATCAGACGTAAACATTTGAGACATTTGATATTTTCTTGACATTTTTACTTAAAAGAAAAATTGCTTTAAAGATTTATTATGATTTTTTTTAAAAAAAAAAAAGGTCTTTTGAAGTATTTTTTTCATGTATAAAAAGGTCATAGAATGAAGTGAAAAACAAGTTCACTTAGGATTTTTTTTTTCTTTGTAAATTTATTTTTAAAATTAAGTTAAAATAGAAGAGCTTTTATTTGTATAAAAAAAATCAATAGGTGAACAAACAAAAAGTGTGTGCCGCACCTGTTGCCATAAAATGAACTATTTGTGTTTTTGAAAGTGTATCTATTGGTTTGTGAAAAATCGCAGATATTTTTAGAAACAAATCAATTTTTAATAGCAAACGCTTGTTATTAGAGTATTAATGAGTACCAAAAATGAAAAATTCGTGCATCATCACTAAATCGCTTTTTTAATGATGATTTTACATATTTGCAAAAAAACAATATGATTCATTTGCGTGTTAATACTTCATGTATAAAATAAAAAAAAACATAACAATCATAAATAATGTTTGAATGAGAATTTGAAAACACAACCAAAAAATAAATATTTTTCATTTTAACATACCTGTGTATGTACACTTACCTCAGTTTAAAAATAAATTCCGTAATAACTTAAAAATTGGCCCCAACATAAAACTTACATAAGTCATAGTTAGAACTGTGACTATTATTCTGTTTTTCAGAAATACTTGAAACTAAGAAGGGTAGCTCAATCACTTAAGGGTATTTTCATGTTGATATGTTTCAAAATGAGCTTTTTATGCGAGTTTGATAATGACTCAACTTTAAGCAAACGATATTTTTTTTTAATTTTTGCTTATAATTTTTGCTTATAATTTTTGCTTATATTTAAAAAAAAAACTAAAAAAACTAAAATACCCTAAAAAATACCCGTTAAGTGATTCAGGCGTTATTCTAGCATAAGCATTACTTGGGTTCTAAAACGAGCTGTTCATATAAACCATCATAAACTGATGGTTTCCTACTCCTTAGAAGTGGAAATTAGGTGAATTTAACCGAAATTTAATTCAAAAATATTATTTATTTCTAAGACTTTACATTTGACTTGATTTATAATATCAAATGTTCCATTTTTAATTTGGTTTTCTGTTTTTTTTTTAGAAATCAATGGGTTGAAATGTTTACAATGCAACAGTTTAAAAAACGATGACTGTCGTCTAGGAAGATCGGAAGCTAAAGAATGCTCTGGGAAAGATTTTAAATTCTGTATTACATACAGTGGAGCATCAAAAGAAAGTAGGGAATTTTTCATTATTTTTCTGATTTTTGTGGTTCTAATTGGAAATTTAAAGTTTAAAATGAATAGTAACCTAAAGCAATGTTCATAACCATTGTATGTTATTTCCAATTTTGTTGATATTAATTTCATTAAAATTGCTCCTTTTTTTGCCTAAAACTGTTTACTTGTGGCTGGCATTACATACATAATGGGCTTGAAACACAATTTGCATTTGTTTTCTAATTGTTGCCCTTAAGCATTTTGATGTTTGTTTTATTCTTAGCTGATGTTTTTCATTGTTTTAATTAAGATGTTGATAAAGATCTCATTAATTGTTGCCATGAAATATTCATTTTACACTACTTTAATTTGAAAGGGTCGTTTACTTTTTTTTAATATAGAAAATATAAAAGGCGATGTGGATCAATAATAATTTGTAATGCAATAAAATTTTCATTCCAGAAAATGTCTCTATTTTAAGATGGTTTCAAAGCATAAACGCATCTCAAAACTGTTGATTATTCTGTTTTTCAGGTGTAAAATAAAGAGAAACTTGAACGTGTTTAGAAACTAGAAGGGTAACTCAATCACTTAATATAATGTACTGTACCTTATCTACATGTACACCTAAAAAGACAATGGCGCAACTTTAAGCAAACGGTTTTTTTTTAATTTGTCTATAAAAAGTTTATTTTGAAAGATGTCAACGTGAAATTTCCTTAAGTGATTGAGCCACCCTTCTAGTTTCTAAAACTCTTCCTCGTTTTTCGTAATTTTACTCTTGAAAGTGGTTGAAAATCAACTGTTCATAAACCATCTTAATTAAGTTTATTTTTTTAGAAATTGTACATTTTCTAAATAACATAGTAAATAAACAATGTTGTTATGTTTTACACGAGGACCATTTATGGACCACTCGTTATGTTGTATAACCATAATACTGTTTGTGTTACTGGACAATTTCATGGGTCAAAAAGCTTTCATGTAAAGAGGCAAAAGAGTGGATTCAGTTCAACTTTGATATTGTTTCCTTTTTTTATGCCCAGTAAACAAAGGTGGAAAATGACCACATAAACAGTCATAATAAATGTCCACTTTCCCCTTTTATGTTGGCCCTAATAAGAGAGAGAGAGAGGGATGTTGCCCCATTAAATACACACAACCTCATATGGATTTCTACCTTCCTAGATAACAATATTCTTATTTCTCTTGGGGGAAAAAACTTTTTTTCTTCTAGTTTTTGTTGTTGTTGTTGTTATTCTTGCCATTGCAAGGCAAGTTTTAATCATCGTAATAAATTTTGAGCTTGTTGAATCTCTTTCCGTGTTAGAAAGCCATATAGCCAAATATTTGTTTCCATGTGTGTACTCCCTGCCATAGAATGCTTTGTCACGTTAGAAAATTTTGTCTTTAACCTGAAGGCCTTTTTTTAATTACAAATACATGTAATCTTATTGAAACTGCTATAATTATTTTGGATTGATTACTGGATTTATCTATTTGGTCAAAAATAGCATTTTTTAAAAAAAATAAGATTACTCTGATTGGATGTCTAATAAATATTGACATTATATAATTATTTATCCAATTAGTTGAAGGATTATTTTGAAGAATTACTTGAAAGAGTTAATTTAAAATTGCTTTAAAGATTTTCTTCAAAAAATTGCTTTAAGGAAATACTTTAAAAATTGTTTTAAGGAGTCACTTTAAAAATGGCTTAAAGTTACTTCAGATGATTACTTAAAATTGCGTTACAAATTTGCTTTAAAATTACTTTGAAAATTGCTTTAAATTACTTTAAAAATTACTTTAAAAATTACTTTAAAATTACTTTAAAAATTACTTTAAAATTACTTTAAAAATTACTTTTAAAATTACTTTAAAAATTACTTTAAAAATTACTTTAAAAATTACTTTAAAAATTACTTTAAAAATTACTTTAAAAATTACTTTAAAAATTACTTTAAAAATTACTTTAAAAATTACTTTAAAAATTACTTTAAAAATTACTTTAAAAATTACTTTAAAAATTACTTTAAAAATTACTTTAAAAATTACCTTAAAAATTACTTTAAAAATTACTTTAAAAATTACCTTAAAAATTACCTTAAAAATTACCTTAAAAATTACTTTGAAAATTACTTTGAAAATTACTTTACAGAATTACTTTCAAAATTACTTTCAAAATTACTTTCAAAATTACTTTACAGAATTACTTTACAGAATTACTTTACAGAATTACTTTACAGAATTACTTTACAGAATTACTTTACAGAATTACTTTACAGAATTACTTTACAGAATTACTTTACAGAATTACTTTACAGAATTACTTTACAGAATTACTTTACAGAATTACTTTACAGAATTACTTTACAGAATTACTTTACAGAATTACTTTACAGAATTACTTTACAGAATTACTTTACAGAATTACTTTACAGAATTACTTTACAGAATTACTTTAAACTTATTACTACAACTTCATAGAATTACTTTAAACATTGTTTTGTTGTTGTTGTAAACATTGTTTTAATTGTTTTAATATAAAGAATTAATTGGGAGTTACTTTAAACATTGCTTTAAAGAAGAGTTACTTAAAGAGTTACTTAAAAAAAAGTTTTTCAAGGAAGAACTTTAAGGAAATTACTTTATTAAAGAAACTAATTTACTAAAACTTGACTTTTGTTTTGTGTGTGTGCCGTCACAGGTGGAACACACGTGTTATTTCGTGACTGCAGCAAAGAGAACATGACGAGTGACTGTCAAATGGTGACCGTGAGTGAAAAGCGAAACGAAACAAAACCAATCAAATTTCGTGTTTGTTACCAATCTTGTGACACAGATGGTTGCAATCGTGATGCTCATAATTTATCGCCGTCACTTGCTTCTACCATCAATATAACCAAAAACAATGTGGCAACATTCTTATGGCTACTATTTCAAATGGTGTTTTTGGTTTTGATTTTTATCTAATAAAATAAATCGATTGTTTCACATGAACTTTTTTTTATTATTCAACAATGAATAAATAAATAAATAATGTGGTACCCTTTCACGTTTCGTGATAATTTTTTTTTTCTTCTTCAGCCCCCCTTCCCCCCTCTCACGCCCATCTTTTTCTCTCTCCCTCAGCCTCCTAATATGTCTATATTATAATTTGAACAACAAAAATAAGGCCTACATGTATACTATATGCCTTATATACATGTAATATCAAATACAGGGTGCATACTGTCTTAATTTGCATATATTACCGAAAGATACTTTTTTATCTCTAGGTAAAATATTTTACTCTATATGCTAACCAAAAAAAGTCAATGTTATACAGGTTTTTTCAATCTACAATCAAGAATACTTGGATCTGTTTTCAAAATCCAATTTTTGTTTTTCAAAGATCTATTCCTTCAGATTTTATTCACGTTTGTATACATTTTTTTTTTTCATTCCTTATTATTACTTTCGATTTAGTTTTAAATTTATTAGTGTAAAACTAAAAACAAAATGGCTGTCATTTTTTTATTTAATTTTTCTTTTCTGCTCACTTTCTTATTCATTAATTAACATTAATTATTACAGTATCGTCAAGAACTGTGAAAATAATATATTCATACCTAATGGCCTTACAACACTTGAGGTGTATCCATTACATTGAATGAGTTAAAAATATGAAATGCCAAAATATAATTGCATTTTTATTATTATCATTATTATAATATAAATATCAATGAATTACTATTTTTTGTATGAAATTATAATTATTTAGATTAAGAAAATTTTTTTTAAAACTTGTCATTTTGCTTAAGTTAGTTCTTCTAAATGTCAAATTGTTAGATGGAAAATTATTATTATAATCCTGTTGTTCAGCCTAGAGTAATTTTCTTTTGTATTTGTACAATTTGTATTATTGGTAAATGTCTGTTTTCGAGTTTGTTTTATTATTATTCTTGGAAGCCATATTTGTTTATTTATAGAATGTATATTTGGAAACTGTTTGTAAAAATTGTTACAAAGGAAATAGTGCAATAAACAATTGACTTCAAGAAAAATTAATACTAATGATAATATTTTTTTATAATAAAGGGTAACTCTTGATAATTATCATTATTATTATTAGTAATATTACACTTTAAAAGTGGTGAATTAAGTTTGTAATAATCACTAGGTCATGTTATATATAATTGGTTTCATTTGCAAATGGAAATTGCAATTCGAATCATATTTCAATTGACGCATTTTAATAAATGCATTGATATAAATTAGATTATTCATAAAACGTTGTCAATATTCTATTTTAAAAATAATTATAACTTTCATCTAAATTGAAAAATAGTGGATTACAAACTTTTTGACGTTCAATTTTCTATCAACTGATTTTAAACATTAAACTCACTAACTAGTCTAGAACTACATTTCACAAACTTCAAACTGTACTTTCTACTTAGGAAAACCTATTATGTCATCTAAAAAAAAAGTAGGTCTGCAAGTTTCACTTGGATACAATCTAACTAGCCCAAGTAAATAGCATTAGACTCATCAATCAAATATTTAGCCTCTATCGCAAACAAAACCCTTCTTCTTAAAAGAATACACCCATAGGTATTATTAATAAATAATTTATAGGCCTATTGTTGTTCTTCCAACAAAACAAATCCTCTATGAAGAGCCCTGATATTATTGACTAAATATCATCTTAAGAAATGATTTATTGTTGTATGTTGATTTGAATAGCAGCTGTTACTAGACAGATTTGCTACTTTATAGCAATTAGCTTCAATGCAATAACAACATTATTCAAAATCTCAGCCTCTTGGCTGAGATTTTGAATAAAAGGCATCAATTTTATTTTGGACCTTTAAGGCTTATTTTTTATTTTAATTCTCTAATGAAGTCATATTCTGCTAGTTGTGATATGATAGTCATATATGCCGTGGCCAATATTATAGTAAATTCAATTTACTGTTCAGTGTTAATCATAATTTCGAATACTGAGATGAGAGCTACATACATGTACAGTATATATATCATGTGTTAGATAAAAATAATAATATTGGATAGAAATTGATACTTTGCCTATATGAAAAATTAGAGCAAAATAAGGATATCCAGATTTATGACACTCAGGTTTTATTTTCATACATGTTCTATTAGGATTTTAATCAAACTATGTCAGTTAAGAGTCTAGATGGATTCAAATAGATTAACCCTCAAATTCTAAAACGTTGCTTAAAATAAAGCTAAACCTAAAACGGGACTTTGCAATATTTTCTTCTATGGTGAGTCTAGGAAAAAATTGTTAAGTTTTACTATTTGTCTTAAGTAACATTTTAAAATATGGCAGTTATAATCCTAATTTCACAAATGAATATACAAATATTAAGTTATATCTACACTTCATGTACATGTAGAACTAACCACGAATTATAACTTCATTATTCATAATTAAATAATTTTAGGAGTGTAAAACATTTATATTTTTAGTACATTTATTATTAAACTTGAAGGTTGAATTAAAAAAATAGGTTGTAATATTAAAATGTTTTTAGTTTTTTAAATGACTAATGGGTATGATGAATTTCTAAAATTGCTCTTGCAAAAAGTTGATGGAAACCAGAAACATTGTTCCACTTGTGACAGGCTTATTGCTTATGATACCAGCCTTATTTATTGTTTAACATGCTTGGATTGTGCTGCCATCTGTTTGGGTTTCCTGAAAAGGGGTGTAAGTCCTAGGGATGGAATAGAAGTACAGTTGTGCACAAAAGTACACATACAATTGGTAAACAACAATGAGTCATAATATATGATAGTAAAATGTCATATAGCCTTGTTGACAGCAACGCTAGCTAATTACATAACTTATGACAGTGTGTAATCACACGGTTCATTATTTTTTTTTTTTGCTGTTGTACAGCATAATGTGACAGTCATAAACAATTTGTATAATAAACTTAGAAATGCAATTGGCACATTATGATGTTTCTTATGAGGCAGTTATATTTTTGAATTTTATAGTCGGATAAGATATATGGAAGCAAATTATTTTTTAAGTTACAAGTTTAGATGTTATTGATGTGAGGAAAATTTTGCTAGCATTGTTTATAAGTGCAAGGAAAATACGAATATAAGCTGTGTAACATATGCGCATTGGTTAAATATCTTATTTTTTATGGTGCTGAAAATTACTAGAACAATTAAGTGACGTCATATAGCCTTGAATGAATGAATTTGAAATGACTGCTGTTACGCATCACAACAGTATACTATTTTAATGACGTCACTAGTTGTTGCATGTTATATAGGACTTCCAAATATATATATTTGAAGTAACTGCAGGTTAAGTTTCAAAATACGAAAATTTAGTTTAAAAGAATATTTTATTTAACAAATTATACACGTTTTAAACAGTGAAATATAAAGAATGATCTAAGATCAAAGTATTTATGAAAGTGAAGGTATAAATTTAGACAAAAATATTATGGTATGGATTTTTCCGCCTCATAAAAGTTAGAATTCCGTTTGAGGTCTGGTTTCCATCCATTGTTTGATTTCAGGAATGGAATTAATTTTCTTTTCAAAAGCTGCCAAATCCTTTTGAGATGCCATAGCATCTGGAATGTAGTTATTTAGTTGCCATATGAAACCAGCAACTGCTATGTCAGCCCAGGTTACCTAGAGAAGAAGTCAATTTAAATTAATTTAATATTAGAATTCTGGTAATATAAAGTAATATAAATTACGAGGTTTACATTATCTCCGACAAGGAATCCAGATCCAGTTTTGGAAAGAGTTTTTTCAATGTTTTTACAGAACAATGGTAAACCTTCATTGACAAATGTCAAGAGAAGTTCCTTTTTCTTTTCTGGATCAGTTTCTCTGCGAAACGGTACCAATGTTAGAGCCACATCATACATGTAGTCAACAACAGCATCAGCTTGAGCAGATTCAATTGCATTTTTTCCAGCCAATCCTTTAATATAAATATAAAATTTTTTTTAATTATAAGATTTGAATAAAATTGAAAATTAAATAATTATACCATGTTCTCTTGCAATATATCTGGCAATGGTACGACTTTCACTAATTTGAACTCCGTTTTCAAGAACCAAAACTGGTAAATGACCAAATGGCATTTCTAAGAAAAACAAAAAGGTTAACAAAGTTAGAATTTAATAAAAATTTAGTGAAAAATTTAAAAACAAACCATTTTTCAGTTCAGGCCAATTATCTTTTTCAACACGTTTGTCTTCATAATGGACATTTGCTTTGGCGAAAAGTAAACGGGTAAGTTCAGCATAACCACGTCCATTGAAATAAATTAGGGTGTATTTAGGAGACATTATTTACCTTAAAATAAAAGAATTAGTTAAAATAGGTGGTTTTTAGGCTGTTTAATTATTTTTTGGTTTAGGAGGAAAATTAAAAGAGAAAGTAGAAATTTATAAATTTTTAAGGGTATTTTGATTGTTTTGAATTTTTAGATAACGAAATTGTTTTAGTTAAAATATATATATTTTTTTTTTTTAAGATAAAAAGTAGAAAGTTACTCTTCGATTAGCACCTGAAAAAAATTAAAGAGGTGCGTTTCACTATAAAAGCACCTTAAAAGCGCAGAAATAGAATTGAAAATGAACCACACAATTTGTTTTGTATGTAACCATTAGCAACAATATATTGATAACAAAACTATCTCAAGATACAATCCATTAATAATCTATTTTGAAGAAAACAAAAAGTGCTTACCAAAACGATAAGAACACAGACACACAAAAAATAATCAATTTCTATATTCCAACAAGAAAAACCACTTTTCTTCTATTGCTCTTTAGGATTTACTAAGCTTTTGAAAAACAATTGTGCTTATGTGGCAGAGGGTTTATATACCTACAACATGTATACATAGAACTCAGAAGACACGCCTTTTAAAATTAAATAGATGGTCACATGACTTAACCTGGTGACTTGCAGAAAGAAAGAAAAATATGTTGGCATATTTTTTATTCAATTCATTACATGTTTGCAATTTTGAGAAAATAGAGGACATGATGCAGCAATTTTATAGAACCGATTTCAACGAATAAGATTTTAACATTTGTGGTTATGCCTCTTTTTTTTTCAATGACGCAATCTGTTCAAACTAATTTTATTATTATTATTAGGGCTAGGATGTTTTTATGCAATGTCAAGCAAATGTTTCTCAATTTGTGGCTCAAGAGCCAATTGCGAAGTAATATTAAATCCCGTTTAGATCAACCAACAATTATGGTGTTTTTTTTCAATAAAAAATACTGCTTAGAGGCTAAAACAAAACAAAAAACTACTGATAGTTAGCAAACATCTAGCCTCTAACCAGCCTTTGTTATTAGGAAAAAAAAAGAATAATAAAAGTCATTTGCTCTAATGATAAGGATTATTTCACATTTGACACTTGGGCCACAAATTGCGAAACATTTGCCTAATTATTAGCGATATCATATAAAACGTCAGTGCTAAAATAATTACAGAACATTCTTACTATACAAATAAATTTTCTTGAAAACAATGTCAGAAATTCAATACATATTTTCATTTTTTTTAATTGTTACAAATGTTGAAACTAAATACACGTTTTCAAAATATATTTAAATTGTGCTTTTAATATTCATAAGGAAAAAAAAAATACGTGTATATTCTCATAGTTTTATACATATAACTCGCAGGAGAGTTATTTTGGGGTGTATAACTGTCAGGTGAACCTGTTTCAGGAACAACCTTATGATAAAACTCAAATTGTTTACAAAACTAGAATGGCAGATTATAATGCTAAACTAAATTTGTTGTCAATATTTTTAAACATAAATATTTTATAGTAAAGTTTTTTTTTTCCAAACTGCCATAAAATATTTATTTTGAAAGAAATTATGAAGAAAAAAACATTCAGCAATATCATCAGTTAACCGTATTCTAGTTTCTAAAACACTTTGAATTTTTTTTCGTAACATTTCTAAAAAAAAAAATTTGCTTTAAGAAACTACATTTTCTCAGAATCGTTGAAAGGGGTGGTGGGGAATTCCAGTTCCATCCACCATAATCTCCTCAGGCCAAAAGAAAGTCATTGTCTCTTTCAATGAATGATACTGACTGTTAGAGGCTATGGTTGGTAAGAGTGTGGTGGCACCCCCAACCACAGCCATAGGGCAAGTGTACAATCAATGTCAATACTCGAGCTGATTTTCAAACTACTAATTATTTCGTTTTCAAGAGCAAAATGAAGACATTGAAGAGAAACTAGATAATGTTTTAGAAACTAGAAAGGTAGCTCAATTACATAATTGTATTTTTATGTTGATTTATTATTTCAAAATAAACTTTGTATAGGCAAAAATTTAAAAATATCATCTGCTTAAAGTTGGCTTATTAACTCGCATAAAAAGCTTATTTTGAACGATATCAACATGAAAATACCTTTTAAGTGATTAAGCTACCCTTTCTAGTTTCTAAAACATATTCATGTTTCTCTTCATTGTGCAGCAAATGAAAGACAGAATAATAAGAGTTTTAAGAGTGTTTACACTTAAAATAAATTAAAAGAAGATAATTTAAAAAAATGTGGTTTTAATTTGTTGTTTTCGACATTTCTTAGAAGTTTTAGATTTCTATTGCGTGTTTTATTTAGTAATTATTATAAGCACACTTTAATTTGATTTTTTTTTCAATGCTTAAATAATTATCAGTATTAATTAAAAATAAAATAACAGTAAACATGGTGATTTCGATAAAAAAAAAATAGAATGGATAGAATGGATCAATTCATTACGTCATTTGGCACTTTGTCAACATACTTCATACAAAAAAAACGTCGGAAATAAATAATTGGTGGTCTGGGAAAATATGGTTTGCTAACACTAGAAGATGGTTACTGTACATCTAAAAATATTATTCGTATATTTTTATATTTATTATTTTGAATTTTTTTACAGGTAATATGATTGTTTCATATATTTTCTTTTTTCAAAACAAGGTATTCAATTTTGACACCTTGATGCAAATCACAACTGAGACCAAGGTTTACCTATAAATACAGTTTAGTAAAAAGCGTAAAACATCTGCATCCTATTAATAAACATCAATTGAAATGTCAAAAAAAAAAACAATTGTTTATGATAAACAACTAAAAATAAAATCCTAATTCCTGTCAACTATAATATGTTCAATAATACATATTATATATATATTATATATATATATATATATATATATATATATATATATATATATATATATATATATATATATATATATATATAATTATATATATATATATATATATATATATATATAATATATAATATATAATTATATATATATATATATATATAATTATATATATATATATATATATATATATATAATATATAATTATATATATATATATATATATATATATATATATATATATATATATATATATATATATATATATATATATATATATATATGTATATATATATATAATATATATATAATATGTATTATATTCAATTATGTTCAATATTTTTTTTATAATTTTTTGTAAAAAAATCTTAAGTTTTATTGTTTGTCCTTGAGAGAGAAATTCTTTAAAATGTGTAGAAACATTTAATTTAAAATGTTATTAAGAAATTACATGATGATTTGAGGATAATTTTTGTTTTAGGTACAGTACAAGACAAGAGTCCAAAGACAGGTAAATTCATGAGTCATACACGACATCCAGACAGGCTTGGCTATTACTGGTATTAGGGGTCGGGAGTCAGACAAAAAACACTGTTAAATATGAAGGCTATTATTATAAAAATAAATAATATATACAGTTTATATAAATAAAACAATGCATATACAATAGCGTCATTTAGAAATGGGTTGTCTATTGTATACGTACTGTGTATACAGTGTGTCACAGAACCATTGGCCCCAATTTATTATAAAAGTATACAGTAGAAAAACAAAATTGAAGAGGCCCTAATATTGATTCGTGTTAAAAGAAAAAAATGTTGTTATTCTAAGGGACTTATCCAATTTTTTGTATTAAACGGTTTTTCTGGTTCTTAAGTGGCACAGTTTTTTGTTTAAAACTAATTATCTCAAAAACTTTTAAGGGTAGTATTTAATTAATAATTTCCAAGTAAAAGACTGTGCTAAACTCATGGGCATTTGATAGGAAGTTTTATGTAAAAGCTGACTGAGTTAGCAGTAGTTTTGAGTTAGCAATCATTAACAATACAAACCTAAAACCTACAAATTTGAAACTTAAGATACTGGTAGTGATTAATGTCAATACATTCTGATGTAGTTACACATACTTTTTACCCACATTTTCCGTATGTATCACAAAGTTAACCAACGCAGTAGGTAATAATTCAATTGTTTAAATTGGAGAAAAAACAATTATTTCATTGTCTATTGTGTTTTTTTTTTATATTTTTGCAGTTTTAGCAGAAAAAACAACAAAAATTTGTATTTCAAAAAATTATTCCAATGCATGTTACGGCATAATGTCCAATATAAAAGGTTTTATTAAATACAATGTAAACATTTTAATTTAATGACATTTTTCTTTTTTTGAAATGTTATTAGTACCGGGACATTATTTTTCATGTCTTCTTCATACAAATTCAATATTATGCGATGAGCTGGAGGACAGTGCAGGTGATCGATGAATCCTAGCTTATGCCGAAGTTAATTATGAGTACAACCGAATTTCTCTGGAGGAGTGGTTAGAAATGAAACCAAGTACGTATGATTCATATCAATTTTTATTTTATATAATTATTATAATAAGGTCTGTATTATTTTTAAAAATATTTTTTGTCCGTATCTTCTACATGTATAGTGCAATTCAAATAATGTGTGAATGACTCATAAGTTGACTTTTTTTTCAGTAATGAATGCCATTTGGTAGTTTGGACTCTGGATTTCTAGACGTTCAATATATATATATATTTTTTTTTTTTATTTCAGTAAAGATTTCCATGAAATATTGACAGAAATTGATTAAATTTAGCTGTAACGGGGTTGTTATTCATTTTTCTATAGAGCTCTGTATGTTGGATTGGCTGGAAAGTTCTCATAAGAATCAACTGAAGGACAGTGGATGCCATACAGGATATGACAGCATGTGTATGGGCCAGCTGTTGCCAGAGAATTACATCCTTTTAAGAAGGTTTAATAATTGACAAATTTTAAAACCAACCCGGTACTTATATGATGGGCTTATTTAATTTTCTTTTAAATTTAACTTTAGGATTTGAAAGTTACCAACATGAAAATAACCTTTAAGAGAGTAAGCTATTCTAGTTTCTAAAACATTTGCAAGTTTTTCTTAACTTTGTTAATGAAAGATAAAATATGTAATCAAGGTTCGAAAATCAGGTCTTCTTAAACCATCTTAAGGAAATATCAAAAACATTATTAGTCGATTGATTTTGTCAACATATGTTATTTGTTTAATTATAAATTTAACTAAATTATTATAACCATATTAATAATAACAAGTGGACAAATAATACGAGAATAAAGTTCCTTTATTTTAACTGTTTATTACACCAAAGAAATTATTTAATTCATCATTTATTATTTTTCATATAATTGGCGCACGATACACAACAATAATTAAAAAAATCTGATTTGATGCAATATCGATAAAGAACTTTCATTTTGCAAACTTCGGATGTGTCTCGATGACAAACTTCTGCATCTGTGAAAACGAATTAATTGAATTTATTTCATTCTGATTAAAACACATTATTAAATTATTAAAAAAAATTAATACAATACCTTGTTTACATGAACCAACATCACAAACGTCATTTTCTGATGGTTTTTCACCACAATCGTATATGACATCATTTTCAGGTGGCAAACAAGTGACATTACGATATCGTAATCCCTTACCACATGTTACTGAACACTAGAACAACAAAACATTATTATGAGCATAATGTCTATCTGTACATCAGTTACATTTTCATATAAAGACATGTTTGTATTGGGTTGCTGTGAAGTTCAGGAGATATTAAATTTCCTAGACAATTTACAACAAAAATTCGAATCCTATTTGCATTTTTTAAACTATGTTTTATGCATAGCTGATTTTCGAACTCTGGTTATTATTTCAGAAGCAAAATTTAAAAAAAACTAAGACGTAATATAGAAACTAACTGGTAGTTCAATCAATTAAGAATATGTCATGTCAATATCTTTCAAAATTAACTTTTTATAGAGAAAAATTAAAGTTGTGATTAAAGTAGGGTCATTTTCCAAATTACATAAAAAGTTCAGTTTGAAATATATCAACATGAGAAAATACCCTTAAGTGATTGAGCTACCCTTCTAGTTTCTAAAACACGGTTCAAGTTTCTCTCCATTTTTTGTACCTGAAAGACAAAATAATTAAAGAGTTCGAGAGGGTCGTTTACACGTTAAACAGCACATTAAACTAAAAATATTTTTTTTTAATAAAAACATGCTTACTGCACTCCAAGGTCCAATATCCCAAGAGGCAGGACATGGATAAATATTACACGGTTGTTCTTGCAATGGTTTCTTGCTCATGCATAAATTTGGTTTGACTTTTACTAATGTGGAATTTGCAAGAACACAATGAACTTGTCTTTTTTGTATCCCTTTTGTACCACAGGTATGACTACAAAATTCCCAGGATTCTGTTTGCCATCTAATAAAATAAAAGGAAAAATATGCAAAAAAAGGTAAGACATTTTTTAATACATGTAAACTGTTTATTTGTCTACTTTTTTTAAAAAAATACCTGTATGAACAATTAAAATTGTTACATATCCTTTGTCTTGTTTTTGGTTTATCTAACAAGCTACAGTGTCGTTTACTGACAAACTTCTTTATTCTTGTATCAACACAAGTTATTTTTACTGAATGAATTCCTAGAAATACCATTATGAAAATGTCATAACTTGAATTTAATTATGAAATAGTAATTATTAGGGCTCGGGTTTTAATGCAACATCAAGCTAATGTTTCTCAATTTGTGGCTCAAGAGCCAATTGTGAAGTAATCACCACCATCATCATCATTAGAGCAACTGCAATTATTCTTTTTTTAATTAAAAAAAGCTGGTTAAAAGCTAATGACTGGTTACTATCAGTTGTCAACTAAAGTTCTAGCCTCTAATCAGTGTTTTTGATTGAAAAAAAATCGTAATTGTTGGCTAATCTAAATGGGATTGTTCATTTACAATTGGCCTTTTGGCCACAAAATGAGAAACAGTTGTTTGATATTGCATAAAAATTCGAGCCCTATATATATGTATTTACCTCCACCGCAAGCTTTGGAACAAGTGTCCCAACCACGAATGGTCCACTCAAATGGATCTTCTGATCCCATAATTGAATCGAGACTTTTGTTTTTAGGTATTGTATATTTTGATATTACTCTTACAGCAGTTTTGAATCTTTTCACTGATACCTTCAGATATTTTGAATTTATTTTGAGTGTGTGTATGTTAAGCAATATTTAAATGAGATATTTAAGTAATATCTCAAAAGTTAATTTTACCAGAACTGTTAATTCATCTAGTAATGGTCCTGTGGCAGTTAACAATTCAGTTCCATTTCTTTCGGTGTAATCAAATTTTGCTCCAAGTGCAACGAAACAGGATTCTGTTCGATTTCTTGGACCATTAAGAAAAAATTCTCGTTGTTTTCTTGATTGTAATACTGTATATAAATTTTCATAAATTCATATGGATTCGTAATTTTATGAGAAATATTGAATTACTTAGAAAATTTGGTGCACCCATAGTCTTCGTTATTTCAATAAGTCGAGCTCTTTTTGGTATAACAATTATACGAACAAATCCTAAAATGATTATAAAAAAAATCAATTTTAAAATTATATTTTTGGTAATAGATTACAAATACAAACTTCTTTTAGGAGTTTTTGCGTATATTTTTTCATAGTTTTTACAAAAGCTACCATTGCCACCACAAACTCCACATTGGTCAGCATGTAAAGATGAGCGCATTATTCCATCACAGCCAACTGGCTGAAGAAAACAAATAACATACAATTACTTTAGCTAATTAGAAATTTCAGTTATTTACAGTGTAAATTATCAAAATCGAACCTGACATTGACCCTGAACGCAAATGTCTCTAGTGCCATCATACGAACACGGAGTGCCATCCACAACATTTTCACCAGTATTTAAGACTTCTTTAGATTTTTTTGAAGTACAAGTCAATTGGCAAGTTTGATACTCTTGATGGAAATTCAAATTAAAGGTAAGTCTTTGTTTGTTTTTGTTAATAATTATTGTTTTTGTTTTGCACTATTGTTTACCTCCTCCAGCAATTGGTTTCCAAGGTAGTTTTTCATGAGTTGAATTGAGTTTAATTTTACGATTAATAGTTGAACATTGTTCAGCTCTGAAATCTCGTATTTCAGGACACAACTTAACAATATAAAATATTAAATAATCATTTCATTTATACATACAATTGTGTAATAAATTAATTATTAAGTTACCTGTACATTACATAGTTGAAACTCTTCTGTAGAACCTTTGCAGTGTCTACCACCAAAAGCTGGTCTATTAATTAATAACATAGAAAAATATTACAAATTTATATACAGCTATGGAAAAATAAAAAGCAATCAAAATGTAATTACATGTATAAACTTTTTTTTATAATTTATGGGTAAATTTTATATTTTTATGTTAATATTTCATGGAAATCCTTATTAAAATAAAAAAGTACATATAATTTAGAACATATATACAGATTTTAAATAGTAATTTTTTAGTTCATTATTAGTTAAAATTTATATTTACGAATCTAATTTTTTTAATCAACTTGAAATATATGCCGAGATTGTTGCCATATGAAAATAATGTCCTAAAACCAAGTCCGAATATCAGTTTAGTCATTTCCATGTGATAGTCATTTTGAGAGGATAAAAAAAAATTGTGATTGACAATTTTTTTGCATAAAGTTGTTGTAAAATAGAAATGTACATTATGTAATTTTTAATTTCAATTGAGATTTCCATTAAATATTGACATAAATTGATGAAATTTAGCTTTAACGTGGTTGTTATTTATTTTTTTCAACAATTCTATGTATATACTATATTATATAATTCATACTCTGGTTTATTGCACTTTCTTGCTCGAAATTGAACTCCAATACCACAACTACGAGAGCAGTGTCCAAGTGGTGACCACTCACTCCAACCACCATGTCTTGGATTACGACGAATAGAATGTTTTAGATTTTTTCTCTTTTTCATGCAAAATCCACTGACACACCACTTGCATTAAAATGAACACATTTTATAGATAAACATTTCAATTTGAAACTTATTATATTTTGAAAAATGAAGTACTTTATCTCGTCCACATTCTGTACCGTCCAGTGGTGGTCCCTTTTTTGTTTTGCAAACATCATGATCATTAGAATGTCCACACCATAAATTAGTGCAAGGATCTGATATGGGAAACTAATTAACATAGAATAATATAATTAATATTTTTGCATTATTATTAGGGCTCGGATTTGTATGTAACATAAAGCAAATGTTTCTCAATTTGTGGTCAAAGAGCCAAGTGTGAAGCAGCAGTCCCGCTTAGATCAACGAGCAATTATGGGTTTTCAATCAAAAACAGTGGTTAGAGGCTAGAACCTTAGTTGGCAACTGATAGTAACCAGACATCTAGTCTCTAACTAGCCTTTTTTTTTTGTTAAATAAAGCATAATTGCAGTTGCTCTACAAGAGATTGTTACTTCACAATTGGCACTTCGGCCACAGATTGAGAAACATGTGCTTGATAGTGCATATAAATCCGAGTGTTAATTATTAGTTATGTAATATTTTCAAGTTAGGTAACCGATTTGCAATGTTTGTATCCATCACCAAACTCTTGACGACACTGTTCATCCAAACTATATTTATTTTCTGGTTTGGTCACAATACTTAACATACTGGTTGAATTTGGTTTATTTAATAAACAACTCCAAAATCTATAAATAAAATAATATACAAATTTAATTAATACTTTTTTTACAATTATAGAAATTTCTTTTTTCAACACATTTTCTTACTTTCTTTTTTTATGAAATTGCACCTTACTACAGTCTGACCAGTAATAACGATTAAAATTCGATTGGACAGTAGGAGCCATAACACTTCCTTTAACACCATCATCACTGCAGTTATTATGTTGAAATTCATCTCCATCATGTGATAAACCTAATCTTTAGAAAGAAAACCCTTTCAAACACTATTTCATAAATGTTTAAGGTGGCTGAATAGATATTTATTTTATTTTCGTCTGTCTTCGGATGACGCGCCTGCTTGGCTATTATGTTTCTATAGGAAGTCTCTTCCCTCCACCCGCAGGTTTGAGAAAATTTATATTTTTCAAGCGAACGTTTTTCAATAGAGACATTTCAAAGTGCTATAAAATGTTTATTTTTTAGATATGGCCATGAAAAAAAAAACTTTTAGCATTCTCTTCTACCATTCTAGGTTTGAAAGCAATTTGAATTTTTTCGTAATGTTGTTTCTATAAAAAAAAACGTCCACTTGATGTTTTTGCATTAAAAAATACCTGTGGAGCTTAGCATTATCAAACTGCATTCGCACTATCTGGTTGAGACGAAAACAAAATAAATATCTATTCAGCCACCTTAAGATATTTTATAGACAGTTGATTTTTGATCACTGCTTATTTTGAGTTTTCAGAAGAAAAACACTAAGGAGAAATTGAAAGTGTGTCAGTCATATTATTGTGACAATCATACCTTATGATGTCACTGCTCGTACGCTATTATTTTATCACTTGTCATATTATTTTGTACACAATATGACAGTCTTATTTTCTTTCTGTAATGAAGCCGTAACATGGTAGATGAACCACTTAATTTTATTTTCATGTCATAAACTTTTTATGGACAAAAAAAAATAAAAATAAAGTCTGCTTAAAAATGACAAATTTTCAAACTGAAATAAAAAGCTTATTTTAAAAGATATCAACATGAAAATACCTTTAAATAGTTGAGTTACCCTTCTAATTTCTAAAACACTTTAAACTTTCTTTTAATTTTGCTCCTGAAAAACAGAATAATCAGAGTTCGAGGATTGGTTTACACTTTAATACCACCTTATAACCGGTGTAATAAAATGACATTATAGACTACCACCTACACATGAGCTATTTCATGTGCCAAAATAAATGCAGATGTTAATCCTTCATCTTTGTTTACTGTACAACTTCTTTCTGAATTACAAATTGATGCTAATGGTGCATAACCTAATTTAAATTTTATTGAGAATTAATCTTATAAATATACATTTTTCCAGGGTGTTTTTTTATTATCTAATTACCGGCAGGTCCTCCAATATCATGTCGAGTTAGAAAAATAGCAATATCATATGTTTTATTTGGATTTTCACGATGCATGTTATTTGCCCATTTGCATACATTATCCAAACTTGCTCTTGTGTTTCTTTTTACAATAGTTATCTGTAAAAAAAAATTCATACCATATACAAATGAATCTTATATGCCTATAGTATAGAATTTTAAAATATATAAAATACCAACATTATGTTTAGTATTGTCCACAAGTAAGATTTTGACGACGACCACATCAATGTTACCATCTAAAGATGGATCATCATAAATAGTACTCACCTACAAGACTCAATTAAGATTGATAAAATTACTGATGAAATTGAAATTTTCTTTACAGAAATATTTTTGTTTGAAAGAAAAAATTACAATGTTCATTAGTGTCATTATATACTGTATGGTGTGCTTCTGTCCATGAAATTTGACCACAGAGTGATCAGCTGCAATTACTGTCTCAAGATAAATCTTACTTGAAGCATTTACCATTGGAACAGCATCATCATCATCATCATCAACATCATCTTCATTTGTTTGGGGTTTCATGTTTCTCTTTAAACGTGTTTTCAACAATGTACTTGTATCATAGTCATCTGCAAATAAATGCATTTAGTATTATTCAGTATTACATTTCATTGATCAAATTATAGTTTGTTTCAATTACTTAAATGCTGTTACAAACCTATTATGGAAATGTTTCTCCAAGTAAAGGTTTGATCCATGCTGTCAACTTTGTAGATGACATGTGGTTGTGCTTCAGATACATTCTTAATGCCACCAGCTTTCCATGGTTCAATAAAGTAATCAGCTGATTTTGTTCTAATAAGGCCTGTCTACACAATAGATATTTTATTTATGCAATTTCTCATCATTGGTAATTTGCATATTGTTTTGAATTTGAGTAGCACTGTATATGCATCACAAATTATTACTATTTTTTATGTGTGTGCAGCAATTTTTAAGTGTGTGTTTGCTCAACACTAAGCATTTGCAAAATGTTAATTAGTTTGTTCATTAGGAAAGAATAACACATGTTGAAACCAGCATAAATTAGAAATAGAAATAAAATTTCAGAATATTTCTATTGTCTTTAGCACTGAAAAATATATGGTGCTTCTGTTAAATTCCTTACAAAGTGAAATTCCATGAGATTTTATTATGCATGTGTGATTCTTTCCTTAGGGTTCATATACAGTGCATGTGGCCACTCTGTCAACCATCATACAAGCTTACAAACTGATCAAATCAACGTTGTTGCAAATATTGTATGACCATTGGTGAATTTAAATCACAGTGGAATTGAGGCTTTACACAAAAGGTTTAGTAATAATTTGACTATACATATGTACATGTATATAATATGGTAAACTGTGAGCAAAATAAGTTAATTTATTGTCACAACTTGTGATTATTACAAAGATGTATGCTTATCACTTACAAGACCTTTGCAGGTACTGAGTGCAACAGTTGATTGTAGTTGATTTTTAAGATGTCCAACATAGTAACAATTTCTTATTACAAATTCCAATTTCTTTTTTCCATCTGCTGTCACTTTTTCAACCTGAGGATTTTTTGCATAAAACTTTCTATTTGGTTTCAAAACCATCAATAATTTATCATCTTTTAAATTAATTGATATAAAAAGTTTCTTTGATCTCTGTTTCTGTTTCACAATATTATGACGACTTCTCAGCAGAGAAGTTTTTCCTTGCGGCATGTCTAATTGATAGGAATTAAGTATTCCCTTACTGTTGGTAACATGTGGATAGACGATGTCGTATTCAGATGGAAGATTTCCTGTTTAGAAATTAATTTAAATAAAAATTATAATATGTAGTTTAAAATTTTAACTACTATATTATTGCAAACTTAATAAAAAAAATAGTGCCTGAAAATTCTTTGTTTACATATTTGTATTGTTCTTTTTTTTTATAAATAAAACCCATTATTCGTACATTTTAGAAAATGCTTGATATCATTTTGATAAGATTGCAAATGTTTTATCAGGTGAAATCATTTTTCGTGCTGAGGTTGTGTAGGCAGAAACAAAATAAAGGCTTTAAAAACGCACTAAACCCACTTTAAAAATAGGAAAATATATATAAAACTACTAATTTCAAAAGTATTTTTGTTGCTAATTTCAATCACAATTAATGGATTTAATAATTAGTCAATGTTCTTACCACCCAGTAATGGCGCTGTTTCATAAAATTCATCAAGTTGATTTGTGATATGCTGATTAATAACATTATTTGCTTAATTATTTCATATTGCAAAAAAAAAAAGTAATTTGTTTTAATTTGAACAATTTCTTCTTACCTTTGTTAAAATAATTGCATTTGATAGTGAAATAAGTAACATTAGCTGTAATGTTGTGATAGCTATCAATAGTTTATCCATGGTTAATAAAGATTCACAAATTATTTTAAATTTAACTTCATTTTTCACAGCATTTTTAATGCTTATATTAACGCAATAAAGTACGACTTGATTTTGCTCGCAACCATTTTGTACCTTGTTGCCAAATATATAAAAAAAATATTATATGAGGATTGTATAAAAGATGTAGTATACAAAATATGAGTCGTGGAGAGTCTTATCAAACTTTTATATAAAGTACATTGCAAATATTATCATTGACGGAAAGTATAACACCATTCGAAGGTGTGGAAAGAAGAGAGAGAGAGATACATATTCTTGAATACACATAATCACACACAGTCCAGGGCCACTATAAACCTGTAAAATAGTATCCTAGCTAAGATCCCCTTTCTGAAAGCACTAAATTTCATAAACTCCAAAATATAAGATTGTGTGCGTTTATTTTATTGGCTTTCAAACATAATTTATTAAATTGTGTTATATATTGCATTTAAAATATTTTATTAAAATTAATTATTTTTATTACTACTATGTTACATCGCAATTACATTTAATCATTATTTTTAATTTTATTTTCAATGATAAATTGTAATACAAATTAGAAGCAGATGCAAAAAAACAGTAACAGTCATAGGATGGTATTCTTAATAACTGCTTAGCCAAAGTTAGAGCTAAGCTCGTCAACTTTTACATGAAAAATGTCCTATCTAAAAATTCATGAGTTTAATGCTAAATTTGACTTAGTAATCACTAAGAACAAGATTCTAAAGGCTTGATTAATGTTTAACGAAACGTCACATTTTGTTTAGAAGAAAAAAGTTCTAAAAGTCACTTTTTCCTGTTTTTAGGCAAGTTTTTACAACTTCAGTGTTTATTTTTTTAATTTCAATATTTACTCTGCAAGCAACCCAGAGGACCTGTGGCAGAGGAATAATTTAAGACAAAAGCAGCATAGATATGCATTGTTAAAATAAACCACCCACTATAATATTAATTAACTAGTGGGGTAACCCGTTATAAATGACGGGAGCAAAATTCACAGGCAATTGTGCCCAGCATTAGAATTTCTTTTCCTCCGCCATTTTATGACGTCACACCAAATAACAAACCAATTAGAAATTGATGACGTTCATAAAAGGACTGAACAAAAGAAATTCTAATGCTGGGCACAATTGCCCATGATAGTTTAATTTTGCTACTATTATCCCCTCCCCTTTTTTATATTTGAAAGAGAAAATGTTTTCCATTTTCTCTTGTGTGCGCATGCGCGTCGTTTGTTCTTTTTTTACTCCTTTCAGTTCAATTTCAGTCACCCCCTCCCACTTTTTTCCCCCTCCACGTTTCTTTCTCTCTCTCTCTCTCCCCCTTCTACACTTTCCATCCTTTCCCGGTCTCCAATTGTATATCATGGGGTTCTTGGATGGGAAGAGTGCAACATACAGTTGACCTTGAGAAAAAAAGCGGTTCATTTATTCATTTAAATTTATATAAATTCTGACGTGATTCAAGGTTTTTGTCCTTGTTTGTACAGCGTTAGATCACACACACAGACGGGGCTTAATATATATATATATATATACATATATATATATATATATATATATATATATATATATATATATATATATATATATATATATATATATATATATATATATATATATATATATATATATATATATATATATATATATATTTAGAAATATATAATTTAGAAAACTTAAAAAAAAATAATAATAAAATTAATTAAATATTTATAATTAAATATATAATAATATTATAATAAATTAAATATTTATGATATTATTTTAAATTGTTTCTATTCAATAATAAAATAATATTACAATAATAAAACTGGCATCGAAAACATTTATTTGAATACAATATGATATAGGTTTAATAACTTTTATTTTCTTGATTATTTTACAAATTTATCGCATTTTATTTCTAAATATAAATATATATAAATATATGTAAATATAAATATATAAATAAATAAAATATAAAAATTTTATATTTCACGTAAATGTTTCTAATTGTTTAATTAACGTGACAATAGATGGCGCCACCATCTCTATTGCGCTAATTTCTGTGCCTTTTGAGATTCACTCGTGAATCGCGTTTACGTCAATGGTGTCCACGCTTGTTTATTTCTATTGTAGTGCGTACTGTTGTCACATTACAAGTTTAACGCTTTTCTAACGCGTTTTTTTTAAATCGAGGCATCATCGTTTTATTTAGTTGAGCGTAAGTACAGACAATAAAGAAAAAAATCGAAACATTTATCAGAAAATAAAATAACTGAAAAAAAAGGGAAAACCACGTGGTCATCTAGCTAATCACACCACGCACGTGGTTCTACTTTATGCGTTTGCGATATTCCGTAACGATTCTGCAAGACTGCATTGCGTGTCCACGCGCTCAACGATTCCTCGCTGCTTGCGGAGCCGTAACGAAGTGCCGCAAACGCATACGTATATGCATTAGAATGTTTTTTTTCTTTTATTATTATTAAAAGCACGAAATTTCTTAATCGAGAGCCGTATATAGCCTCTATGTACAGCCCTTTTGCTTTATCGCACGCCTCCTTCAACACAATCTGTATAACAACTCTCTGCAGCTTTTGTTTGGAGGCTAGCGGCTCTGAAGGTTGCTTAAAATTGTGTAAAATGACCCTTGAACTCTTGATTATTCTGTCATTTTCAGATGCAAAATCAAGAGAAACTTGAATGTGTTTTAGAAACTAGAAGAGCAGCTCAATCACTTACGGATATTTTCATGTTTGAGATATCTTTCAAAATAAACTTTTTATTGTTAGTTTGAATAGGACTCTACTGAAATGATATTTTTTTTAAATTTGTGTCTATAAAAAGTTTATTTTGAAATATATATCAAACATGAAAAGATCCTTAATTAAGTGATTGAGCTACCCTTCTAGTTTCTAAAACACTTTCTAGTTTCTCTTGATTTTGCTCTTCCGAAAGACAGAAATAATTAAGAGTTTTCGAAAATCAGCTGTGCATTATACTAATCTAAATCGAAAGAATACGTAAAAAGCGCAAGAAATCTTGTTTCGTAAAAATAAAGTTGGAGGATTTGGCTGATTCTTAAGATGGACAGTGTCCATCGTGAGTTAAAAGACGAGTCGAATGGACAGGAAGAGCTTATGGAGGCCGCGCCACTCGTAACTGTCACTGCGGCCGAAGTGCCTTCCGGTATGAGTAGTAGTAGTAATGCAGAGCCCGTGATCGTGAGTTCCGAGTTCGGCGAAGTTTTGACTTGTATGAATGAGATCATTTCCGAACTGGAGGACGTCGTTCAGGCGTCGTCTCGGTCAGATTCAAAAGAAGCCATAACGCTGAAGGGACTCGTCGACGAAGTTACGGATGTGACAGAACACTTTAAAATGGAATCGGAAGAAACTGTAGTGAAAAATGAATTCGAAACTATGAAAGAGGCCCAAATGGAATCCGTTTCATCGATCGAAGTCGATTCTTCTTACGGAGAGAAAGAACTCGGAAGTTCAATGCCAGCGGAACGCGAAGATTCGAAACCATTCGAAGCCGTAGTTAAAGATGTTCTTCAAAGGCGAGATGTTACGCAGAATGAAGAAGATTCGTCTAACTTCGATTCGGATTCTGATTCCTTGTCGTCATCTTCGTCGGATGAGGAGGATGTTAGTTCAGATGTCGACGTTTGCGAAGATGGTGACGATGAGTAAGAAGTTTGAAATTTCTGCACTTAGAAGTTTGAGTTAAGGTTGTGCTTTTTTTATTGCAGAGAATCGTTTACGCTCGAAGATGTTTTGAACAACAAGACGAAAAAGAACAGCGGTTATTCCGGATTGGTTCGAACAAAAGGAGAGTTGAGACTCGAAGATTTGCCACCGATTCAGGATTTAAAGATTTCGATCGATAAGAAGGAAATTCAACTCGTTGGTCAAGTGTTGTCCATTGTGGATTGTTTAGGTAAGAATTCTAAAGTTGGAAATGCGTTTCTTCGAAAAGAAATTAATTCTCTAAACTATATGCGTTGAATTTAATTTCAGACAAATTTGAAAAGTCTCTTGAGTTACTTTTGTTACTTAAGTTACTTCAGAAAGTATTAGGCCGGCTCTAGACGTAACCTGCACATGTCTACCGTTCCATGTCGTAGACTATGCCGCGCCGTTCTTGTCAAAAATACTCCGATTTAGTGATATCACTATTTAAATTAGTGACATCATAAATTAAATTAGTGATATCACTGATTTGGAGTATTTTTTGACATGAGTGGTGTGCATTAGAACGGTCGACACTTGCAATTAAATGTGCGCAATTAAACGTTTTGTCTAGGGTCTGCCTTAAAGTAACTAAAGCACTGTCAAAAGTAACTTAAGTTGGAGTTACTTTAAAGATTAATTAAAATTACAGTTAGTCTCAGGAGTAATTTAAAGAGAAAGTAACCGAATTGGATTTTATTGTGTTACTGTAGAAAAGAAACCTGAAATTATAGAAATTTGAAATTGGTAACTTAAAGAAAAAGTAAATTGCAGTTACTTTACAAAGTAACTGATATAAGATTACTTTCAAGTGTAACATGAAGAAAAAAATGAACTCAAAATACACTTAAAATAAAGAAGAAATAACTGAAATTACAGTTTTATGTAGAAAATAACTAAAGGTTGTTGTTTGGAGAAAGTAACTTGTTTGCAATTACAAGTTACTTTCTAAAGCTTGTCGCCACCCATTTGCAGGTTTTTCGAGAGTTCAATCTCGTTTCTCTATTTTTTATATTTTAGTTGTTGTTCAGTCTGTCGCTGATGCTCCTGCTTTGAATTTAGACAGCATCTTGTTTTTGGACGGTGGTGAACCATTGGGACAAGTAAAAAAGAAACTTAAGAACTCCATTAGTTGTTCTGCTTCTTGATCCGTTTCTTCCTGTTTCATTCCCATATAGATCTTTGATGTTTTTGGACCTGTCGTTCGTCCTTTGTACAGCGTCCGCTTCAACAAGGCCAAAGACATCAAAACAAAGAACGTAACTGTCGGTTCTACTATCTTTTACGCTCCGCAGAAAAGTGAATTCACTTCTTTTGTCTTTGCCGAACAATTAAGAAAGTAGATAAAATGCGACTGAAATTTAAAATATAAACGAAATATTGACGTTTTGATATCTTAAGAATGAAAGGTTCGGATGCATCTTGGCAGGACAACAACGAACCTCCAGAAGAACATCTCGAATACTCGGACGATGAACAAGAGAAGTTGGCAAAAGCACGTCGCATGAATCGCTATCGTAAGGAATCGAATCGAGACGAACAACAAAAACCGAAACAGAAAAGGCAAACGGAACGACCCAACTGGAAGCAAAATAAAACCGGACAGAAACAATATCAGCAGAATTACGTTGCGGGTATGGGTTTAACACAAGTTGTGATGGAAACCATTTAACACGAAAATGGATTAAACGAAATATATTTTTGGTCCTGTCACTCAATATATGGTTTTCCATATATTTAAATTCCTTTTAGATAAAACGGATAACAAGAAAATACTGTTTAAGGTCGTTTTAATGTGTAAACACACACCTCAAACTCTGGTTATTTTGTGTTTCAGAAGCAACATTGAAGAGAAACTTGAAAAGGTTTTAGAAACTAGAAGGGGTAGCTCAATCATTTAAGGGTATTTTATTTTCATGTTGATATCTTTCAAACTAAGCTTTTTGTGTCAGTTTGAAAATGACCCAACTTTAAGTGGGGGTCATTTTTTAATGTTTGTCTGTAAAAAGTTCATTTTGAAAGATATCAATATGATAATACTTTTAAATGATTGAACTACTTTTGTTCTTCTGTAAGACAGAATAATCAAGAGTTCGAAACAGTAGACGTAAAAAATGTTCGTTTTATTTGTTTTACAATAAATATATTACAAATTTTTTTAAAAATTATTTCTTTTATTACAAATTTCGGTTAACACGGGAAAAAATATTCCCGTCTTTCGATTTTGTGTTAAGCGATTTCTCGTGTTCTTCAAGAATAAAGGGGTTATTGTTGTTTTTACAACGGGATTTTCTTAAGTCGTTATTTTTCTGTTTTTCTTTAGATTCGACACGAGTTGCGGTTGTGAAACCGGCTTCATTTAGTCCTCGTTTTCAAAATCCGCCTTTGATGCGTCCACCTCCTCCTCCTTTTTCTTATTCGATGCCGAGATTTCAACCTCCATCTCTTCCAATACAAACATCAAATCCTTGCCATAACGCACAGCAACCTTTATTTCCATATCGTTTTACGTCTCCGCCACCGTTGAATCTCTTCAAATTAGGAACACCACCACCACCACCACCACCATCAACACCTCCTCCTCCTCCTCTTCCTCCTGTTCCAACTTATCAGCCTTTCGTTCCACGGCAGCCTCCTCCTTCCCCTCCTTCCGTAGTGCAGCCGCCGAGACAAAGCATATGGATTCCACCGCGTTCTCTCAATCAGCAGCCACTACAAAATATTTTTCAGAGTAACTCGAATACTCAAAATTACAATGTTCAATCTGGCGAAGTTTTGCCAAATCCATTTAGAACGCAAACTAACACGTCTTCTAATGCAGAAACATTGAATGTTCCGCGTTTTCCTCCAGTCGGTTTCGTTCCTAAAATGTAAAACTTTAAACAATACATATGTCGATCGATGATTGATATTGAGCAGAAAATTCTTTCTTCGTTTCATTTTTTTCTTTTGTTGAATACATTTTTTGTTATAAAAACAACAAAATGTTATTTGTTTTTTATATTAAAGTGAAATAAAAGATGTATGATTTATGTTTTGCTTTATATTTTTGATGAAAAAGTTGTTTGATTTGCATTTTTGTTTTTCTAGGCATCATTTCATCTTTGCCGAGTCTTTTTAAGTGTTGGAAGTTTTGCAATTTACTGTAGTAAAGTAATAACTGCATCACAAATCAATCAAGATAAATTTCTTATTTATTTTAAAGTGCTATTTTTATCGTTCCTTCAAGGTTAAGTTTTGATTCATTTTCTAAAGTTTTGAAGAGGAGAACAGTTCAGAAATGCATTCTTCATGGAGAGATTCTAAGGTTGATTAAGTATTAATTAATAATTACTGTGGAAACCGTTTAACAAGAAATGGGATACATATAAATAGTGTAAGGCACAAGACCGAAAATCTATTTCGTGTTAAAAGAATGAATTTTTATGCTATTCTAATTAACTGAACCAAAATCTATTTCGTGTTGTTCAATTTTTTAATGTTAAACGGTTTGCCATGTAGGTTTAACATAAAAGCAACTTCAGTGGACACCGTTTAACGCAAAATAGAAGGGAGCAGAATATATTTTCATTTTCAATATTTTGGCGACTTTCGTCTTAATAGAATTAATATTTATGCTACTCTGAATGACTGGCCTGAAAATATATTTCGTGTTAAATGGTTTTCACTGTGTTTGTGATTTTGTTGTTCGATAGATGATTTTCCTTATTTGAAATTTCTCTTTTTTTAAAAGGCGTGGAAGGATGAAGGTCTAGTGCTGTCCACGGGAAGTAATGAAGCGTGTAAACTTTACGATGCTGCATTAAGTCAGGTTGTGTACCATGATACTGTGTATCCCTTTTTTTACTGGTTCTCAATGATATTTTTTGCTCAGTATGTTGGATGGTACGACGATCCAGCTCTCGGTGGTTTGGAGCCAACTTGTGGAAAGCTACTTGCCTCGGATCCTAACTTTGGTACGGTTAAGAGCGTTTAGAGATAAGCGACTTTTCGTGGTTGAGATAGCCTACAAATGTTGTCGATGTGTGGCGGAAACCGACGATTCAAGCCAGTGGTCGACTCTATTGGTCAGTTTGGTCACACGCCGACCACTTTATGCAGTCTATCTCGACCGCTAGAAGTTTTATGTCTGTGAACGCCGTAAGGTGGCTCAATAGTAATTTGTTCTTTTCTCGGCTACCTTGCTCGTTTCTAATAAACTTCCAATCTTTTGAGAGGAAAATTAAAAGAAATTTGAAATTGTTTTAAAAACTAGAAGGGTAGCTCGATCAGTTATTGATACTTTCATATTGGATATATACTTAAAATGAACTTTTTATCTGAGGTTGAAAATGACCCAACTTTAAGCAGACAATATTTTTAATTTTGGTCTATAAAAAGTTCATTTTGAAAGATATCAACATGAAAATACTGTTAATTGATTTAACTACTGTTCTAGTTTCTAAAAGATTTTCAATTACTTCTTAGAGTTGCTTCGTAATGAAATGATTTTGTTTTTTGGTATTTATTTCTAATTGTAATATTATCAAAGTTATGGGAAAGGTAATAGTTTATGGTCTCGAACTCCTCGGCACCGGAAAGTCCATAAGGACCGATGCAAATTTTAAAAAGGACATTGATGACTTGATCACGTTGTCTAACGGAACACCAATAACAAGCAGAGAGAAACTTCATGTGGAAGCCATTAATGCTTGGGCAAATGGGTGAATACGATTTGAGATATCCGATCACATTTTTCTCAAAGTACGTCTCTCAAACATGATTTATTCTTTAGTCAGATGAGAAAAGCTGCCAATACTTGGGAGTCGATTCTTGTTGAACATCCTCTTGATACGTTGGCTCTGAAAATGGCTCACGACACTTACTTTTACCTTGGACAATCTGCGCAAATTAGAGACTCGATTGCGAGAGTTTTGCCACGTTGGAAGGAAACTATTCCACTATATGGGTATAAATTGACGAGTAAAGTGTTCGTGCATATCTCAAATGTCAATGAGTTTATTAGGTACTTGCACGGGATGTACGCATTCGGATTAGAGGAGACAAATTTTTACGACGAAGCTCTGAAACATGCTCGCTTAGGTCTCGAAATCAATCGAAGAGATGCTTGGTCGACTCACGCTTATGCACATGTTATGGAGATGACCGGAAAGCAAAAGAATGGAATTCAGTTCATGATGGACACCGAAACTGATTGGACGGTAGAAAACGAAATCCATGGTTTTTTTTAATAATTGTTTATCGAGCCAAAAGTGTTTTTTTTTATTTTTTTTTCATATAGAGTTGCGGCATGTTAGCGTGTCACAACTATTGGCATTTAGCTTTGTATAATCTGGATCTCGGAAACTACGAAGCAGTTCTCGATATTTTTGATAATCAAGTCGGAAAGAGATTCAGATCGGGAACTTTACTCGATCTTGTCGATGCCGCCTCTTTGCTTTACAGATTACAATTGGAAAGTACGTTGAAACGTCGATCAAAGCACAATGTTATAAATTTAAAGCAATTGATGTATTTTAATTAAAATCAACTTGATTTAAATTGAAACAATTTAAATCTAATTTAAATCACGATTTAAGATGGTTTATGAACAGCTGTTTTTCGAACTTTGATTATTCTGTCTTTTAGAAGCAAAACTAAGAAAAACTGGAAAGTGTTTTAGAAACTAGAAGGATGCCTTTCAAAACAAACTTTTTATAGATAAAAAATCATAAAATTTCGTCTTGATAATTTTCAAACTCATATAAAAAGTTTATTTTGAAAGATATCAACAGGAAAAATACCCTTCTAGTTTCTAAAACACTTTCCATGTTTTTTTTGGTTATTTGTACCTGAGAAACAAACTAATTCGTAATCACCTTAATTTGTTTTATTTTATATTACCCTACAGATGTGAATGTTGGTGATAGATGGGAGACCGTTTACGACATCGGCAAACATCACATGAGTGATAATATTTTATTATTTAACGATTCACATCTCGTGATGACGGCACTCGGTAGCAATCATCACGATGACGCCGAGACTCTATTATCTTCCATGAAACAACTGATGAAGTGATTGATTTATTATTGTCTTCTTATTTGTCTCTTTCGAACTCTCTTCTAATTATAATTATCTGTTTCTATGTAGCTCTTGTAAGGAATATTGTCAATCTAATGCTGCAAAGAACGTGGGCTACGATCTATGCAAAGCACTGATTGCATATGAAGCCGACAAATATGACGAGGCCGTCGATCTCATTTATCCAATTCGTTACAAGATTATAGACATCGGAGGAAGTCACGCTCAGGTAAATTTGAAATTGAAAAAAGGATGAAATTTTCACATTTCTATAGTTTCGAATTTTGATAAAAATGATATTTTTCTTTTGTTCTTCAGAGAGATGTATTCAACTTACTTTTGATAAATGCCGCACTTAGATCAACAAAAGAACAACACAAGAAAATAGCAAGGTTTATGTATTTATCTAACTTTTCTTTAAGATGTTTTATGAAAAAGCTGATTTTCGAACTCTGGTTATTCTGTGTTTCAGGAGCAATATTAAGAGAATTTGAAAAGTCCTTAAGAAACTAGAAGGGTGGTAGCTCAGTTACTTCAGCGTATTTTAATGTTGATATCATTCTAAAACATTTTCAAGTTTCTCTTAATTGTGCTCCTGAAAGACAGAATAGCCAGCGTTTGAGGAGCGTTTACACTTTAAAACGCTCGCTTTAAAATTAGCTTAGTGTCAGGCTAGAAAAAAACTTTTATTTATGTTGGCACAAACGATTGAAGTGTTTCGATACATATTAGAGCATTATAATGAAGTGATTAATTTATGTGTTAATTTGTTGTTAGGTGTCTTTTAGCTGAACGCAAAGCTTTGAAAGAAAACTCGAATCTCACTGATCGTCTAATAAGCAAATTAATGGCATGTCACGCAGTGTAGATGCTACAAAATCTAGCAATTGGAACTTCTTCAGTCACTTAAGCAGAAATCGAACGCACACTAGTGAATATGTTATAAAAGCAAAAGATTTTATGATAAAAATATGCATAAAGGAGGGGTAATAAGGGGTTAAGATCGTACAAATCTCGAATCTCGAGAACACTTGCAGTAACTTTACTTTGTACTTTACGTTGCTGTTGTTGTTGTTGCAAAAAGTAGTAAAACTAATAAGACCATTTGAAATGGAAACATGTTTTACGTTTATATGATTGATAAATAGTTTATTGCCACGTGACATTTTACTTTACAAACAACATACAATTAGAACAAATGACGAGCTACGACACATTAGAATGACTAGAATGAGATTTGACACTTTTAAGACGAAGAAGAGTCACATTGGCAGATCAGCTTTTTGTTAAAAAAAAAGAAATTGTGTTTAAAAACTAGAAGAGTAAAAAAACAGCTGTTCATGTTTGATATCATTATAAACATTTTATTGCAGTTTGAATGGACATTTTCAATTTAAATCAAATTGATTTAATTCGCAATTTAAATCAATTAATTTTTTTAAAATTAAAATCAACTTGATTTGAATCTAATTTAAATCACAATTTAATTTTAAAAAATGTTGGCAATATTGTAAAAATCACGTGATTTTTCTGATATTGATTTTTCTATTTTTTAAGCGAATATTTTCTTTTTCGTGAAATAAATTTATTATGATAATGTAGTTGTCAAGTATGATTTGTATCCAATCCATGTAACAAACAAGTTTATTCTCGAAACAAATATTAAAATTATAAAAATGCCGGTTTCTTTACTGTTCTAGTTTGTAACACACTTTGAGAATTTCTTCTTGAAAGACGTTTTAATGAACTTCTAAAGCAGCTTGAGAAAAATAATTATTTAACCAGCCCCCTTTTTTCAGTCTTATTCCAAAAAAAGATCATTATCTTTTCTTTACTGACGTAATTTTCACATCGATTTAAGGACAAATCATTTATGAAAATAAACAATATTTGACAAAAAAAAAAGTAAAATATTTACAAATATTAACAATAAAAAAAAGCTTGATAGGATTTTAAGTTATATAAAATGACTTCTTTTTGTACAATTGTTAACCTTTTTAGACCCTGTTACAAAAATTTCAAGATTCATTAAGATGATATTTTTAAAAATAAACTTTCTATAGCAGTTAGAATTATCTTTTTTTCACAAATTTTGTGTTTCATAAAAAATAATTTCAAATTGTTCTAAAAAAAAAGTTTGTTTAAAATAAATCTTGAAATTCTTTTACTCGCAAGCCGCTCCAAAACAATTCGCGAACAGAAACAGAACCCGGTTTAGACGGGAGCTCTTGCGAACAATTTTAAGAGTTGTTCGCGAACCGGTACATCAAGGGTTTGGTTCTCGAACATCAGCCGAGGACAGTACTTGGTTTTCTAAAAACTTTCATAGACAAAAGCAATTTGAATAAGAATAACAAGAGAAATTTGACCCAAAAAAAAACGGGAGAAAAATCATTTTGGTGGTGCGTTAACGGTGCTCGGTCCTAACTTCCAAATAGCTTTATGCTGATTAATATCATCTTTATAAGCTAATAATCCCAACTGTTCATGAGATGCCTCGTTAACGACACGAGTACGAATACAGGCCCAAAATTGTGCGGAAGACAAATACGGATTGCACTTTTTTTCGTGCCAAATATGGAAGATACCGGGATCGGTGGCACGTACCACCGTAATGTGTTCACTACGAACATACTTTCGATAGAGCATCACATCTTCACCACCCCAACCTACGACTTCTTCGTCGAAACCTTTAACTTTCTGAAAATCACTAAGATACTGACAAGTCATTCCGTATCCGAAATCTCTCCAGAAACCCGTATCTCTAGAAATTACGAGTTGATCCGTCTCTGATGGTAAATGTTTATTGTTATGAAGCATATTATAGACTACGGTTGGATTATAGAGACTGAAAACGATCGGATAATAGACACGACGATTCGGAGATGCGTTTAATCGACACCGATCTAAAAACCGTGCCGAAAATGCGACATCGACATCACACATGAATAAAAGAACATCTCCTTTAGTCCATTGTTGAGCACCCATCTGTAAACCTTTTCCCCTAGAAAAAGTCTCGTTCGTAGTCAGAAGTTTCATGTTACGAAATCTGAAATCACGAGAAACTTTATTCATGATGGTCTGAACTTCGGAAATTCCTTCGCGACCGAAAAAGACGACCGTTAAATGAACACGACGATCGTGTCTTATACATACTTTAATAAACCTATCGATAAAACTACGAAACGTGTTTAAACGTTCCGATTCACCGGATAACGGAACTATGATATTGATCATTTCTTTCGTATGAACCGTTGTTTGCGAAATGGCTTGAATCGGGGCAAAAGGACGAGCTAAAATCACTTTAGTATAAGTATGAGACGAGTTACGTACTTTGAAGTAAAGTTCATATTGAGTTCCGGTTGTCGGTTCTGTTCTGGTGATTCCTTCGAGGATATCGTCTGGAGTGTATCCGTTTCCGATCTCACGTTTGGACGATAACGAAGATCCGAGTTTCTTATGGTTTAAGAGATCGAGCGATCGTACGAATATTTCTACGAGTTCCTTTCGTTTGAATCCAATCGGTTTTTCAACGACTCTCTTTCCAAGTCCGAGTTCCACCGGATAAATTCTATTGAAAGTGAAATGAGAAAACGGAATTATTTCGTGTTCGTTATTTAAAGAGATGCCATTTTTGATTTCGGCCATTTCGATCTGTCGTCTCGTGTATTCGGAACATTCTCTATTTTTATAATTGGTTCCATCGTCCAGATTGTTAATTCCAACGGTTCCTTTCGTGATTTCGAGAACTTTTAATTTTAATCTTTTGATTTCGTCTTGAAGTTTTTGAACTTCGTTCTGATGTGCTTCTTCTTTCTGATGTAGAAGTTCTTGAAAGTGTCCTATCGTGTCCGTTCTTTCGATCGGAGTCGATGTTCGGATCGGATCGATCTGATGATCCCATGATTCGTTTCTGATCGGATTCACGTCAAAGTAGAATCCGCATCGACCGATGAATATGTATAATAGGGAAGAAATTCCCAATAGAAGTAGAAGTAGCCTCGAAATCAATCTCATGATTCTCATTTTGGATTCATTTTTATTGGATCCTATAATAAATGCACATTACCACAATTAAAATTAAATTGTTAATGCCATTTTATTATTGATTTAATGGCAAAAGGCAAAAAGTATATCTGTGACGCCAATTAGTTACAACGCTATTATATTTTAAAGTCATAACAATCAGATAGCAGTTAAAACTGATAATAGCAATTACAACTAGATGAAATTATGACGACAAATACAACTAGTTAAAATGGTAATAGCAGATATAACCAGTTGAAAATGGTAATAGCAGATACAGCCAGTTGAAATTGCAATAGCAAATACAACTAGTTAAAATTGCAATAGCAGATAAAACAAATTGAAATGGTAATAGCAGATACAACTAATTGAAATGTTGGTTATTCTTTCGATTAGCAGCCGTTTAGCCTCTATAAGCAAGAGATTCGCGCCTTCAACCTTACATTAGAGGCTATACTGGCCGTTAATTGAAAGAATAGCCAAAATGTTAACAGCAGATACTAATTGAAATGATTATAGCAGATACAACTAGTTGAAATTGCTAATAACAGTTACAACAATAGATGAAATTGTTAATTATGCAATTAGCCGAAATCGCTTAAATTTACCTAAACGACGATAAAACTGACATAAAATATACTTTAAACAGTAATTTTAATTATGTTTCACCTTAGTATTTCTTGCTTATCAAAAGAAAAATACATTTCTACGGCTCTCGAGATGATCTCTACGGAGCATCTCTCCATCCAGCATCACGGTGACATTTATTATCGTATAAAAACAAATACGCTTTATAAAATTAGCCTCGAATAGACTCAGGCTGAATAACACACTCATAGACTACACGTTCAGAAAATTAACATTGTGTCTATGACTGCGTGCCCAGGAGTGGGTTGTATTTGAGGCTATTTTTTTTATCAATTGTAGCCGTTGTACTAGCATTAGTGACATTGATTCAACATTGGAATCTATCCGCGTATTACGTTATTCATCGAATTATTCAATGCCGTGACGTTTTTTTTTATATTTTTTTTATAAACATGACGTCACACTGCTAGCTAATGCGGTGTCACTATAAGATCGTTTATTTTAATATCCTTGAGTTGAGCTACCTCTATATTTATCTTAGTACCAATAGGTGCTGCCATCTTGTGAGTTATTACATATTTATTGCAAAATGGCGGATTCTGTAAATGAAGTAGTTGAAATGGAAGAGAAAAAAGTGAGAAAACGTACTAAGAAACTATATTCGCGTATCCGTGATCAGGTGAGAACGATTTAAAAACTCTTATCTTTGATCTGTGTTGGTTTTATGATGGGAAATTCATAGTTTAGGTGTTTTTTCTCCAATTGAAGATATTGCGATTATAAAGCCCTCTAGCGGCAGGCACATTAATTGACTTGCAGAGAAGTTCTTCAATGATCTTTCCCCATAACGTTTCGTTTAGAAATAAGAAATATTTATAAAAACGGAACAGATTTGTAGAAATGAATAAGATTAAAAAATAAAGAAACTAGAAAATCTACCTACAAATATAAATATAAAAGGAAATTTCTGCGTAGATTCCAGTTTTTAAATAATAAATAAAAAACTAATTATGTATAATAAATATTGCTATTGACAGCGTGATACCGCTATGTTAAAAGTTTATTTTTGTTGGTTTTCAGATGGAATTTTACTTCAGTGATTCAAATCTCGCAAAAGATAAATATCTAAATGGACTTATGAGTACAACCGAAGATGGTTGTAAGTATTTATGTTTAAAAAATATATGAATTTTGATTTTTAAAATGTTTTTTTTTTGTAAAATTTCAGACATCGATATTCGTGTTTTTCTCAAGTTCAAAAAGATAAGGGCTATGACGACTGAACTTAAAGACATTATTAAGTCTCTAACTTCGTCCGAACTTCTTGAAGTATCAAATTAATTGCTTAATCATACAAACGCGCGATTTATTCATTTGTTTGATTTCTTATAGATTAGCGAAGATGAATTATTCATAAAGAGAAAAACTCCGATACAAATAAAGGAAAACGTCGATAATTGCACAGTTTATGTTGTAAGATTTTCTTCATATTGATTTTTTTAAGCTTGTTAACTCGTATCGATTTTTATTTCTTGTTTTAGGAAGGATTTTCTCTTCAAGCCGATCACCAATGGATTCAAGAAATTTTCGAACAGTTTGGTAAAGTGGCTTACGTCAGTATACCGAGATACAAAACAGGAGTGGTGAAAGGTTTCGCCTTTGTTGAGTTCAGTAATGAGGATGACGCCGAAAAAGCAAATAAAGTTAAACAAATGAGCGTTTTGTACGATTTTTTTTTAATGTTCTAATGTATTTCATACTGTTTTCGTTCAAAGTATTTCAATCCATGTGAAGGTGTTTCCGATCTACGAGCAAAGAAAAGCAAAAGTGATGCTTCAAAGGCCAAAGAAAGGGCCAAAAATGAATCTAATGTTGAAGAAAACGATGAGCCGGCCAAAAAGAGGATACGAATGGAAGATTTGGTATTTTATAATTACTTCTATAAATAACTCGCCTGTTAATTTTTTTTCTGATTTAGGAAGCAAAATCGACAAAGGACGAAACAACGTTGGAGAAAAAACACCGTAAGAAGAAAAAGAAAAACAAAGAAAAGAGTGAATTGGACACTGGAAATCTTCGTGTTATGACAAAGTAGAATTGAAATGTTTTCTTTTTTTATGGTTTGGTTCAGTTTGAACTTATTTTACTTTCAGAAAGGAATGGAAGCGTCTAAGAAATAAATATTTACAACTTCAACGTCAGAACATGATTGCTGTTAAGAAATCTTTAGGTTTGATTCGTAATGATGAGAAATATTCGAATGCGAACATGGTAGAGTGTTGCAATCCTCAAAAGATAGAAACGGACGTTGTTGAACCGGTTGCGACGAAACCACCACCGGAATTTGTGTCTGGTGTTATAATACAGTTTGAAACGAATGAACCGGTCAACAATGCTAAACAATATAGAGCTCAACTAAGTGGGATTTCAGGAATTGTTTACATCGATCTGAAAGACGGGCATTCTGTTGGAAATATAAGGTGTGACAATGCGGAGAATGTAGAAAATATTTTGAGAGACTTAGAGAAGAAAGTTACAGCTTCTTTTATGGTTCTAAAAGGTTATTTTATAATTTTATAAAAAAAAATAGCTGAATATATTTAAAAATGTATTTTTCTTAGGCGAAGAAGAAGAAGAATATTGGAAACAAATTTTCTTTGATAGAGAAAATAAATTAAAAAATAAAAGCAAACCACCGACAAAAATTCGTGGAAGGTCTAAGGTAATTTTTTTAGATTAATATTTAATTTTAATTAATTTTTGATGAATCATAATTTTTTTATCTTTTAATTTAGATAATTTCGAAAGCGGCTAATCTCGTGCAGATGAATAACAGTCATATTAGGTTTGATGATTAAAAATTCTTTATTGTCAAATTGGTAATAAAAGTTTTTTTTTAAAAAAATTTTAATGCGTTGTTTTTGCAATAGTTCGCGCTTCATATTATGCTAATTTTAAAGCATTTTATATCATGCAAATGAGAATTACACCGTGCTCTTCACTTATCATTGAGTGTTGTCAGTTTTTTTAAACAAATGAGTTTAAAGAAAACTGACAACAAGAGCATATGAGGTGCACGGTGTAATATTTCTCAGCGTCGTAGTCTCGGATTCCTAGAAGAAAGGCTACATAATTGAAGTTCACTCAGCAATGACTTTTATTTAAGATGGAGTTGAGCTACCTGTAAGTATATGTGTTGTGGGCCTTTTGTGGCTAGTTCAAGGGGAACGACATAAAAGAAAATCACGTACGGGATTCACAAAGATGTGGTCCCCCTTGGTTTTAACTGGCCAAATTAATATTTTGGCGGCTAAGCCGCACTGTTTTAATCAAATTTTTGTTTTTCTCAACAATTAGTATTATTAAACATATGCATTTAAATTTAAATTCAAAACAGAATTTCTCGCAATTTCTGACAGAAATAGATTTCCGAACATGTATATTTTTTATTATTAAAAATATTAATTAAAATTAAAAAATTATTAATAAAGCGTCTCTTTACTTAGCGGCCGCCGTTTAAATTATTTTAGAGTGGCGACTAAACACGCTGTGAGGTTTTGAACGGTCGGCACGTGGTTTTTGTTTGGCGTCGTTTTCCGTTTGGGTTTCTTGTAATTTACGTTCAATAGCATTCAACGTTGAAGAAAAATGTTTAGAGGAGGTGGAGGTGGACGCAGTGGCGGAGGAGGAGGAGGATTTCGAGGTGGAAGAGGAGGCGGCGGCGGCGGCGGTGGTGGTGGAAGAAGTTTTGGCCGTGGTGGAGGTGGAAGAAGTTTTGGCCGTGGACGAGGCGGCGGCGGAGGAGGTTTCGGACGCTTTCAGGAAGGACCACCGGATCAAGTGATAGGTAAAAAGTGAAAATATCACTTAACGTAAAATGTCTGGAAATTTTTTTTTCGATTTACAGCCACGTATAGCCCATTTAAGGCTTTTGTTGTTTTGTATAGGTTGCGCCGAAGGCGAGAAATTTCGCCTCTTTGCAGAAGATTGTGTAGCTTAAACCTTAGACTATTACTTTACGTAAAGTAATAGCCTAAGCTTAAACTACACACTCCTGCATAGAGGCTAAGCGGTTGCTAATCGAAAGAATAATATTGTTGCTAATTAAATGAATCAAATGATCTTTGATTATGGTTCTAGAATTGGGCGATTTCGCGCATCCATGTGAGGATCAGTTGATCATCAAATGTTCGATCAAAGAAGTTCCATATTTTAACGCACCGATTTATTTGGAAGATAAGAAGCAAGTTGGAAAAGTCGACGAAATTTTTGGACCCATACGTGACTACGTATCCTTTTTTTAAAAGCTCATTTCTGTTATTTTTTGTACTGTTTTTCTGTTTTGCATTTATTATTTTCTGACATGTTGCAGACTTCCGTAAAATGTTTATTTTGAATTTTTATTTATTTTGAAAGATGTCTTGGTGAAAATTATCTTTGCAGCTTCGTTTAGTATTATAGGTTCAAGCAAACTCTTCCCATTTTTCATCAGTTGCTTTGAAAAAACTGCACTCATTGTTAATTGTGCGAAATGTACGAAAATTCAAAGTAGAATTATGATGATTGCCTCCTTAACTCGTTTTTCAGTTTATATCAGTCAATCTAATCGATGACGTAAAAGTGACTTCATTCTCAAAAAAAGAAAAGGTGATTCCGGTCATCATCTCGTCATTCACTAACTCACAAGCTACTTCTTTCTTTGTTTCATAGTTTTTTGTTGATCCTAACAAATTGCTTCCACTTCAACGGTTTCTTCCAAAACCTGCCGGTGCACCTTCAGGTGGTTCACGAGGCCGTGGTGGAGGAAGAGGCGGCGGTGGACGAGGAGGAGGAGGAGGACGCGGTGAGATATGAAGATTTTTTGCGTTCACAGACAAGCGACTTTTAGTGGTGAAGAAATATGCTGCAAAAAGTTTGGCATGTGGTCGAAACAGTCGATTCTTACCAACCACTTTTTTGTAGTTCATTTCGACTGCAAAAAGTCGCTTGTGTGGAAATGTCCTTAGTTTCGAATCGTTTGAATATTTCGTATTGAATCGGTTTCTGTATTCTTACAGGTCGTGGTGGTTCTGGCTTCAGATTTGGTGGAGGTGGTCGTGGCGGGTATAATTCGAGAGGAGGCGGCGGCAGAGGAGGAGGAGGTCGTTTTAATTCTGGAGGTGGTGGTGGCGGTCGTGGTGGACCACCATTTAAAAGGCCAAGATTCAATTAAATGACTCCATAATTTGCTATTTACATTAGTTTGATTCTTTTAATGTTTATTCAAAACGACATTTTCATACACAAAACGATGTGAAAAGAAGATTTCTGTTAATTATCTTGTGTGTTTTGAAGTTAATTTCACAAGTATTGGGAAAGAAACGGGGCCAAAGGGCCATCTAAATGGGTCAAAAATTAAAACATGCGTTTATAATTAATCATATGTCGCTAGATTTTGACTTAAGTGAGGAACATTTAGCGGAACCATCACGGCTGTTTCTCATCTTGACGATTCTCGATCCAAATTGAATGGCTCGTTTGGTAAGTTCGGCTGTTTTAGAGAGACCCAGACGAAACGCTAAACAGCGGAGAATCAGTTTGTCTCCTATTCCACGCGGTAGATTAAGATAAACTTTAAACCAAACTGGTATTGTGTTCAAGTAGTTGACTACTTGTTCATCTAGAAACGGGAACCTAGCTTCACGTCCGTGATCGGCAATCACTCTGAAAAATAGAGAGAAAAAAAGAGGTCACTATAAATGGTGGCAAAGTATTCTGATTCTTACCTGTCATCTCTACCAAGGTTTCTTTCCCAGATTCGTTCCATTTCCATCTTCAAATCTTTTGCTAGTGGTAACCATCCACCATTGAAATAACTGTTTCTATGTCGTGAATAACCTCCCAATTGTTCGTCGGCACCCAGTCCAGTTAAAACAACCTTTCGAGATGAGAATGGTTTCAGTTTTAAAAGAAAATGTATAAATGTAAGTCTTTTTGAGTGTTTTTAGTATCTTACTCTTGCTGTCGATGTATAATCTAAGTATTTGCCATCGGAAAAGATTATCCCTTTTCCTCTAGCTGCGAACCAAACGGCACACCCTAGGTCATTATCCATTACTGTGTTCAACGGGAACACTAGATCTGCTATACGAGACTCGCTGTTTAAAATAAACAAGATAGCGACGTTTTTTTTTTCAGACGCAAATATTTCAGCTGTAAATTTTCGATCAACAAAAATACTTTCCTTTCTTTTGTCATTTCTTCTTTTGTGATGTTTATCTTAATAGGACAAAAATAAATAATTGTTGTTATTCTGTTTAAGAAGAGCAACACTAAGAAAAAATTAAAAGTGTGCTAAAAACTAGAACGGTGATCAAAGTAATTAGATATGGGTCATTTTAAAACTGAAATAAAAAGCTTATTTTCAAAAAGATACCAAGACGGAAATAGCCTTAAATGGTTGAGCTACCCTTCTAGTTTTTATAACACTTTCAAGTTTTTTTTTAAATTTGGATTCTGAAAAATAGAACAAAGAAGTTCAGGGGCGTTTACACTTTAAAACCAAGTTAAGCTTAGTAAATTTAACTCACTTCAACAAAGTTCCATTTCCTTTGTGGCGATACCAGTTGCAGATCTTTAAGACCTTGCCTTCCACTAATTCTATCGGGAACTTCAAAGCTATCCGAAGTATGCTCGAATGCGACATTTAACAGGTCAATTGGCTCGTTTTGCGGAACAAATCTATTAAAAAGATTTCTTACATAATTTCATTCTCATTTTAGTAAGTTTCTTCAGAAGATTTTGAAATACAAACCTATCAGCTAAAGCACACAAGACTGTACAATCTAGTCCTCCAGAAAATAAAACAGCAACTCTCGAATGACCACAGTAGTCTGTGGTTGCAGCGATTTCCGAGGTATTGCTGGGCATACATGACTGACACAATGTTGCCTGATTCTCTACTCTTTTTTGAACGGCACATTGTAAGACGGTACAAAGTTTTTCTTCCAGGATTCTAAACTGTTCATCGTTTAACATAAAACGAAACACTTCATTTCCTTTTTTACTTTGCTCCACATTGGAAACAATTTCTTCGATTCTAGAGTAAATGGTCAAGTCTTCAGGCGTTGGAACAGATTCGCAAAATGGTTCCGTAATTGGATTTAGAAGAGGAGGGTCTGAATAAATAGCGTTGGATTTAGTTGACCATGGATGAAATTGGATATCTCTATCGTAATTTGTTTGTTTGTCTTTGGATAGATCGAGAGAGAAGATTCCAGTGGCCGAAACTTCTTTCCAGTCCTGTAGGATAAACAGATTTCCATAAGAATTGTATTAGAAATTGATCATTTTGTGAAATTTAACCTGTAAATCTTCATTTTCAAACTCTGGTCTACTCGCGGTTGAACTTAATACGAAGTTGCAACCTAATGTTTTCCACAGTAGACTTCTTCGTCCGAAAACATCTCTACCGAACCATAACTTTGAAGCTTTTGCCTTTTGTCACATTTAAAAAAAATGATTAACGATTGCAATTTTTATTATTTGTAGTTCAATACTCACCTGCCAGTAGATAAACGCCCAAGGACCCTCAATTTTTGCAAAAATTCTCAACAAATCATCTTCATCTTTACATTTTTGCAACAAATTTAAAATAACTTCTGTATCATTTTCAAATGGCGAAACCTATTTAGATTCATAATTAATGAAAACGAAGATAGTAGTTCTCAACAAGCGGCCCGCGTGCCAACTTTACGGAGGTGCTGCTTATAACCGCGAGCCACATGTTGAAAACTATCGCGACCACATGGGTCATTAACATATGGCGGGAAAAGGCGTACCACGTGACCTCCGAAGACTTCTCCATTGAAAAGGAAAAACCCGCCGTCAGATGACGCCACCGTTGGCGGCGGACCAACACCATCCAATCCACGCATGCGCAGAGTGTATCCGTGGACCTCCGCGATTGTGCTCGGAGTGATCTGCAAGCTACAGTGGGATGAACAGTTCGGGCCTCTTCGTTCCAAGTGAGATTTTACTTCTTTTTCGAATATCTTATCGGTGTTTAATAATTTAAGATGTTAGTTTAAGAGTGTTATGACGTAATGACAAACAAAAGACTGATTGACGGGTTACCTGACGGATGGAATTGTCGGCTTCGTTCGTATGAAGTAAGCAAAATATACCGCACATTTTTTTGTTTTGGCGGGATTGGGGACGATAATGCAAGGCGTGGCACAAATATATTAGCGTGATTAGCCGCTTAGCCGGCGGCGGCGGCTAAGTTTGCTTGAATTTGCGTAAATAGTGTTGTATTTATGATATTTAATTTTGTTTATGTCCTTTACAGGGTTTCGTATAAACGTGAAATTTGTTGTTATTATTAGTTGTTCTGCAATGTGAAAAAAAAAAGGAGACTAGAAATGGTAGTATGTGTAAACAGCGTCTCTAGTGGCTTAAAAATAAGGTATTGTCTAGCAGACGATACATTACATTTAAAGTTTTAAAAATAATGGTAGCAATGCAACTTTTAAGCTGCATAACTTTTGATCAGTAAATCACATATAGGAAGTTTGATTATTTTTTAAAAAAAACGTTAATTTTACAGTAAAGTTACGTTTTGCAATTTCCGTAAGCACATTCGGTTAATTTTTTTTTTGTGAATTTTTGATGGGTTTTGAAAAAAACGTTTACTGTTCTCTTATCAAAAATGATCCGAACGACTGAAACACAACAATTGATAATAATGGATTCATTTCAATACCAAAAACACCTACAACACTTTTTATATCAATCTTTCTGGCATTTTTTCGCCATTCAGATGAGCAATTATGTTCTGAACTGTTATTGAAGCCATTTTCTCTCGTGCTTTAACGGTTGAACTTCCAATATGCGGCAAAATAACTAAGAGAAAGAAAGATAATAAAATATAACTTGATTGAAAAGACAAAAATACGTTTCAGATTCTCACTGCAATTATTCAAAGTTGTGAGTTTGTGGTTTGGCGGTAATGGTTCTGGGTCAGTCACATCGATTGCTGCTGCCCAAATCTGACCAGTGGTCAGAGCTTCATAAAGAGCCTCCTGATCCACGATTAAACCTCTTCAAAAATCATAAAGCCCAAATGAGAAGTTAAAACTAAAGCAAACAAAAAACATTTTGTAATTGAACCTGCTCGTGTTTACGAATATTGCATTCGGTTTCATTTTATGGAACGCTTCAGAATCGAACATTCTCTTTGTTTTCTCATTAAGACTACAACAAACTACAACAAAATCGGATTCTTTTAAAAGTTCGTCGAAACTAACAAATGTGGCGTTGAGTGAAACATCTTCCGGTTTACGGCTGTTTCCGCTGTATAGAAACCGTTTGACACCGAAAGGTTTCAAGCGATTTAGAACAGCCTGACCTATAAAATGAAACGAAATTGAGTTACGAGACTTGAGAAACGTAATGAACGAACGAGGATTTTTATGAATACCAATACGACCCAATCCTACAATTCCCACTGTAGAATCAGTTAATTCCTGTCCGTTCAACCAAAACGGACGCCAAGAAGACCATCCTCCACTGAAAATAAAACAATTTTAGATACGTTTTTGCGGTTTAATCATTGAATTCATACTTTGTGACTTCTTTCGTGGCTTCGACGAGTCGTCTCATTGCAGCTAAAAGCAACGTAACTGTCAGATCTGCAGTTGCATCGGTTAGAACACCAGGTGTGTAACCCACAGCCACATTTCTAAATAGAAAAATGTTCATAGTTAAATAACGGTACCTAAAAATAACAAATTTCAGTAATTCAATTAGCGAAATTCATTAAACTTTCGCGCGTCTCTTAACGCCATTGCTTTGCGTTCTCTCATTGGTAAATAAAAACATCCATTAAGCCAATGCAAGAACATTTGTAAGGTCCTTGAAATGAACCCATTACTATATCAACTAGACTAGATGGCATTAACGATAGTCCTACAGTTAGGATTAGAAGCAGAAAGCGTGACCAATTATATTAAGCATGATTGATAAAGGTGACCTAATATGGCGGTCGACGGCAGGTGTCTGTTAATCTAAAGCAAACGCCACACACACATTAACAACCATTTTGGGATTCATATTTATGACGTCATGTTAACTTGTTGTGTAGGTATACTAGATGGCGCGAGTGTTAGCATTTAAACGTTCTGTGGCAAGACGTCACATTTTTAGCTTCATTTATTGGATACAGAGTATACCCAATATGGCGCAATCCTATTAATTTCTATTTGCGAGATGCCATAATAGGCCACCTTTATCGTAAATCTAGGCAGAGGAAATACGTGTAGTTTAGAAGAATCTATAATAATCGCAATGCTTCAAATCTTCCGAAAGTGGAAACTTTATCACGCCATCTAGTCTAGACGATTTTTTTTGGTTGTTGTTGTCATGGTAACATCGTAAACAAACCTCTTTTTGCATTCATTTACGTCAATGTGATCATATCCGACTGACATTGTACTGATTACTTTTAAGTCTGCGCCTAAACAATACGTGAAACGATTATAATATTACTAATTGGATAGGGATGCTTTTGAATAATTTTAAGTCTTTACCTGCTGTATTGAGTAGTTCTGCGTCAATGGTATCCTTAGCAATGCAATAGAGGGCGTTTTTGCCCCGTATCTTCTCCATTAGGTGTTGACGTGGGCAGTTATCAGCTCCATTATAATATTCCACTTCACAACTACTTACCATAAATAAAATTAAAAACGATATAATGTATCGTATTATCAAATTAGGTTCTTAACAAGAAGAAAAAATAAAATAAAATACATGCCTCTCTTTGAAAACGGCGTTAATTTTGTCTGGAATGTCATTTACACTTAAAGTGACGAACACTTTGGGTTTGGAAGACATTTTCCGCGGATGAAATCGTATAAAACCCAAATGATTAGGAATTTTTATATTTCTATGCACAATATGCGATGATTGGTTTATTATTATTCCTGAATGCTTTAATAAACCACTTAAAAAAGTTTTTAAATGCATTTACAATTTTACATGGTGTCGTATGAACTTGTGACCGAATGACATTCGCGTGCACGAAGAATGACCTTGAGAGGATGACACGTGATGAGCAAGTGGCGACACCTGTAGGCTGTTTTTAGTATCTAATGACTATTGGTCAAAACCAATTGTTACAAATTCCAATGAAATCGTTTTTAATGTTCTTGTTTCCAATATTCTAATTCTCCATTTTATGAATGAACTTAAAAAGGAGACAAAAATTCAAAGTTTGTTAGATACTAGAAGAGTCGCTGAAAAAAAAAAGTATTTTCGTGATGATATCTTTTTAAATAAACTTTTTACAGCAATTTAAATATAGTCTACTTTTTTTTTTAGAAATGTTTCATTTTAAAAGATATCGTTGTGAAAGTACTTGGTAGCATGATTATTTACTAATCTAGTTTCTAACAAGATTTTTTTCTTATTCGAAACTTCTGTTTCATTGTATTATAATTCTTCCTTTTTATGAATCAACAGTGAAAAACATTAAAGTTTTATAAATATTAGAAGAGTTGCTGAAAAAGAATGAATGTATTTTCATGATGATATCTTTTAAAATACACTTTTTATAACAATTTAAAAATGGCTTACTAGTTTCAATTTTAATTTGTTTTTTGGCTGTGAAAATAGTTTGAAACTTTTCTAAAATGTTTTATTTTTAAAGATATCGTCGTGAAAATACACAACTGATTTTCGAACTCTTAAATTAGTCGATTTATTTTAGGAGCAAATTTAAGAGAAAAAACTAGAAAATGTTTTAGAAACTAGAAATATAGCTCAACCACTTATAAGTTATAAGTTTATTTTCATGTTTGATATCTTTTAAAATAAACTTTTTACAGACGTCTGCTTAAAGTTGGACCATTTTCAAACTGTTCAGAAATGTTTATTTTAAAAGATATCGTCGTACAATTATATATATATTTTTTTTTTACTAATTTAATTTCTATCAAATTTATTTCTAATAAACATTTGACTTGTCGGCTTGATCGGCGTGGCGCCGCCGCCGTCTTTTAAATTTCGGCTTCATGCGTTTTTTTCTTCTTCTAAACTGCAGTAAAGTTTGATTTGGGGCTGCTGTTAGCCAGCTATCCAGCCAGTGCATTGAAGGAGAGAGTGATGCAGTGAGGCGAAGTAGGGAGTGAGTCAGTCCGTCATTCGTTGTCTATGTATGTTTAGTGTGTTGTTGTTCCATTCACTTTGGTGTGGTGGTGTCTCTCGGTCTATCTTGTTTGTTTATTCGTTATTTCTCCACTTTTTCCAGTTTGTTTCCTATTTGGATCTATGTGACGCTTGGTTTTTTTTTTCTCTATGTCTTAAAATATTATACAAATTATACATTTACTTACTTTAGATTGTTTTTTTGTTGTTGTTTTAATTAGTTTTAATACAAAATTAAATTAATATGTAAACAACTGGATATTTAAAATAGTCTGTCACCTGGTAAGTTTATTAAATTTTAATAATGGATTTAATGTCATTAATTTTTTTTAACAAACATTAGGCTCAAATGTGAAAAAGTTTCTCCTTTTAAGGATCATTTGACTTAATTGTTATTTTTTGTTGTTGTTAAATTTGTTGACAATTTCAAAAGGGTTAATTGTCTGTTTTTGTCGCAGTGCGGCGCTACTTGCAAGCAATTTGTTATACTGATATTAATATTTATATTGGGGCTCGGATTTATATTCAATATCAAGCAAATGTTTCTCAATCTGTGGCCCAAGAGCCAAATTGTGAAGTAACAATCTCCGTTTAGATCAACCAACAATTATTACTGATTACTATCAGTTGTCAACTAGAACGTTCTAGCCTCTAACCAGTATTTTTAATTTAAAAAAATTAAAACCACTGCTTGGAGGCTAGAACTTTCTAGTTGTCAACTGATAGTAATCAGACATCTAGCATTTTAATTAGAAAAAAAAGCATAATTGGAAGTTACTCTAATGATGATGATGATGATTACTTCAAAATTGGCACTTGGGCCACAAATTGAGAAACATTTGACTTGATATTTCATGAAAATCCGAGCCCTAATGATTATAATAAGTTATTAAAATATGTATAAATGCGAAAGGATATTTCAAAACTAAAAAAAAGGAAATCAATCATATAGTGAGAGGAAGGGAAAGAGAGGTCAATTATATTTTTGGATTCGGACATTGTCCACTTAAATAGATGACGTCACACGAATGATAAAGTGAAGTGCATAAATTCAGTTTTAATTTTTATTGTTGCCTTATATAAAAAAATATTGAAAATAGACTTAAATATGAGTTTTTATATGGAATAAGAAGGTGATCTAGTCTCAGAAATATGAAGGAAAGGGTGAGGGAAAGTTTGCAGGGTTTTTTTTCTCTTTACCTTCTACTTCTTTCTGAATGTGTTTTAGTGTGGGTTTTATGAGACCCAGTTTAAAAAAAAAACCTTCTCACTTCCGTACTACTGATATTAGTACTGAGAAAGTAAAAATTATTATTCGTTCTAAGTATCAACTTTAAAAAAAGAACAGGTTGGAATTCCTTGAGAAAGGTGTTAATAAACGGCTTCTAAAACTTTTGACAACTAGATACAAGGTGCTTTTAAAAAAAAGTAATTAGTTTCATTATAATTTTTTACTATACCTTGGAGTGGAGAGATAAAACCCGTAAGGCTGACCCTGATTACTGCGGGAAAAGGTGCAAGAAATGATGATAATTTTTACTACCTTCTTCGGTTTTAATCTGAATTCATTCATTTAAGGTGAAATTTATGGTGAATATTCTTGTCTTTCAGGTGCGAGAAACTTGAATGTGTTTTAGAAATTACCAGGAGTTGGTAGTTTAATCTCTTAATGGTGGTTTCATGTTTGTGATATCTTTCAAAATAAGCTTTTTATGGTCGTTGTTGTCAAAATAATGACCAAACTTTAAGTTTGAAAGATGTCAAGACTTGAAAATAGGCCTACTATTAAGTGATTCAACTACTATTCTAGTTTCTAAAACAATTTCTAATTTTTCTTAAAGGAAGAATCACACACACGCTGAAAAGAACCACCAGAAAATAGAATTCATTTATATTTTCTATTGTTTTTTGAGCTCCAAGATATATTGTATGGCGCTTCTGATAAATGCCTTAAAAATGTCTTTCAGTGATGTTTTTTTTCGGCGTGTGGGATTCTTTCTTGTTCTTGAAAGACAGCATAATCAGAGTTTGAAGATCAGCTGTTTATATACCTTCTTAATGATATTTTCACGTTGATGATATCTTTCAAAATAAGCGTTTTTTTCAGTTAGAAAATGACCTAACTTTATAAGCAGACGATATTTTTTTAATTTTTCCTTTTTAAAAAAAAATGTTTCATTTTGAAAGATACCAACATGAAAATACTGTTGATTCAGCTACAGTTCTAGTTTGTAACACAGTGATAATACAGGCATTTAGAAATCGCGAAGAACTTCAATTGGCTTCGCCCTTTTATGACGACCGGCAACTTCTAATTGGTTCGTAGTGTGGTTCAACGTTGAAAAGGGTGGAGCATGTAACGTCAATTACATAACTAAGCAAAAAGAAGTTGCGTTCGTCATAAAAAAGGGCGGAGCCAACTGAAGTTCTTTCCGATTTCTAAATGTCTGTAGTGATAATAGGATTGCGTCCTTAAGGTTGTTCCTGAAACGTCGAATAATAACCCCGAGTTCTAAAATCACCTGTTTGTAAGCCATAATTAAACTTTATTTTCTTTCTTTCTAAGAACAATAGGTTTTTTTTGTTTTCTCTTCATTATCTTATTTATAAAAAAAAACACTTGCCTTTTTTAATTAATGTATTCCAGTCATTTGTAGTCGGGTTTTCACCTTTTTTAATTTCGAAGCAATTTCTAATCTAAACGTTTTTTATTAATTATTTATGCATTTTGTGTTGAGGTGTAAATTGGGGGGCCTTAAGTTGACCATCACTTTCTTATTCGATTGACTGAAAACAAGAGTTTTTTCAGTCAAGTTTTTTTTGGCAATGATTTTTTAAAAAGAAATAATTGCTTGACTGCCTCTCAATATTCTACTAAGGATCACTGATTTTGTGCATCACTGGCCTATGACTTCGTTGTTATCATCTTTAAATATGAGTGGTTGTTTAAGGTCAGCTGTTTTATCCCGTTTCCGGTCTTATTTCTAGTCTAGCCACATCATCAACCACCCCTTTTTTAAAAAAAATCCAGACTTTCGGGCCTATCTTTCTGAAGTGTGGTGGTCATTTTTAATTATGTGATTATTTTTTTGTGACTACTTTTATCTTATCGAAATATTCAACTTTCATTTTTATTGAATATTTTTTTTATACGAAAAGGTGTTTTGTGTTAACTGTCAATCTGCGGAATCAGTCAATCTTGTGGATTGCCTAGGCAATCTGCAACACAACCAACCTCCTAGTGAATGTGCAAAATTCAATACATTTTAGGTGATGAATTTTGCAGATTCACTAGCAGGTTGGTTGTTTTGCAGATTGCCTAATTCCGCAGATTGACAGTAACATTTATATATAAAAAATTAAGTTTTCTTCATGTGACTGACGGACATGGCCCATTAGCATAACGAACACGTTTTATTATTATTATTAAAAGGTCGTTCTGCTACGATTGTGAATAATGTAGATTAGCATTTATTATTTAAATTTTAGGTTATTAATAAGTCCATAAGAATTATGTATTTTTTTTTTTCAATCAGTGAGACTATTTAGAGGCTAGAATTCAATGAGAGACCTCTAGAGATTAATTGCAAGGTTGTGCAACTACCAAAATTGTAAGATTTCTAGCCTCTAAGCAGTTTTTTTGATTGAAGAACACATTTCTTTTGACTTTATTTATAATAAATTTACATTCGGTGCACTTTTTTAAAGAAGAAATTGAAAGTTGATTGAGGAAAACAGATAGTTTTAGGGCATTTGTTTCAATAAATGAAGGACAGTAATATTTTTATGATGTTTGATTAACAGATGATTGTCTTAACTCTGATTGTTCTGTTTCAGAAGCAAAATTAAGAAGAAACTGTAAAATGTCTTAGAAACTAGAACGGGGTAGCTGATAATTACTTTTTAAAATAAAACCCTTTTAAAGACATTCTTTTAAAAAAAGTTGAAACTGAAAGTTGAAACTGACATTTTTAAAAAGCTTATTTTAAAAGATAATAACATGAAAATACATTGTAGTGATTGAGAGCTACCCTTCTAGTTTCTAAAACAATCAAGTTTTGCTTCAGAAAGAGGAAAATAACGAGAATTCGAGATGCGGTTTACTCTTTAAAACCACCTTTAATATTTTCTGGTTAGGCCTACATAGTAACGTTAAAATTGTATGTTTTTCAGTTAGTTTTCACTGTTTCATGTGTTATTTTGTATAAAGTGTTTCATTTTATCTTTTTTTATGATTGTGAGTGGCAGATGTCTTTTTTTTTATACGTTATAATATGAAATTTGAAATGATTTGACAGATAAATGGGGGAGGTGGATTTCATTCAATAAAACAGCCAGGAAACGGTTTTTTTTAATATTATATATTAGGGGGGAAAAAAGGGCGGAGGTAAAAGGTGATATTGAAACAGACGGCGGTTTTGATAATTATTTCGACGTTTTTTTATTGAAGTTGAGATGACAGTTGGTCAGTGAGGGATACGAACCGTATAATGACAATAACGGACATTTTTTTTTAACAATTGAATGTGGTCAATATGAGAACAAAATAGATGACACAACGTAAGTACATATTGAAAATTAGCCGAATAAACATGAATTCCGGTTAATTGGGACACATTGGGGCGAGACTTCTGTACATGTAATTCAATCCAATTAAAAATGACTGCCCCAATTATGCGAAGTAACTAAAAGGCTTATTTTAAAAGATAAATAACATGAGATTGAGAAAAGCTACCCTCCTAGTTTATAAAACACTTTCTCAGTTCTCTTTTAATTTTTGCTCTTTTTTTGAGTTCGAAAGATCAGCTGAACCATCTTAAATGATCCGTCACGAATTCGGATGCGATTGAAAACGGATTGATTTTTGAAATGTATGGAGCTTCTGAGGGTCGGTGTAGGGCCCGTTAAGAGTTTAGAAGAAGAAAAAAACTAATTCATTTTTTTGTTGTTGACTTAATAATAGATAAACTTCAAAAACGTCAAAAGTTGATGTTTATTTTGTGAGTTTTTCAATCAAAATTTTTCTCTTTTTTTTTCTCTCTCTCTCTAAAGTGCTGTTTCTGATAAGGAAATTTATGATTCGCAAACACAGCTGATTCATAAAACTCATAAAATAACCAAAAAAAAAAAGTACATAAATTTGGCGGTCAGTGCCATCATCCATTCATCTGTATATATTAAATATACATGTATATTCTCACAATGATGATGATGACCGCAACTGTATACTGCATCATACAAGCAAAAATATATTAGAAATCTAATCTTACTCTTCTAGTACAGAAGCCAAAAATGTACGAATATTTATTATAATATAATAAATGTACATGAAAGTAAAGGAGGGAGAAAACGACCTTTTATTTCATGTATAAAAGTGTACATTTTGCTACTTTTACACTGCAGAAATAACCCCCCCCCCCCCCCCCCTCCTCCTCCTTATGGAGTTAACGTTTATGTTGATCGTAAAAAAAAACGGTAAAATGTTCTCTCGTTTTTTGGCAAAAGTACAACCTACGTTTTGGCATAAAATATACGTTCTGGAACATTAAATTTACTTGGACAGTAGATCTCTCTCTTTCTCTAGGTATATCATTTAAGAGTGTCATTACTGGGTTTACGCCTACTTTTGTCGGGATTTTGGTGAGAAGAAAAAAAATTCTAGTATTTAACTAAAACAACGGGAATTTTTTTTTATTATTATTTTATCTTTCAAATTTTTTTATTTTAAGCTTTGAAAATTGAAAATTTTGAAATTTGGTGGTTTTTACAGTAACAAGTTTTGTATTCATTTTTAATGTTTAGAAAAACAAAATTTAAAATTTGTTAGAAAATAATAAACATAAAGAAATAACAAATGAAACAAATTTGGGGACAGACTAAACTACAGACGTTTTTCAGGGAAAGATAGAAATTTATACCGCTACAGAGTGGACTCTGTATCGGCCTGAAAATTCGTAAATTGCCGCACTTTCTATGATGATACTGTCTAGTCAGTATCATCATACAGACGTTTAGTCTGTCCCACAAATTTGCCTTTCAAAATAAACGATTTATGATTATATGACAGTTCGAAAATGGGGCTACTTACTGTTTTTTTTTTTTCTTCTTCTAAGTGACAAAATGGTTAACCATTTGAATTCAAACTCTTATAAAATGTTTTATTTTGAAAGATTCCATAAAGTAATGAACACAAAGTTGCCTTTCAAAATAAACAATTCATGTGAATTAGAAAATAGCCTACTGTTTTTTTTTTCTTTCCCCCAAGTAAAAAAATGGTTAATCATTTTAATTCAAACTCAGATAAAATGTTTTATTTTGAAAGATACCCATAAAAGTTGATTAAGCCTTGTTTCCATTGGGGTGAAAATTTGACCTTTTTGAAAATTTCAATTGGTGAAAAATAGAGACAAAGGTGACCAACGTATCTTCTATTTTTCAACAGCGGAAAATTTCCAAAAAAAAGTTCAAATTTTCACCCCAATGGAAACAAGGCCAATGATGATGTTTTGATATTCTTTTTTTTTTTTACTCTTCTAATTTATCAACAAACTTAATTTAATTGTATTTGTAAAGTCTCTCTAACTATGGAAGTTGTGCTAAACCCCCCCCCCCCCTCGATTTTGGAGAAGTTTGAGAAATAAGAAAATTCTACAAAAAGTGAAATTTTCAAAGTTTCTTTTTCCCTTCCAAAAAAAATGTGTATGCGTATTACAGAAAAAATAGCCCCTTTTATTATCTTGTTTTTTTTTGGTGGGTGGGCCCTGCGTTTTATGGAGACATAAAAATTTTCTAGAGAAAAACCTCCAAGTATCTCATTTTTAGTCATATTTTACATGAAAAGAATATCAAGTGATAAAAAAAGCTGGTAAACGTCGAGCTTTTATAGCTCAACATATTATTTTAACTCGAAGCACACAATTTGGTGCGCGGAGTTTATTCATAATTATTTAATTTTAGTATTAATAAAAAAAATGTCGTTATCGATATAAGATGATTATTATTTTGACCCAATTATTTAATAAAGTTGAGAAAGAATTTGAGTGTAAAAAAGATAAGTTTGGTGTGTGTGTATTTGTTACTGTCAATCTGCCGAATCAGTCAATCTGCAGATTACCTAGGCAGTCTGCAAAACAACCAACCTGCTAGTGAATCTGCAAAATTCAACACCAAAAATATATTGAATTTTGCAGAGATTCGCTAGCAGGTTTGGTGGGGACAGACTAAACGTCTGTAAGATGATACTGACTAGTCAGTATAATCATAGAAAGTGCGGTAATTTACGAATTTTTAGGCCGATACAGAGTCCACTCTATATCAGTATGAATTTCTGTCTTCCCCTGAAAAAGGTCTAAACGTCTGTATGATGTTACTGACTAGTCAGTATCATCATAGAAAGTGCGGCAATTTTCGAATTCATACCGATACAGAGTGGACTGTGTATCGGCCTGGAAATCGTTTAATTTGCGCGCTTTTTATAGTGAAAGCGTCTGTAATACTATACAGACAAATAGCCAAGAAATGTTGGAAAATGAAAAAAATGTATACCGATACAGAGTGGACTCTGTATCGGCCTGAATATTCGTAAATTGCCGCACTTTCTATAGGTCTAAACGTCTGTAAGATGATACTGACTAGTCAGTAACATCATACAGACGTTTAGTCTGTCCCGGTTTGGTGGTTTTGCAGATTGCTAGCGCTAGGCAATCTGCAAATTGACTGATCCCACAGATTGACAGTAACATTGTCACCGTTACTAATGTCATATCTTATTTTTCTACTACAAGAAGAAAATAGTAAAAAGTGTAATAATAACAAGAACGGCGTTATTGTATTTTTCAAGACAAAAGAACTCTTTTCTGGTTAATAATATGGGGGAGGGAGGGGGGTGTTGTGTATTATTAATATGTTAATTAGGAGAGACTCCCCCCGCCAACCTCTCTTATTATCATCATCATTATATAGTCAATTGTATACTAAAAAATACACAATGGTTTTCCATGAGAATGAAATTTAAAGACTCAACTCAGTTGTTTGTGAATGTGTGTGAAATTCTTCTAAAATATATATCATATAGGGATTGGGGATAGGTGGGAATATTTTAAATTATAAATATTAAAGGGAGGTCCGACATTTATTGATGCATAACACAATTTCAAGAAGAGAAAAGAAGAAAACAAATATTATAAATTGGATTTGAGGATGATGAGAAATGGTTTTGTTGTTGTTGTTGTCCATCTTTCTGCTAAATTGCCAAAATATATAGAATGGAAAATGACTCACACTATGGGAGAGAGAGAGAGAAAGAGAGATTTATTATAGACACACTTGGCAAAATTTTGCTAAATTTTCTTGTTTGATGGTCCAGTGGATTCGGAAACCTTCAACAACAAAACAGAAAAAAAAAAAAGAAAGATTGGACGCCCACTTGATTTGATTTCAGGACTGATTTAACTTATCTCTCAGGGTTTAATTTCGTTTGGTGACTTTGTGACTTGAGAATCTTAATTTTTTTGGTTTCTTTTGTTTTTTTGACCCATTTTGGACACCTTTTTTTAAAGTTAATTTTCAAGTTTCTATTGTGTGAATTTTATGCTACAATTGATATATTTAAGAATTGTGTGATTTATGATTGATTTATATCACATGTTTTTTTTATATAAACTAAAAAAACAGTCAATTCAATTGAATCAATGGAATGGATAATTGAGCAGTGTGTAAATAATTTAGTTTAACGTGGTTTAAAGTGTAAAACAGCGCATCGGTCGAACTCTGATAATTCTGTTTTTCAAAAGTGCAAAATGAAAAGAAACTTGAATGTATTTTAGAAACTAGAATGGGGTGGTAACTCAGTCACTTAACGGGGGGAATTCCATGTCGATTATATGACATATCTTTCAAAATAAGCGTTTTAGGTCAGTTTAAAAATTATTCAACTTTATGAATTTGGATGATTTTGTCTGGAAAAATCTTATTTTGAAAGATATCAATATGAAAATATCACTAAGTGGATTGAGCTACTCTTCTAGTTTCTTAAAGACATTCAAGTCTCTCATTAATTTTGCTTCTAAAAATAACAATAAATGAGTTTGAAAATCAGTTGTTTATATTTGAGAATTTTAGAAAATTTATATCGATTATATTTGAATAGTTTAAACAACGAATGTTAATTTTAATTAAATTTAGATTTAATATTTTTTTATTCATTTATTATTTTATTGCAGTTTTCGTTTTGATATATTTTGAAATTTAGGAAAAATTAGAAAGAAAATTAGTTTTTTTTTTAAATGAAGCACTGTTTGTCTTGAAAGTGTGTTTGGAACTAGAATAATTAGGTGTAATTATCTTTTAAAATAAACTTTTTTTTTTACAAACGTTCTTTTAAACTTCTGTAAAAAAAAGTTTATTTTGAAAGATAATTTGCAACTTTTTATTTTACTTTTTCAAAACTCTTAGAAAAGTTTATTTTCGAAGATATTATTAGCACATAAATATATCATTTTATTAATTTGCTCTTCTAGTTTCTAATAAACTCGAAACTCGAACTACGAAACTCCTTGGAGTTATCGACGAAAATCAGCGTTTTTATTACTTTTACGTTAAAAGTTTTAAACAACTTTAGCCTTTAACCTTTGTTTTTGTATTTTTCGTTTCAGTGTTTCCATGCTAATATGAAATACAAACAAACAGCATTGACCTATGGTCATTTGAACAGATGACCACATGTTTTGAATTTGGTTGAACATCCAAAGAAGAAGAGAAAAAAAAGCCTGTTAACCCTTTTTTATTATTATTATTACTATGGTTCGTTTCACTCTTATCTATGAGAAAAAGAACAAACAACGGAATAAATAAATTGCTGAATGGTGGATTTTTCTCTATTTTATGTTCCAGTAATCATCAAAAGTAAAGGAAGGGAAAGACAGACAGAGAGAGAGAGAGAGAGAAAGAACATTTTAAAAGTAACGTAAAGTAACGACGAAAGGAGGAGGAGAAGGAATAGGAGTTTGGTGCGATTTTGTGACATGTTACGAAAAAGGAGGCGGAAAAATAATGGCGCCAAACTTTTTACTGCAATGAGAATTTAAAAAATATGGCTCTTTTATTTTCAAAGACAATGAAACAAATTACAAGTGAAAGCAGCACATAAAGAAAAAGTTCGTCCATTTCTGGGATGAAAAAAACACAGTTGGAATTTAATTTATTTTTCTCAACGATTTTTCAAGGCGTCGGTTTTGCTCCAATTTTTTCTTTTCTTTCTTTCTTTCATTTTTGACTCAAATCTTTTAGATCTCAATAAGAAGAAAGAGATTTTAACCCATTTTTTTTGCTTCTTTTTTTCTGTCTGTGTGTGTGTGTGGTTTTTATATTCAAATTGAAACAGTTTTAAGTAAATTTTTATCTTGATTTATTTGTCTTCAAGACGCGTCTTTGTGACGACTAAAAATCGTTTTACAACAAAAATCAACAACAACAAAAATAAAAACGGGTTCAAATGACAATCTAGGATTGAACAATATGAACATGGGTAGTGATCAACAGTTCATCAATAGTTTACGAAAGAATTCGGAAAATCGAACTGTTCAGGTGAGAAAAAAGAATTTCTAATATACAGCCACCTTTTTCTTGAAATATTTTTTTTTTATTATGAATGCAAATAGATTTATTTTGTGCGTGTAGCGTTAGATGGCGCCACTAGCCCTCCCATAGAAATGTAATGACACTCTTCAACTCTGACTCACCTTCTTCCTTTTTTTTTGCACGTGGCAAACTTTTAATTGCGTCATTGTTATTTCTACACGTGCTCTGTTCACTTATATTAATGTTCTGGGGGTGAGTTTGTCCACGTGCGGATAATTAAGGTTGTTTTGGACGTGGCTTTTAGAGCTAAAAGGCTGCATTCGATTTCAACTATTTGGCGACGAGTGTAGTTTGCCACCTATGGAGGTTGCAGGCGCCATCTACGTTGCAGTTTCACAAGTATTTTTTTTATGGAGCCCTGGAACGCTGAGGATTCTAATTGATTAATTTGGTGAAAAAAATAATAAAATGTTTGAATGGCGGCGATGTGTAAAACAGTAAATGACGTATGCTCATCTGAAGACCAATCAGACAGATTAGAAATGCGATTGTTTAACCGATGAACAAATCGTGTAGTTAAAGGAAAGTACCATTAGATGAAATGAAGATCAATCATCTGGAAGATTGAAAACATATTTTTGTTCAACTTCCATTAACTTGAAATGTTGCCGCCAAAATGAAAAATCAATAATAATTCTGCACAATTGCTGGGCAATATGCAAAACCAGCCATTTTATAGTAAATTTTCCCAATGAATAACGTTTCGGGCAATATGCAGGATGCCTAAAACAAGGAAAACTATTATTACAGATAAGGAATGTATTAAGTTTCCTAAACGCTTTTGAAGTAACTTTTGAAGAGTTTGTCAAAATACATTAATTTTTAATCAATCTATAAATTTTACATGAACGGGGGGGCGTCTCATACATAGCAAGCTCATTCAGCGCGCTTATGAACTGAATGCACGCGATGTTTTACATTAAGGTTATGTAAAGTGGGTTGTTTGTTTTAGACATTCTGCATATTGCCTAAAAAGCAGGTTTTGTAGCTTCACTACTGGAGTTGGATTTGTAGTTATAATATGCAAAATCAATCAATCAATCTTGAAGAATGACCGATTTTTCACTTCATTGGTAACATGGAAGGTAAAATATCTATTTCTAATCGTCGATCGTTTGTCTATTTTTTATGCTTTTGTTATTATTATGTGTTTTATTTGCTGTAGGAGAGAAAATCCTTGATGAAAGAAAAAAAAAGTAGTTCAGTGTCATTTTCATCTATCTCTCCTCATTCATTTTGTCAATACATCTAGTTGACATCAAGGCTATTAACACTCCTATTGACTTATACATTGAATTCTTTTTAAAAAAAAATGATTCATATCGATTTATTATTATTATTTTAGGACCTCCCCCTCCCCCCGCACATTTTCCATTTTTCTCTCTCCATTTTTTCCAATTTGATTCACCCTCAAATGCAAACTGTCCCCCACGCACACACACACACCTCCTGTCTACTTGTGTCTGGAAACATATGTTTCCCATTTAAGTGTGCTAGTATCAGTTTCAGATCTGCCTCACTGATACAGTCAGTATGCCACAGAAAGAAAGAAAGAAAGATAAGTTTCTCAGTGAAACAACTTGAGATTACTGGTTCGGTTATCTAAATGTGAAGCTTCTGGGTTCTTTGAAAAGTTCTACTAAAAATGTGCATATATTCCATATTCACACAGCTGTTATCACAAAGGACAAGCAGAGAGCCAAGGGGCAGATCTTAAAAGAATCTGATCAGTCATCGGTGCACCACTTGAGTTCAAGAGAGTTGGTACCGATAGCCACCGTACTCCAATTAAGAAACCTAATGGATGAGTTAAGCCCTGGTTATCTAAATGCATTTCCAGCTAGTATTTATTGCAAATACGGATTAGTGATGTTATGGCCAATGCCGTGTATCACGCAACGCGATTCCGTATTGCAGTAAATGCTGGCTTTAAACGCGTTTAGATAACCAGGGCTTTTTTGTTGTAGGCGTGTTTTTCCTTTTCTGCACTTATGGGCGGTGATTCACTTCAAAATGGCCCAATTATGGATAAGCTTATCCATAATTGATATCCGTAATTCAAATTTTGATATGAATAATGGATGTCTGTACTTGAATTATAGATAGACAAAATTCGAAAATTTTGCCATGATTGGCCCTTCATAGTGGACATGGACGTTTCGACCACAAGTGCAGAGAAAAAACCCCACGCATCTGGTTTCAAAAGGCAATGCAGCCATTGGTCATGCGGGTTATTTGAATAGTCCAAGTAGTAATGTTGAGATAACATATATTATAGATGTTTTTAATAATTAAAACAAACACAAAACGAAAATAGCTTAGCTTTTTAGAAATATCTGGAAGAAAATTAGTTGGAAATAAATTTAGCACTTTAATAAGCTAAAGGTGTTTTCAATTATACCTTTAAGTGTAAACTTTTTATCAAAGTTTTTTTACATCAATGTAGTTGAAAACCGTAAAATTTTAATCTACATTTTACATACATTTACATACATACATTTTACATACAGTAGAATATCGATTATCCGTGTCTCAATAATCCAGACTGGCTTTTATCATAATAAATTAATAATTACTTATAAACTAGTGGGGTAACCCGTCATAAATGACGGGAGCCAAATTCACAGGCAATTGTGTCCTGCCTTAGAATTTCTTTTCCTCCGCCCTTTTATGACGTCAGACCAAGTAACAAACCAATTAGAAATTGATGACGTTCATAAAAGGGCTGAGCAAAAGAAATTCTAATGCTGGGCACAGTTGCCTGTGATAAATTCTAGTTTAATTTTGCTATCCCCTCCCCTTTTTATATTTTAAAGAGAGCGTTCTCTCTGGTGTGCGCATGCGCGTCGTTTTTTTCCTTTTTTTTACTTCTTTCATTTCAATTTCAGTCACCCCCTCCCACTTTTTCCCCCTCCACGTCTCTCTCTCTCTCTCTCCCCCCCCCCCCCTCCTCCTCCTCCTCTACACTTTTCAACCTTTTCCCCTCTCCAATTTAATGTCATGGGGTTTTTGGATGGGAGTGTGCAACATATACTGCAGTTGACCTTGAGAAAAAAAAGCAGTTCATTTATTCAAATTTATATAAATTCCGATGTTACTCACAGACACACAGACCTGGGATATTATATATATATAATGTTTGTTTTAATATATCGGTGTTTTAAATTCTCGATATTGAAGATATGAATTGAAGTAGAAAAAAAAAACCCGGTGATTTTTCCCTATTATTCGGACTTTCGGTTATCCGAACCAGTTTTAGTTTCATACAGTCCGGATATTCGAAATTCTATTGTATTTATAGAAAACTTATGTTGTTGGTATAATAACCTTTGAAAGTACATATAGAGTGTCACTATAGTGCACATTATCACACAAACACACTTAAAGGTGGGTGGGTGGGTATAATGTCCGTTAAAGTGATATTTACTGGGTTTATATATTAATGTTTTGGTTACAAAAGTGAAATCCATAATGAACACAAGTAAATGTATGACTCACTTCACTGTATTGGCAAATATATGGTATAATGTTCAATGTCATTGGTACCAGTAAGAAAGATAAACAAAAACAATTAACTTTTGAATTTGTAATGTGAATCCTGGAGATAATTAAGAGAAGGATAGTAATCATCATCATCATTATTATCATTATTATATTATATATATAGGTGCTAAATTTATGTCTGATATCCATGTGTTATCTTGTATTTTGAGACACTCTGTACTCGTAAATCAAATGGCATTGAGAGAGAGAGAGAGAGAGAGAGAGAGACTAGTCAATGTATTATTATATATTGTATAATATAAAATATATTATACAATATATAAAACAAGAGAATAGTTTAAATTGAAACACATCGCAACAGTCCTACTTGTTTCAAGGATATTGTATTTTATTGTCTCTTTAAATCCATATTTTTCATATTTGGCCTTTGTACTTTTTTTTGTCCTATGTGTGTTTTCATGTTTACTTGGGTAAATATGTATGTGGTTTAGCTTTTTTTCTTCTTTTCTATTAATAAAAAAAAGAGAGGGAAAAACATGGCACTGAAAAGAATTGCTTAGAAATACCTTGTTTTAAGTTGTATTGTTCTTCTACAACTTTATAACATTCACGTATTTCTAGGCAATTCTTTTGTGTTTCTTTTTTTTTTCTGTTTGTTGTACTTTCACTTTTCACCCTCTTTTTTATTTCTTTCAAGGTTTTAATATAAAGTTGTGAATTTTCAAACAATGAAACAATATTATTAATAATTAAATTATTAATCAATGATCTAAATTTTTGCAACTTTGAACTCACTAAAATTTAACCACAACTATATGGGATAGATTTGATAATAAAAATTTATAAATTTAGAAAAAAATCAAGAAAGTTTTTACTTAAATTCGGTTTTAAAAATAGTGAATTGATTTAAAATTGTTTTCATTGTGTAAAAGCGCCTCGAACTCTGGTTATTCTATCTTTCAGAAACAAAATTAAGAGAAAATTGAAAGTGTTTTAGAAACTTATACCTTGTAAACACATTAGTTAAAATGAATTCAAATTAAATGTGTTTAGGTGAATTATACGGAATCCAGTTAAGGATATAAACCCAAATAAAAATTGACTTTATTATTAATATTTTAAAATGAAATACTAAATAAATATTTCGCCAATAGATTATATATTATATTTAAGTATTAACTCATTATTTTCAGATTATTAACTGAATAAATTGAATTCCACATATTGTTTGTTTGGACTTCACAGGGCTCTGTAGAACACCGTTTATTATTTAAAAATGCATTTAAATTATCAGGTGTGTGTACTAGGTATTAGAAAGGTAGCTGAATCACCTTGATAATTATCTTTCAAAATAAACTTTTTACAGACAAAAATTAAAATATCTTTTAAAGTAAGCTTTTTATGTCAGTATAAACGACTCTAATTTAAGCAGATGATATTTATAAATTATTGTCAGTAAAAAGTTTATTTTGAAAGATATCAATCAACATGAAAAATAAAATTTAAAGTAATTGAGCTATCCTTCTAGTTTCTAAAACACTTTCTAGTTTCTTTTATAATTTTTGTTTATGAAAAGACAGAATAATTAATCAGCTGATCATAAACCATCTTAAATCAATGTTGATATTAATGAGAGAGGGAGAGAGAGAGAAATCAATATGGAAAATGATAATATTTGGCGACATCGAACCTACATAAATAATAAAATTGATGATCGCTCGGACTCCGGATGTTAATTTAGCCGAAGATTTACAAGAGAGAGCGAAAAAAAAAGAGCCAATGACCACTAGATTAGCATCAATGTTTCATTCTTTTAAAGGTCCAGACATTTTCATCATAGAAAGGGGAGAATGACCGGATAAGAAGAAAACTCTCTCTCCTCCTTATTTTCCCCTCTAGGAAAAATTTGATAAATGACTCAAGTTGTCTTTTAATTTTTTTTATATATAAATTTCTTGTGTTGAAGATATAACTTCTCCTTTGAACATTTATTTATCAAGGTAGAAAAACTACTCTTTGACCTTGCCATTAGGATAATATTCGGCTTTTTTTTAAAAAAAAAATACATTATATATAAAGGGATAAGAATGAAATGTCATTTTGATGCGCGCCTCCTGCTGGTGGCTTCAAGAAGAAATGTTTTTTTGATTTCTTTGCACGGATTACTTTGTGTGGTTCAAGGTAGAAAAAGACAGGGGAATTTTTACATAAAATATTTAGGTTGGTATGCAGCTAATAATAAGGGGATAGAAAAGTTCATGCTAGTTGAAAACTAGTCTTTCTCAACCTTGTGGTTCGCATACCCCATTCAGTTTTTAAGACAGGCAGTTCTGCCCAGCACTAAGATTTCGTTTTCCCCGCCCTTTTATGAGCGTCAGACCAAATACCAACCAATTATAAATTGCTGGCCCCTCATAAAAGGGCGGGGCATGTGACATCAGACCCAGTAATAAACTAATTAGAAATTGATGACGCCCATAAAAGAGCGGAGCAAACGAAATCTTAGTGCTGGGCAGAACTGCATGTGTCTTGACTCTTTAGACCGGATCCACATTAAGCTGACGATACAGAAACTCGGTGTTTCGAGATAAATTAGCGACAATTCTAAAACATTTCTGGGATTTTTGTTTTGTCTGCAAGTTCACAAATTATTTCATGTCCCGGCTAAAATCGGTGAAAATCAAATGGTTTGTGTTTTGTCTCGGTGCTACGCAACATTTTGTCAACTCTTGTATGTGCAGTATGGACAGTTACAACGGAACAGTTGCGTACTTTACGTAGGGCAGCTATAGAAAAACAAAAATCCAAATTTGTTTGTGTTTCAGATTTTTGTTTTCAAGATCTTTTTCTGGTGTTTTTGTCTCGAGCTCATGTTGCACTTTGTCAGCTTGATGTGGACCCGACCTTATCAGTGTCACACTTACAAAATATTAAGAAACCTTGGTGTAAAGCAGTGGTTCCCAATTTTTGCAACACACCTTGCAAAAAATTCACAGCACACTTAGTGTGCCACAGCCAAAAAGACCCTTTGAAAAGCACTGAGTTTACTGTATGTACGTGTATTAGGAATTTTTTCTTAATTTTGCTTTTTCTAATAAAAGTTAAAATTAAATTTTAACACTTTAAATATAACATTCAAAATTTCGCAGCACACCATTTGGGAACCACTAGTGTATGATGAGCGTAAACTTCATAATGCTGTTAATATAACCCATATAGTTTGCTAATAGTGTAAACAACCGAAGACACTTAAACTTGATTTAAAGTATGGCAGCCATTTTGTATCTTAAAATGTTTCCCCCCCCCCCCCTTTCCTTCTAAAAACTTGAAACGTTTCAGCTGTTATTAAATTGGAAATATGTATTCTGAACCAAAAAAGAATATGGTACAAAATGAGCAAGAAAAAAAATGGATGATGTGTATTTTTAGGTATATTCACAATTGCAATTAGGATTAAATTGGTTTGTTGTAGCGTGAATTTATTTAAACAAAACGTTGGTTTTCTAGAAAGCAATTAAAAACTTTCTATGTTTAATGAAATCTACTTTTTAATTAGTTTTTTTTTCTGGGTTTGGTTATGATAAGGAGAATCACAAGAAGTTATTTTCTGCACTATATTATTTTATGCTTGACAGATCTTAAAAAAAAAATTGGCTTAACTTATTTTTATAAGATTCTGTTCAGATGTTTTTAACTATTTTAGATTTTAAGCAATTAAATATGCAAATAATTTATAAAAAGAACAAAAACTTTTCTTGTTATTTGAATGAAATTTAGAACATTATTATTATAATAATTTGACCTAATTTTCTGCACTTTCCCATGTGTTAATTTTAGATTTTAAGAACATGACTTTTGTTCTTTTTTTCTTCACTATAAAATTTAATCTTTTATTTTATTCTAAACACAAAAAAATAAAAAGAAACATTCAATGCTAGAATTTAATTAAGTTTTGACCCTTTAGAATAAAGGGACACTAAAGTTATGTTTATACTATTTTTATTGACCTACAAGCCTACATCATGTGTGTAAATTTAATAAATTGCATAATGCAAACATCATGAATGTATAATCATGTTTGGTAAGACTTGAATAATAATTGCTAAACTAAATTTGTGCTAAATTGACAATTTCATAAATAAATCATCGCCAGAACGAAGAAAGTTTGTTATCTAAATGGAGTTAATGCACACAATTGACACAAAATGAGTTAAAAATAGTTAATGAGCGATTAATATTAAAATTGCAAATGGGTGCAATTGGAAACGTTCTAAAGTGTTCTTTATACTGTAAAGAAATCTAGAAGAATGATTACTTCAGCTCCTATGCAATTCGTTAAAAGAAATGAATTTCCAGATAGGCTTTGATTTTGCCATTTTCTTCTCAAATATGAGGTAAACGAAAATCTCATAGGAGAGGGCCATTGGTGCAAACATATACACATTCTTTACATTCTGACCTTCACCCCACTGAAGGTCGCCATATTCAATTTAATCTTTATTAAGAAAGCAAGTAACTTGGATTTAGATGATTGCTTTCTTAAGAAGAGTAGGTGGAGCTATAACATGGTTCCTGGACACATTATTGGTCACACTATCTAACTTGAAAAAAAAAATTTTTTTCTGAAATATTGTAAAACAGAAATGGCGAAAGGTTTTTATTTTTATCTGTTGAATTGAAATCCAGTACTGAAGAGTTTGATGCATTTTTTTAGGTTTAATTTTAAAAAAAGAAAGTTCATTGACATCTTCAAATATGATGGATATGAAATAATCGACCTCTAGTGATGTTTTAAAGAACTAACATGCTAAATATATAATTATTTTAATATTTTTTATTGATTTTGAAATAATATTAGTATTTTTTTTTGTCTAATTAGGATCTAGAGATAATTCATGCTCATTTACGTGGTATGGAAGCCTTATCACCATTGAGAGACACACCACTTAGAAGTTTGTGTCGAATGGTACGCTATGAACACCACGAAGCAAATGATATCCTTTACTGGTAGGTCTAATGGGGGTACCTTTGCTTTTTTTAATTTAATATGCAAATTAACTCATTTTAATTTAATTTTGCAGCCGTGGAGAATTATCTAGTTGTTGGTATATTTTGCTTTCTGGTTCAGTTTTCATTGATGGATCCATGTTTCTACCAAGAAGCAGGTAAAAAAACCTCTTTATTTATGTATCATCTTACATATTTATATTATTTGCTTTTTTATTAAAAGTTTTAAATTGTGATTTATTTCCCGCCAAAATGGCGCTAAACTATATAAAATTATTGTTTACTCAAGTGGACAATAGATGGCGGAGCAGTTAATATGTATATGTTTACATATATAAGCAATAGATGGCGGCACAGTTTCCGTTTGTTTTAACAGTTGAACACATGTGATATAGCATTGTTTATTTGAGGTTGTGTTTGATTACCAGTGGATGTACGAAGATGGCGAATTTTGTATTATTTTTATATTGTGAAGACGCCATATTAGTACACTTTCTGGTTCATTTTTAACAAGGTTGCATTTTTATAGATACGTTATCCACGAACTGTGCTTCAATATGTTATTGTTTGAAACATTTGATGTCCTTAATACCCTTTACAAGTAGCCAGACCATTGTAATCGATCTTTTGATTTGTACTTGACCTCTACACTGATTTATGAAGCTTATGAAGGTCATTTCTATGTTTTATTTTAGTAAAGGCGAATTTAATTGGTGAATTATGTGTTTTAGAAGGTGTAGTACAACTTTTGAAGGGAGTTTGTATGCTTTTTTAACATTTCCGGTAATTTTTCATCATTGACCGGATGATGTTACCTAATTTCTTTTCAGTTTGTTGAGTTTTCATAATAATTAAAGACGGCTCCCCTCCCCCACCCCCTTAGTTCTATCCTGTCTTTTTTTTGGGGGGGGGGGGATGGGGAGAAATATAAAACACAGGGATTCACACTGAACTAACTGAAGAGATTTTAGTGGGTGGAGAGGATTTATTTTCTCTTAGCAAAACTAGACATAAAGTTGATTCATAAATAGGGTTTAATTGTGGAAACTAAAGGCAGTGACTGTGGGAGTGGTTCTCATGGTTCTACCATTAATATTGTGCAATTTGGGGGAGGGTTCCACTTGTTCCTTTCACCTCTGAACCTCCCTCTTTTTACTTTCCCCTCCATCTCCCCATTTTTTTTGGACATGAACCCTCCTTTTCTTTTCATACATAACTTTTATAAAGTTAAAAGGACCTGTTTTTCAACTTTTAAAATCTTGATTTTCCGAAATAACACCCCACTATGTCTACTTGGGTTTTAAAAAGAACAACAAGGAGATCAATAATAAGTTTATTTTATAATCTGTTTTAAGTTGGTTTATTAGCAGCTCATTTTCGAGGAGCAAACTTAAGAGAAAATGTTTTATAAACTAGAATCGTAGCTCAATTGGTTATTATCATGTTGATATCTTTCAAAATGAACTTTTTATAGTAAAAAAATTTAAAAAAAAATACTATTTAAAGTTTGGTCATTTTCAAATTCACATAAAAGCTTATTTTGAAAGATATCAAAATAAAAAAAAAATATTAATAAATGATTGAGCTACCCTTCTAGTTTTTAAAATACATTGAAATTTCAATTCATTTTTCATCCATGAAAAACAGAATAATGAAATAGTTCGGGAAGGGGTGGTTTAAACTTTAAAACTAGCTTAATGAACTGATCAATAGATGGCGCTGTGTAATTTTTAAGAGAGTAAGTGGCGCGAAACTGATGTTTCAGCCATTTTGGAGTGTGGTGAACTCTCTCTCTTGTAGACAAGTTGGTGTAGAAAAGTAAACTTTGTTCCTTCTCCGCCTCCTTCTTTTCTTTCCTTTGGCATTCACCATTGAACATTGGACTAACATTCGTGACTTTTAAAAAGGAGAAACAAACGAGAGGTTATATTATTATTATAACTTGGATTTCATATTAATTTTTTTTGTTTTTTCTTCATAAAAAGCAACTTTTACATTAAGTTCAAGTATTAAGTTTTAATCTTTCTTTTCTCATTGAGAATGTAAAGTTTGTATTTGTGTCTTTAAAGGAAAGTTGTGAACTTTTTTCTCATATTGTGTGTTGTGTGTGGAAAGTGGAAGTTTTGATTCGGTTTAGTGAAAAAGTTCATTTGTTTTCTTCTTGTTTTGCCCTATTTTTCAGAATGAATGTCATCTTAAATAACTTTGACATGGACTTTTCTTGATTAGAGAGAGAGAAAAACACCATTTTATAAACTTTATTATTTTCTTAATTTTTTTACTGCGCTTTTTGGATAACAAAAAAAAAGTTTATAATTTGTTTCATTATATTTATATGGATGGACTATCCGAGCAGACAACGTATATCAGGTAAAAGTCATTGAAAAGTCTTTTTTTTTTTTCTCTTTTTTTCCGTCCCCCTCTTTTTCTTCTTGCTGTTCGGCGACCCTTTTATCGTTGAACCGGACTCTCCCCTTTAAACAGGTGTGTTCGTTAAGGATTCAAGAATAAGAAAAGCTTTCAAAGTTAAAATAAGGGGGAGGAAAAAAAAGCGAGACATGATATCACTTTAATGAAGGTTGATTTTGTTGCTATGTGGCGTACATATATGGCGTATTTTGTATTTTAAACTGTATGGCGACAAGACGCCATATTAGTAATCTCTTTATGTTAAGATTTAAAGATTTTGTGCTTCATTACTTTGTACGTTGATGTTAGTATCATGTCTAGTCTTATGGAAATTCTTTTCTTTTTGCATCTGTTAGAAAAATTCCACGTAAATTTACTTAACCAATATTTAATTCTACGAAATTATGAATGGGTTTTTTTTTTCTTTCTACTGTAAATAACTTGAGAAGTTCTGTCTTTTGTTCCAGTGTTTGACAACTTTTAATCTTAATATTAGTTAAATGTAAATTCAAATAATAGATGATAAAGTTTGGTCCTCTTGTTAAATGTATATAATATTAAAGGGAGGGTGGTGGATAAGAGTGGGTGGAACATTATAACGAATCGATTACAGATGGGATTTTCTTGAAGAACAATTGAGAAATTGGGGTTTTTTTTAATAAAAAAAAAGTTCGAATGTGAATTGAATAAAAGAGGTTCAGTGACTTATTTTTTTTTTGCAAAGTTACAACTTTTTATTTCTCAACGTGTGGTGGTGGTGGTGTCCCTATTGGAAGTTTTCCATATTTTTTTGTTGTTGTAATCTTAAATTTTTGATTGATTGTATTCATTAGTGTAATATTTTTTTGTCTTTTGATTTTTTTTTAAAAGAGATGATCCTCTTTTTTGTATTCATTTGTGTATGAAGATTTTTTTTAGGTTGAAAAACGTGTTGAGTGTTCGACAGAAATTCGTGTCCCAATTGTTAACTTTTAGTAGCAACTTCCATCTTCCTTTTATTACAAGGATTTTGTTTGTTGTTTCTTGTGTTCTATATAATATGATGGTAATTTCCGAGAACAATGGGAGAAAAAAAAAGCTTTTCAAATTTAACATTGATCATTATTAGCATGCACACGTGATACGGACACGCACATATCACACTTGTCACATACATTGTATATCCATACAAAAGACATTTATTTTTACACACAATTATGTCACACATATGAGTTGCCTCACTGTAAGATGAAGCTTGTGACGTCAGATGGATTACCAAGAGATCTAGGATTGTGTCATTTATTCTGCTAGAAAAGGAACAATTTAGCAAACAATTTCAACAGTAAATACAAAATGGTTTTTAGGGCTCGGTTTTTATGTAATTACCAGCAAATGTTTCTCAATCAGTGGCCCAAGTGCCAATTACGAAGTAATCATCATCATTAGAGCAACTGTAGTTATGCTTTTTTTCTAGTCAAATAGGCTGGTTAGAGGCTAGCTGTTGTGTTACTAACAGTTTTCAACTAGTTCTGGCCTCTTAAGCAGTGTTTTAATTGAAATAGATATAATTGTTGGTTGATCTAAATTGGGGGGGGGGGGGGTTGTTTCTTCACAAATGAGCCCTTGGGTCACAAATTGAGAAACATTTGTTTGATAAATCACACAAAATGAACACAAGTTAAAAAAAATTTCGCCAACCTCTCTGACGTCACAAGCTTTATCTTAAGCTGAGGCAAGTATATACACAGAAAAACGCGTGTAATTGATTGACATTGACACATACATACAGTGAGGAAACGCAACTGTCAGACACACGCAGTGACACTCAAGAGAACACTTGTCAGATACACACAGACACACTGAAGAAATCTCAAGAAAGGACGCATACACTGACTGGCAAATAAAAGTCTGTGGGAACTGAGCACAAGCTTTTATCACATTGTCTAAAGACAATTACAGTGAAAATAGGATTTTTCTCAGGTACTTTTTTTAATGCAGGTTTCAGGTTGATGATGATGATGGCGGCATATTTCTGTTATGTATGTGTGTGTGTGTGTGTGTGTGTCTGCCTCTTTCATTAACAATGAAATCTTAACTAGGCTTATAAATTAAAAATGTATGTTACCATAGGGAGGTCAAACCATTTTTTTTTTAATTTTTCTCTTTTGTTTCTACTTGCAAAATCTGTGCTAAAAATTACACAATGGAACACAAATACCAATGGATATTATGATGATGATGATGTATTAAGATTTGTGTCCTAAATATTCTAAGTGGTGGCCACATTTTAGTTCTTTAGGTTTTGTTGGTGGTCAATTCTAAATAACTATTGTTGGTTTAATTCACACATTAAATTAGGGGATTCCGTATTTCATTAGAGGGTTAATACTTGTAAGGAGGAGGATGATGCACCATTTTTCCCATTGTGTCATTGATCTTTTTCTCTCATTTGCGTTTTCTATGTATCTTTCTTAGATGTTTATTTTTAAACTAGAAATGAAAGAGTAGGGAATCATTTAATTTTATTTCGTCTAATTCCATTGAGGTTTTTTGTTTTGTTTTGGAACTTAGGATGTTAACTTAAACTGTGTTAAAATATAATATTGTTTACAATGTATGGTGGTAACATTGACGAAACTTCTATCCTAATTTACATTTTTTTCTGCGTGGGTGTCACTGATCTCTCTCTATTAGTCACCCTTTGAATACAAATTTACTTCCAACGCCTCCTCCTCCTCCTCCTCGTCGTCGTCCTTCTCCAAAGGTATTTTACCTTATTACCTTTTTGAAGATTTGATTGGCTAAGGTTCACACATGCAGACAAAAATTCGACTAAAGAAAATTTATTTTAATTTGAATATTTCCATTCTATTTATTTGGCAGAAAGTAAAGCAGAAAAAGCTTATCTTGTTTTTCTTCTTCTGCCACTTGAAATTACATTTTAGCAGCCAATAGGAAGGCATATTTTAGGCGTATTTCTTCTTAAAAATAAAAAAAATGCCATTTATCTTCTTGAACGCGAAGAAAAGCAGAAATAAACCTGAAACTGTTTTCTGATTTACTGCTGTTCCTATTTTCTCTCTTGTTTTCTCTCCCACCGACGGCGTATGTTATCCAGGCCTAAAGTAGGGTTTCTCTTGAGACATATTCCTAAATTTAGGAAAGGACTTAGAAAATATACTCTTATATTAAAGGACACTTGAGTCACTTGAATTTCAAGTTGAACCATCTGAACAGGATTTCAACATAAAAAATCCTGTTCAAAGGGTACTCAACTAATTAGTGTGGGGGGGGGGGGGGTTACTATTTCGGAATCCTCTTGAGATTGCTTAAGTACTAAGTTTCTTTATTGAATTTGGATCTTTTGTCTTGTTTTGCATCACTTTTTATATTTTTCATATTTTTTGGTTGGTATTTTTTGAGCAATTTTTTTTGTGTTTGTTTAATCTATTTGTAAATAATGTTGTTTGTTTTAACACTTAAAACAAAACAAAAAAAGATGAGTTTTTTTTTTAAAAACAAATTTTGAAAGTGATGCTTCCATTTTGAAAGCTTATTCTTAGGCCCGCTTCACACAGACCACATTGTAGCGCAGCATATAAAATGATTGGTTTTAGGAAGCGAGTGTTTTCATAGCGTGTTGTTCCTCCATTGTTTTAGCACCACCATAATGGCGATTAATAGTTGAATCCGACCACTACTGGCGACCACCACCTATTTTTACAGGCAGTTAGAAATCGGGATGAACACAAGTTGGCTCCGGCCTTTTTATGACGACCGGCAACTTCCAATTGGTTTGTTGTGTGGTTCGACGTTAAAAAGGGCAGAGCATGTGACGTCAGACTACATAACCAACCAATTAGAAGTTGCGTTTGTCATAAATTGTGTTTCGTCCCGATTTCTAAATGCCTGTCCACCTTTTTTTGTGATTGGTGATCAAGGTCGTATCAGTGGTCCACACTGACAGCAAGCAGGCCACTCACTGTTTTCAATGATGGACCGTATGAAACCGGCCTTAATATTGTTGTTGTTGTTTATTTTGCACTTTATATATTGACTCATGAGTCAAATTTTCTTTTTTTAAAAAAAAAAGATGATCGATCTGTTGTCACATTTCCTTTTAACGAAATTTCTTTTTTGAGATCTGTCTCTTGTCTGTTTTTTGCGTGTGTGTGTGGGGGACATTTTTTTTTTTTTGGTGATTGTTGTTGTTGTATGTCAAGTGTGATTTCCTCTTGCTTTTTCTTCTTATAGACAATATTGTTTCTTAAATGTTAAGGGTTTTTTCTTCTTCTTTCTGTTAAATGATTGATTGATTTTTTTCAAGACGACTTCTTTATCTCAATGGTTATCGTTTTTGGGAACTGACTTTACAGTATGCTCCAATAGCCGTTAAATCTATAAAATGTTTTTTGAAGTTCGTTTCCACTCAAACTCTTAGGCCCCTATCACACTAGCAACCTCCAATGCAATTCAACTTGCAATGCAACCTGTGATGTGACTTGCAACTAGAACTTTGTAATAAACTTCTATATCACACTATGCAACCTAGTTGCCAATCAAGTTTTCAAAACTTTGTTTATGTGAATTAGACCGACATTCGGGTGAATCTCGTAAGGTATCGGAAGCCATTTTACTTTCAATCCGCGTTTTACTGAATTTTAAAATTTCAATTTTATTCTGGATTATCCAGTAAAATTGCAGCTCAAAAGTAAAATGACTTTCCATCCACACGAGGATCTGCTGTGAATCTTAGTGAAAATCGTACATGATTTTCTCTTCAATGTCTACCCCCTTGGTTTGTGTCCATATTGTAATCAACTAACAGGAAGTTCATAAACCGGAAGTCATGAAACCGGGAATTCGTGCAATGTTACATATGTCATTTCCGGCAAACGGCCTGATTGGTTGTTTGTCAGAAAGTTTACTTGAAAAGTCTCTCAAAGTTAAACCTTTTCAACTCGGTGAGACTGAGTTTGACACTAGTTGAAAGGAAAATGTTATCAAGTTGCATGTCATATTACACTATAAACATTGAAGTTGCATGTCACATTGCACGTTTTATTGCATCAAAAGTTGCTAGTGTGATAGGGGCTTAAGGCCGACCCTACACGTAACGTTTAACTGCGCAAATTTAACTGTACAATGTCACCGCATAGGTCCAAGACTTGTGCATGTCATCCTTTAGACCAAGCATGTCAAACTCAAAGGCTCACACGGGCAAAATAAACAAGGTCTTAAAGTTTATGTGGGCCGCAAAAAAACAAAAACTTCAATTTTTTTTATAGAAACGTATGTTTTGATTTCGAAAAGTATAAAAAAGAACAAGGAAGGACAACGGTAAAATTAATGTTTTCTTCCTGTGACACTTGGCATCTCTTCTCTGCTACAATCTTTCCTACTTCGTGGGGGAAATCTTGTTGGTCGCAGTGATTACTTTCAAAACTGACCCAAGTTGAATGTCAGTAATTCTGGATCTGACAGGGGCTGCTGGGCCACAAAGATATTCGTTGTGGGCCGCGAGTTTGACATGATTGCTCTAGACGATACAAGCGCCATGCGCCATCTACCTTGCAGTTACAAAAGTATTTTTCTATGGAGAGCCCTCTTAAGCATAACCAATTTTAAATGTTGATTTAAATTAATTATTATTTACTTAGTTGTAATGTAGTTTTTCATTGCATTTCATTGTTGAGTGTAATGTGGGCTACAGTTTGAAGTTTGCATAACCTTTTTTATTCTCGTTTTTATAAAAAAAACAATGTAACCCAGTTTGTTTTTGTTTTTCAACCAAAAAATCTGATAAAGAAGAACGAAAATTCTGTGTTGTTTACATTGTTTTTATGGTTGTTAGTTGAAAGGGTCAAAACTGTCGTTTCTGACGACTTTTCCACGAATAAAACTGATTCACTGAACTAATGTTGAAAAAAAAAATACTTTGTTAAAAAAACCAATCCTTGAAAAAAAAAAAAGAGGGAATCTCGGAAAGAATAAACACACGTTTATTATTTATTTACGTTTATTTGTATATATAGATTGCGGATATAATATTATGTACACATTTTTTTGTTTAAATGTACGTAAAATAAACGTGGACTTTGAGGGTAGATGAAGGAGGAGGAGGAGGAGGGGGGGAAGTTCAGGTGTAAGTTTTGTCCTGTTTGAGCCTGTGATGAGGTCATTATTCGGTGAAATAGAGCAAACGTTTGTATAGAAAAATGAATGAATGAAAATATGAATAGAAAAAAAGAGAGGGGGAGAGGAAGGGTTTTCTTCAAAGGCCTAATGACGTCACTATCGAAATGTGATATCTGTTCGCCATTTTTGGTTGTAAATTTACAACAATTGACTGTTTGTTGTTCTTGTAATGCCCGAAAAACCTTCAAGTGAAATTAACATGTTTCTTGAATTGTTGTTTGTTTTTGTTTTGTTTTTTTGATGATTGCCTGCCTGCCTGCCTGCCTGCCTGCCTTGCAAATGGCAACCATCAATGAACAAACAAAACATCCTGACAATTAGTAAACAATATTCTATAATATTAATTAATGCATTTACTATATTGTTAGCCATTTCAAGATGAAATATAGAATGATATTCTATAGCCTAATTAGACATTAATCATTAAAAAGTTACAAGTATTGAAAGTGTTGTATAAGTGAAATAATTCTGCCTTTTAATTAAGAAAAACTGTTTAGAGGCTAAAATCTAGAACTTCTGATGGAATTCTAGTCTCTAAACAAGTCTTTTTGACTGAAAAAAGTATAATATTGTTTTGCTTTAGTTAAGAAATTTTTATCTAGATGAATATAAATTTATTCTGGAATTCCAATAAAACCAAGTCAAAAGAATTGTTTTACAGTCATTGAGACTGTTTTAGAGGCTAGAATTTAAATAGAATTCTTGCCAGGTTACACCTCGATTTCCACACTTGGTTCCCCTTTACAAACTCTTGAGTAATTGTAATAACCATAGCCTCTAAACAGCTTCTCTTTGAATGAAAAATGCATAATTATTTTGGCCCTTAGTCATTATAAAAATGAACAAATAATGGTGTGACTGGTGATTGGTGAGAAAGAAAGAAACTTACAAAATAATAAATATCAATAATGAAAAAAACACATTTAGAGAACAGAAGAAAATTCTTGTGGGGAAACCAGTGATACTTTAATCACAGGCTTATTACATTACATGTATTATCTATTGTTATAAACAGAATTACGTTTTATTACATTAAATTTTGATGGTTAGTTACATGGTTCAGTGAAGCAACACGAAAAATTATAAAAATCAAAATTTTTGGTGTTTTTTTTTCTCAACTTTTGTTCGGATTTTATCACCATAAAACGACTTATTTTCATTTGAATCATCGCCCCCCCCCCCCAAACATACAAATATTACACTACCATAAGCTTATGTTTATGACAGGTGTACAGCAGTCATAAGGTGTGTCACAGTTTTTTATGCTTTTTCTATGTAATGTTAAAAGATTTGGTCAATTTACAAAAAGCTCATGATAATGTCACACTTTAAAAAATCCAGTCTATAAAATGCTCAGAACTCCAGAAATTGTTTTTTTTTTAACCCTAATGTTGTTGTTGTAACCATTGTTAGAATTGGTCACGTGTTCAAAAACCACTATGAACAAGATTTATTGGGTCTTGTAGAGGTGGTTGGGATGTGTATCACATTATCAAATTTCACACAAATCACATTAAGTAATCAGATTTGTGTTTGAGAAACTATAATATATACGTAATCATATTATGAAGAAAAATTTATAATACAATTTATCAGCTGTGTGTGTGTGTTTTGTTGTTATTTAATTGAAAAACACCGTCGTCGTCGTCATTGATTTACATTTAATTGGAATTTCTATGAAGGGAGAGAGATGTTGTGACCTCTTAGATATTTTAAGTGTCATGTTTCCATTTGATTTGGTAAGTTTTGTGATTTATGGTATTTGTGGCGCCAGTATGTGAGTGTATGCGTATGCGTGATATCAATTGAATCAGATCAGATCCGAATTCCAATGGAGCCAATACAAATGGTTTTTTTTTTAGTAGAAAATGGAATTCTTTTGGAATTTTTCTTTTTTTTTTTTTTCTTAATTAGAATCACTTTTAAAGAGTGTTCCGTTGGAATTTTTCTCTTTTCTTGTCTTGTCTGTAATCTCTTGTGTCACAGTGTGTTGGTGTGATTGATATACAGGTGACATACAGGTTGTGACACAGGCAACACACCCACCATTGTCACAGTGACATTTCAGCATTGATTTTTTTTTTGTTTGCTTAAGTTTTTACATTCTAAAAAAAATATTTTAAAATCAGGAATTTTTTTCTAATGTAAATTATTTAATATTTGTATTATTTAATTTAATTTTTAAATATATATATTTACAAAAAAAAATGGGTTTTGATTTTAAAAAAATAAAATTATGGCCGTTTTATAAAATGTTACTTAAGCCAAAGTAATACTTAAACAAAGCTAAACTTAAAAATTTTACACAGACATAATAGTCTTGCATTGCGTCAAGAGTTTTTTTAAAACTTTTTTGAGCAAAGTTTAAAACAAAGTAACGCTTACAAATTATTCATAGATTCGCTGTAGAATATTTTGTGAAAGTCTTGTTTTAAGCGTAGATTTATTTTAAGTAATGTTTTAAGAAATACGGAGGTAATTTAATTACGTAAATTTTTTTAAAAATACTCTACTACATAAGTAACTAGAATATTAATTATGCTCGAATTTGAATTTGAGTAATTACTCAGCAAAGAACAGCTCAGAAGGCCTGTGGCGCTGGGAGCATTTAGTCCAAAAACAGCATAGAAATGCATCGTCAAAATAAACATTTATCAAACAAAACATTATTCAAATAAACTGCACATATGCTATGACGATACATTTTGGCAATACAGTAGTATAGCATCGATTATCCGAACCAATTTCTTTTACTTATTCTTATGGAAATACTACTTATATCGGACTAAAAATTCTTTTCAATCGGTTTTTTCTTACTTTTCTCCGCCTTTTTTTTAATGGGAGTTCGATTTAATGAAATTCTGATTATCAGAACTAGTTATGTCCAACATAGTTCCGATAATCGACCGTTCTACTGTAGATCCAAATTCAGAAGAATTTGGATTTTCAGCAAACAAAATTCACTTTTGTACAAAACCATCATCATCATCATCATTTCCTGTACCTTATCCCGCAAGCAGCAGCAGGATCGGCCTTGCACGGTTCAATTTTGCACCAAGCCCCCAGTGACCCCACATGCCACCATATCCCGTTTTACTACCACGTCCCAGGTTTGCTTGGGTCTTCCTCTACCCCGTTTTATTTCACTTTAGTACAAAACCGAAAATCAAAATTTGGAACAATTAAAAGTGATTTTCTATAAAAAAAATCAATTGATGGATGACTACTAGGAAGTTTTATTATATTGTATTTTTTTCTTCTTGTTTGAGAACTGTACTTTTGTCGTTCACGAAATTACATTCCTTTCTATCTGATTGTCAGGTTATGTGAATTTCCGTTTTTTTTTTTTTTTTGGTTAGTTTTTTTTTGGGGGGGGGGGGGCCATCAGTCTAAAAATGCGGAAGCATTTTTTTTTGTTCAACTCTTCTGTGTATGTGGCGCAGATGCTTCATAACAACCACCACCATCCTTATATTAAGAAAAATGCACACAATGACAAAAATCATGCATAAAATAGCCTCTGTTTTAACATTATATATACAACTAATGTAAAGTGATGATGAAACTCATATAATCAAATGGGAATGAACTCTTTTTATTTAATAAATCTAATTTTAATTCATTGTGCATAAGAAATTTATTATAGTGAGCATGTATTTTTAGGCAATTTGGATTTGGTTACATGAACACATGATGATGAAGAAAATCAAAATTTCTGGATTCTCTCTCTCCCTCTCTTCCTGAACTGATTTGACACAAATTAGATGAATCATGTAACCTAATATATTTTTCTTCTTTATAATATTGCCCCTCCCCCCTCCCCGTACACTTGGTTATATATGTGTTACTGTTAATCTGCGTAATCAATCTGCAGATTGCCTAGGAAATTTGCAAAACCACCAAACTGCTAGGAAATCTGCAAAATTTCAATACATGGTGTTGAATTTTGCAGATTCACTAACAGGTTGGTTGTTTTGCAGATTTTTTTAGGCAATCTGCAGATTGACTGATTCCGTAGATTGACAGTAAACATATGCACTTCTATTGTACTTTTTTTTGTTTAATTAATTACAAGTTCCAATAAGGAACAGAAGTTACGCAAGATTAATATACATGGCATAAGGCGTCAGCTGCCATTTGTAATTAAATTAATTATAATTATCATGATTCTGTTGGATTATAACATAGAAGATGGGCGTTAATTCACTTTTTTTTTAATACTTGAAAAAAAAATGTTTAAGACAAGAAGAAGAAAACTTACAAATCTTCGGAAGTCTCTTAGTTCTATTGTTATTTGTTTTTCTTTGTGTGAATGAATGAATGAATGATGATGATAATGATATAATCAATTAATTTACGGAACTTAGTAATTAAAAGTAGTATCATTGTTCTTTTTATCTTTAAGGGAGGAGCGCGCGGGTGTGGAAGAAGAAGAATACTAAATAAAATAGATGGGTCTTTTATTACGACTTTGTTAAATTAACTTAAATGTTATTTATTGTATGCAAATCACTGTAATTAGATGCACAAAACAACTGGTTATAGTTAACATTCTTATCATTCTACTACTGTTTCTAAATTTCTTTTGTGTGTGGAGGTTGTGTCATTCTCTTTTTCTGTCATTTGAACTCATTTCTACTAAAATATAATATGCAGGATGCGTTTGTAACAAATTGAACCACAAGAAAAAAGGATTATTTTGTCAACATATTTAAAGAGACCAGGTGTATTACTTCCAGAAATTTCTTGTGAAAATATTGTCAAGAATTATTCAATGATTACCTAAGCGATTTTTAAAATTTAAAATAAGTCATTAATATAATTTAAAAAATTAAAAATCAATTGCCTTCATATAAATTGAACTTTATCAGATATATGCGCCACCAAACAATGGGCGTTGGCAACAAACCCCCCCCCCCCCCAAAAGTCTACCCCTCTACTCGAATTCTGATGTGTTGGTCACCAGCTCACATTACTTTCATTTCAAAGTACTATGGATTTATTATTTGAGTTGAATAGGAATAGGGAATACCTGTATTTGATTAAGGAATTCTAGAAACGTGAGGTGCCTTTGTCACAAAAATGGGGGGGGGGGGAGACTTTTGTTTTTGGAAATTTAAAATGTTTGGTGATTCAACTTTTTATTGTTTTAATGACTTCTTTTAAATTTTAAAAATCGTTTTTTGTAATCGTTGTGTAAGTCTTGACAATATTTTGAAAGGAAATTTCTGGATGACGGTTTATAAAAAAAAGTATGGAAGCCAGAAAACTTCAAGGGATCTTGTTTTTGTTCAATTGTTGATTCTAATATGTTAATGCAAAATACGTTTTAGTAAAAAAAAATAGAAGTGGTGTAATTATAGTACAAAAAATAACGTTTTAAAAACTGAAGTTTTTAGTTGCAACAGATTAAAATTGACAATTTCTATCACACAAAAACGTTTTGAGTGTTCCATATTACACTACGTGCACCTAGCACGCGATAATGGGGTTGAAAATGGAGGCTACTAATGGGATCGGAGACAACTGGTGGTGGAGGATGGTAATCTCCGGCACACGATACAACAGCGTGCTTTGTTACTCAAAAGGTGCAACTACATTTAGCGCGTCAAATATGGAAAGTAAAGCTTGACCGTGCATTGCTTAACATGCTCACGTGATACACAAGAACCAATTAGGTACAAAGAAAAATAGTGAAAATCCAAGGATGCTTGAAAAAAACAACATAGATGAAATGGTAATGTGGCCAGCAATATGAGATAAGACTAAGAGTGGACCATCATAAAGCCCCGTGGCCAATTAGATAGTTTGAATTGTTATCTGTAGGATGCATTGCTGCTTGAAAGATTGAAGCTTTACTTTTCAATCGTTCACGTGCTTTAGCGAAAGCTTCCAAATATGTAGTTGCACTTTTATGTAAATCTCCTAATAGCTAGCTTCCAACCACAGGCAATTAGAAAACGGAGTAAAACAGACGTTGGCTCCGCCCTTTTTATGACGAACGCAACTTCTAATTGGTTGGTTATGTAGTCTGACGTCACATGCTCCGCCCTTTTCAACGTCGAACCACACAACAAACCGGTTAGAAGTTGCCGGTCGTCATAAAATGGGCGGAGCCAACGTCTGTATGTCCCGATTTCTAATTAACCGTCTTCCAATCCTAGTTAATTGTACGAGATGTGTACAGCCCCCGAATACATAGTGAGATTTGGAGGAAAAGTGCTTTGAAGTTAGAATATAACTGGACATTGAGTGGACAGACACACTTGATAGTAATTTATTGTCACTCTGTATTTTTCATCTGACATTCTTTCGGGGGTTTTTTTCAGGTGGTTTGTTTTTATTAGATTTTTTTGTTGTCTTGTATATTTTAACCTCTTTCTCGCCCTCTTTTTTTTTTCTATAAGAAAAGGAAGGTTGTTTCATACATTTTATATATTATCATCTTTTGCAAAAAAATGTTGTTGTTGCCTTTGGAATGTTGTTGTTGCCAATTCACCTGTGGGCTCATTTTTGGGATACAAACATTATATCTGGGTCTCTCTTATAATCTGAATAAAACTTTTAAGTTTATTTTTGGCAAGCAAGTTTTTTTTGTTGTTCATGTTGCTTGCAATTTTAGCCAGGAGAATGAGAGAGAGAGAGATAACAAAATGAAAGAAAACCGGAGAGAAAGAGAAAAGATTTGAAATTACAAAAAAGTGACTTAGCACTTTATTAATATTCGGAGCACATAATAATAATAATAATAATAATAATAATAATAATAATAATAATAATAATATTAACATTATACATACAAGTTTTCTCTTCTTCTAACTTGTAAAAGTAGAAAATTCTTTCTTGTGAGTCTTGGAAAAAATCATCATCATCATCATCTGGGATTATTATAATATATGGGACTTAATCATTAAAATATTTTGAGTTATTCTGTAGAAAGCTTAAAAATGAAATTAGAAATTGTATGGCAGACATGTTTTTTTTATTTTCTGTTTTTTAATGCTTCATTGTGTTCATATTCATGATGAATTTAAATAAAATAGAAACCGACTTTTCTTATACATTGTACACACATGAGTTAAATGAATTCAAATTAAATGTGTTTAGGTGAATTATACGGAATCCAGTTAAGGACATGAACACCAAATAAAATTGACTTTATTATTAATATTTTAAATTGAAATACTAAATCAATATTTTGTCAAATAGTTTATATATTAATTATTTAAGTATTAACTCAATATTTTCAGATTATTAACTGAATAGATTGAATTCGACATATTGTTTGTTTGCCCTTCATAGCGGGCTTTGTAGAACACGTTTATTATTTAAATGCATTTAAATTATCAGGTGTTTTTTTACTAGGTATTACACTCCAAAAAAAAATTGTCAGAGAATTAAATTTGTAAAATAAATGAACCAATTAATATTTAAACTATTGATGATAATTTTAATATATAGGAAATAAAAATATAAAGGAAGTTAAAAATGAAGTTGTTATTTTTAATAGAAAAAAAAAAATTAATGTAACCTACATTTTATTTTATTTTTTTTTTAGCAACAAAAATCAAAATTTCTCATGAAAACGGATTCGAAATTTACAGGATGCACATTTTCTGCCGAAAAAGCAAACTGAAAATGCGACTAAAAATAGTGTTTCTCTTAAATTATTCTATTTGACAGAAAATAAACCGAAATAAATAAGATTAGAATTATCTTAATTAACATTAATTACACAAAATTAATACTTTCAGTTGCATTTTTAGTCAGCGTTTTTCTGCTTTATATGAATCTTTCTGCACATTTCCGTTATTTGTCGATTTATTCACGAATGTGACGTCACGTTCATAGTCACGTTGCTGAATAAATCGATGAATAACGGAATGTGCAAATCATAGACATTTATGCACACGAGTTAAATATTGGATCCTATTTCAACGTCAACCAATGTGACCAGATAGAAATGGTCACGGCTCTTGACATCATTTTAATTGTCAACTAACACTTTCTATTCAACTTTATATCAAATATTTGCTAATTAAAAACAATTGCAGAGTTATTCAGTTAGAACATTTTAATGAACAAGGACCTTGTATACAAAATACAATTTAGTTGCAAATATATTCTACTAGGTGTCACTGTGATACTTATGCGAGTTCACAACTTCACCTACTGACAATTTATTGCAGACTGTAATTAGGTTTGCTTTTTTTCCTCGCAATTTTTCAGGCTAAATCTTACTTTTATTATAAAATGGGTTTAGAAAAAAGCATTAAAAGGAACTTCTGAAGATTTATTTGAAAGTTGAAAGGGGAAGGTACGTAAGATAATTTTCATAAAGACATTTTTTTTTAAAAAAAAGTTAATCTTCTTAATTTGATGAAAATCTTACGTTATTATACCTGTACTCTCATGTGAACAACGAAAATTTGACAGTTTCAAATTGTTACAAGAAAAGTTTTCTTTGAAATTATTATCATGAAAATACCACTTGTGCACAATTTAGAAATTCTTTTAAAACTTGTTAACAAAAAAAAATGCTCTTAATTTTTTCTTGCGTTAGTTAAAAAAAATTGTTCTAAAATGAACAACGACATGTAATTTATAGTAATTGATATTAGTACATGTCATTTATTAAGGACACATTTAACAAATGTGAAACTGAATAAATACCAAAAATTTGACGTTGGGCCTTCGTTTAGTTTGCCGCTTATTCAGTTTTCTAGGGTTGAGAAGAGTCTAGTATGTTTGAAAAGATCTTGGTTCAGTTTAGCCTCTATGTACAGCATTTTTCCTTTGTTGGCGCCTTCGCTGCAACTGCGCGCTCACACACTACACTGATATAACAACTCAATTAAAGCTTGAAGGCTGATTAACTATTTTTGGTAATTTTAGTGAATCTTAATATATAGGGGGTTTGGTGCGTTATTCAGTTTAGCGTTTATTGAATTTGGCGCGTTATTCAGTTTAGCATTTATTGAATTTGGTGCGTTATTCAGTTTAGCATTTATTGAATTTGGTGCGTTATTCAGTTTAGCATTTATTGAATTTGGTGCGTTATTCAGTTTAGCATTTATTGAATTTGGTGCGTTATTCAGTTTAGCATTTATTGAATTTGGCGCGTTATTCAGTTTAGCATTTATTGAATTTGGCGCGTTATTCAGTTTAGCATTTATTGAATTTGTCGCGTTATTCAGTTTAGCATTTATTGAATTTGTCGCGTTATTCAGTTTAGCATTTATTGAATTTGGCGCGTTATTCAGTTTAGCATTTATTGAATTTGGCGCGTTATTCAGTTTCGCATTTATTGAATTTGGCGCGTTATTCAGTTTCGCGTTTATTGAATTTGGTGCATATTCTATTTGACGTTTGTTCTATTTTTTGGCGTTAATTCCAATTGATGTTGTTCCATCTGGCGCTAGATCAGCGCCACCTAAGGTTACGTTATGTTCTCTAAACTTGAATGAGTACCTAATAATGCCACTGTGATGTGAAGTCGTATTTTCACAAATAGCACTTCTAAAAAAACCCTTAAGGCTCTACACTTGTCTATGGTGATCATAAATTCAATTCAGTAGAGGGGGTTTTTATGTTTGAAAAGTATAATTTAGCTTAGTAGACGATACTAGTATACTACAATCCAAATTTAGCTTTTCTCATCATCAGACTAACAGACAGACGATATGAAAGTAAAATAGTGAACCTTGGGTTTCTCTCCGTTTAGACCTGTGTGTGTATCGACCTTTTTTTAAGATCTCAAGGGAATGTGTCGTGTATAATTTTTACAAGGAATAGAAGAGATAGGGTTGGGCTGTTTATGTTTTTTTTTCTCCACACCCATTCATTTCAAGCTAATTCTGTTCTCATCATCAACGATGCATCATTTTTTTAACAGGAGCACAACATATTCAGGTGGTGGTAAGATTTTTTTTTTTTAAATGTGGGGGGAATAGCACGTTTGTTTTTGTCATAAATTCATAATGGTAGTAAGGTTCTAGATGGCGCCTCATACTATCTAGAGAACAAGATGTGTTGTCACATTTTGAACTTTCTTATAAAAGAATCTATGAGTCTTGGTTCTCTTTGCTAATCTTGTAAGTTCTAAGTGAAAATAGGTAAAAAAGGAATCTCCAAAAAAAAAAATGCAGTGAAATACAAAAGCAAAATGTATTTTTGAAAGAAAAAAAAAGCCAAAAAAAATAAATAAAAATCGACATGTCTGTCAAAATTCTGGAAATATCTTATTTCTTTAGAAGTATATTTTTAGCAGTTCTCAGAAGTCTTCTGGAGCAGTTCACGTAGTCTAACAAATTAGCAATAATAAAAAAAAGGTTCGAAAAGGCTGAAGAACTAAATCATTGCATTTTTAATAAATGGCCAAAAAATATAAGAAAAAGGTTGTGGAAGTTCTGCAGAGCCTTAAAATTAAATATAAATAAGATTAAAAAAAATTCTAAATTTTTATTAATTTTTCCCACCATCTTTCAAAAGAAATGGCTGAGGAAGTGGCTTAGGAAAAAGTTCTAGGAAACCGTTCTCAGTTTATTAAAGTGATTTCCAACCTTTTTTTTGCTCACGGAACAATCTAATTACACTGAACATACAAAATTCAGTATTTTTCTGTAGTTTTGAATTGTGATTGATGCAAGCTAGCATTAGGCCTACAATAATAAGCTTCAGTGATAATCATGAAACACAATATGCACTGAAGTGACTTTCTTCCATGATGTCTTTTATGTATCGTGAAAATGGACAAGTTTGTACCCTGCTTCAGATGACAGGCAGTTGGGCGCAGCGATAAAAGTTAGCCCCGCCCTTTTATGAGCAGCAGACCAATAACAAACAGAATCAAATGCGTAACAAACCTAAATAACCAATCAGAACAAACTTTTTCGGCTGCGCCCAACTGCTTCTCTTTAAAGGAGTGCAGGTATTTTTGTTGAGTTCTTTGTGTGATTACTCTGATTAGTGTAGAAGTGGAGCGGGAATGTGTTGTTTATTTTGCGTTTTTCAATACAATATTAAAGATTATTAATACTGTGTTCAGACTGGAACTTAATTCAGTATTCAATATCCCCATATGTGTGCCTCAGAGGTAAGCTGTGTTAAGTCGCAAAAGATAAATTTTACAGGAGAGTCATTTGAAAGTTTTTCTCTTCATTGACGGAAATACGACTTTACATCGTATACCACCATCTCGTGCCCAATGTGTAAAAACCATGGACTTAACACTGTTTACCACTCTTAGAACTTGACTAGCTAATTCGTAATATGTCAAAATCGTGTTTTTTAAAAAAAGAACACAGTTAGGGTCTGAGGCATTGATATGGTGTCTGAGCATAATGTACACCAATCTAGTAATCAATTCAACCTCCTGAGGTGGATTCAATGCCAGATTAAGCTAAGTGCATATACCGAACATGCTTTGCAAACAAGCTCAGTTATGGTGCTTCTGCTAAAAAAAATGGCACTCTAGCTGGCATACAGTGTATTATGAAAACCAGATCGAAAGACAGGCATTTAGAAATCGGGACGAACACAAGTTGGCTCCGCCCTTTTTATGACGTCCGGCAACTTCTAATTAGTTTGTTGTGTGGTTCGACGTCTAAAAGGGCGGAGCATGTGACTTGAGACTATATAACCAACCAATTAGAATTTGCCGGTCGTCATAAAAGGGCGGAGCCAACTTGTGTTCGTCATGATTTCTAAATGCCTGTGATCTAAAGTGACAGTTAGTGAACATTAAGTAACTAGTGGGGTAGCCCGTCATAAATGACGGGAGCAAACTTCACAGGCAATTGTGCGCATGCGCGTCGGTTTTTTCTTTTTTTTTACTCCTTTCATTTCAATTTCAGTCACCCCTCCCACTTTTCTCTCTCCACTTCTACACTTTCCAACCTTTTCCCCTCACCCCCTCTCACTCTCCCCCCCCTTCTACACTTTCCAAAGGAAGAGTTCAACATATAGTTGACCTTGAGAAAAAAAAACGGTTCATTCAAATTTATATAAATTCCGACGTGCTTCAATGGTTTTTGTTACTCCACACACACACACACACACACCTGGGATATTATATATATAATAATAATTTTAAAATATTCAACATAACATCCTAAATTTTGCAGCACACATAACAATACTCATGGCACACTACTGTGCCACCACAGCTCCAGCCTTTGAGAACCACTACTGTATTCTCTCAATTTAAAAAGTGTAAATGGACTTTTTAATGCAGTTAACCTTTCTTTTCTTGATAGTTCAAACAAATCTTCTTTATATCTTTTATGTAAAACATATAAAATAGCCTCCTCCTCCACTTATTTATTAATGCAGCTTTTGTTTCAAGAATGAATACATTTACAAGTTTAAAAGCCAAGTCATTGCTTTTACTGTTCTCCTTGATTTGTGCAAACCCTCCCCCTCCTCCTCTCATAATATCTATTATTATCTTCACAAGAGTGCTGCTTATTTTCTATTTAGAAAGATGACACACATATACAGGGTTATTATGCTCATCTTTGAATTCCTGCACTTAGGCTAGGTGTCGCTGCTGTTCTAACAATATCTTAAAAGCAATCAATCCACACCAGGAGGGCCCTGTTTTCTCAAAAATAAAGTCTTGTAATACACGTGAAGTGTACGGTGCCTTCTAAAAGACACACGTCGCAAATTCACAATTTATTACGAATTGTTAATTTGTAATAAATAATAACAAATTGTGAATTTTTGATGCATGTCCTGATCAGGGCTCCGTAGAATTCACTTGTATTACAAGATTTGTACTTTTGAGAAACAGGCCCCAGATGGCTCTCACAAGGCCAAATGACACTGAAGAATGTCACATTCTGGTATAAAATAGATATAAATTTAGTTTGGTAAATGGTGCATTTTTATGGCGTTAAGTTGAAATAATCGGATTTTATGGATTATTTCTCGGTTTTGCATTCATGAGAACATGTGTAGTTTTTTTTTCTCTCCACTGGATGCTGTTTTTATTGCTATTTTAAATGCGTTATTTAGAGAAGAAGAAGAAGGTCTTAAGAGAGATTATCTTTTTGGTGTTTTTATTGTCGCTAAAGAATTTTTTTTTTCAGTGAGAAAAAGTGAAAAGAAATTGACTTTGTCAACACGTGTTTGCATTTTAAAGTTATTTCTGGTAAAAGTGTAGGTGGAAAATGAGATTCTTATTTTAAATTCATTGTTACGCGTTGTCAACTGAAAAAAAAAAAATCTTGAAAACGGGAAGAAGCAAAAAAAAACCCCATAGAGAAGTAAAAGGAAAATTTTTATAAATTTGTCTCCCAAGTTGTCGTTATAGTTACCACATGAACCAATGGTAAATAAGACGAATGTAAAAAAAACACACAGAAAAAGTGGGGGGGAGTTCAATAGTTATTACGTCAATGCATTTTTTCATTCAGTTTTGGATTTCTCTTTAGTGTTTGTGTTGTTCCCGTTTCCTTTTTCCGTCTTTTCTTAGATCCTACTTTTTTTTTTGGTCTTCACTTGCCTGAGGTCTTCTACCTCCTCGACGACGACAAAACTTAGGAGGAGTTTTAATTTCCTGTATTGAACACAAATAGAATCGAAAACAAACTCAAATAAATCATTTTTAGAAAGAAAAAAATGTACAAAAAAACAGTTTTTTGGGGAGGGTTGTTAGTCAAAATATAAAATCAGTCAATGTTAAGCATCACTTGGATAACTTGAAAATTTCATTGCAACAAAAAGGCAAAATGCAATGGAATTTAGAAAAACATATAAGAAAAAAGCTAAAAAAATATCATTGAATACATTTTCTGAATGATCAATTTTAATTTGATTAGTTTTTTTTAACCTGGTGAAATTTATTAAAGGGTAAATTACAACTAGAGAAAAATGGCAGTCGGGCGATTACACCGAAAATCACACGGGCCTCAACCTCAACATCTCCGATTTGACCAAAATTTGGTACACATAATAAGGTCCATATAAAACTGTTGTGTGTCAAAGTTTAGCCTCCTAGCCCCTGTAGTTTTTAAGATATAGCTGTTTGAACTTTGCGAAAAACCTCAAAATTTGGCTCGGCACGGTCCAGTGATTTTCAAATATCCCCTGTTATATGCTAGGTAGAATCAAGTTGTTGGACTTTTTGGAAAGCTAATTGAATAAGCTTTCCATCGATATACATAATATGCCTATACATGCAAACAATAGGTCAAAGTTCATCATACGTAAACTTTGACCTCAAATATCTCAAACCATAATTTTTTTCTTCAAAAAAATTATGTTTATTGTCCACTCTTACTGTAGAGGTTCACCAAGTGTCAAGTTGGAAAGCTGAAAACTCTAAGTTATGATTTTTTTAATTTAAAAGGAACGGCAGAAATCAGATTGCTGGGTACAAGTGTACTATGCCAAATCGGAGATGTTTGAGGTTGAAAATGGCTACTTCTTGTGTTGATTTTGAATGGAATCACCCAGTTTACTACATGGTAAAATTAATAAATTTCCATTAGTTGGATAATATAATTTAACAATTAGGAGAAAAAGCATTGTGATGTGAGAGTACAAACGTGGCACTCACTTGTTGACTATTAATGGTTTGGTTGATAGTTAGGTCAATTCCAGTGGAAAAAAAACCCTATCGTCCTACCAATGTAACTAAACCGTAAATTGCTATTTCGCATAAATATTATCATTGAAATGGTTTTATTTTGAGGTAAAGGTGTAGTTAAATATAACCTTAATCTAATTAAAATACACTTCAATAAGCGAAATGATAATTGAAGGAAATGTGTAACATTTGCGACTAGAGAATCACCCTCACAAGTTGAAAACAAATTCAACTAGTTGAAAAATGGAAATAATTTAACTTTTAATTTGAATCTAATTTTTGGGCGATTATTCTCTCCCCCCCCCCCCCCCCCGGTTTAAAACGCATTTTTGCAAGTGGAAACGGGGCCTTTAATTGATGAAAAATTAATTTATCACAAAGGATGTATAAATTATGTTTGTAAAAACTGTCTGGAAATTACCCAAATTGGGTTTGGAAAAAACAGGAAATTTCATAATTGAATATTAGTAATAACCTTGTTTAAGAAATCTGCTCTTATTTTGCAAAGTTACTATTGAATTTGTTAGTAATTTTGCAAATTCTCTAGTGGTTCTGAAAGGATTGATTTTTTCCACTTGAAAATTAACATAAGGAATTTCAGAAAAGTGGTTTTTATCGTTATTAATAAAACTAATAACCTTGTTTTTTAAAGGTAATGTTGGTAATTGTGGAAAATATGAGAATAGGGTCAAACAGGACTGTTAACCTGAAAAGGGCCGTGGCTCTCGTAGTCTGTTCTTTATATCTTAAATATAGAAAACATGCAAAATTAATTTCTTTCTTGGAATTTTTAATAAAATATAATTTAGAAATTGGAATTACAAGAACTAATTTGAAGTCTAGACAGAGTGACAAGTGTGTTTACGGCGTCGAAACGATAATTTCTCATAAGTTTCTAAAGAAACAAACAGAAAAGGAACCACCCAAAATCTATTTTTCATGTCATTCTTGTTATTTTAAAAGTCTTACGCCCTGTTTCCACTTGACGAAATTAAATGTGAAAAAAGCATTTTAAATTAGAAAAGAAAAAAAACTACAAATAATAGTTCAAACAGTTTGGTCAAGGGTAAGTTGAATAATTGACAACTAGTTGAATTTGTTTTTAACTTTTGAGGGCGATTCTGGTCGTCATTGTTAGATTTCTCTTTGGTTTTGGTTTCAATTTTAGTATTTGTTTCAGTTATTCATCATTTTATTTAATCTAATGAATTTTAATTAGATTTAACTAAAGCTTTACCTGAAAAGGACAGCATTTTAATGTAAAAAATATTGATGGAGAAATGACAATTTATGGTTTAGTTAAAGTGGTAGTGCGATAGTGGTCTTCTCATTTCAAATGACCTAACATAAAGCAAACCCATTATAAGTGAATATGGCTGTGGCCACGTTTCGACTAGCTTATCGATTTGCTTTTCTTCTAATAGGGATATTATATTGTACAACTAATGGAAATACATTAGCTAATTTCATCACATTCAACTGCCCATTTTTTCCTCAAGTTTAATAATTTTCATTAAGTGGAAAATGGATTTTATGGCGAAGAAAGAAAATAAGAACAAAAGAATAATTTTATTTTCGGTGACAAAAATGTTCTTCTTGATTATAAATTGTGATTTTTTTTTTCATTATGATAATTTACAAGTTTTTCTTCGTTTTATTTTAGTTCATCTCACACATTTGCAGTTTTATTAAAAATGAGAATAAAGTAATAAATCTTTTTAATGTTTCTTAAATATGAGAGACTTAGAAAAATTGTAAAGAATTTCTTAATTGATGTCTTCTTAAGAATTGAGAGAGAGAGACTATTTTTATTAAAATGTGGCGGCGTTTCTAGTTGTAAATTATTCAAAATTGTTATTGAAATTGAATTTCTTAATGAAAATGTGAAATGAAGCTCCACTTTTTTTCGATTATAGAATATGATAAATTAGATAATTTCATATACGAAAAAATGACAGCAAAAATCTTTTTCTTCACGCATGAGCAGTGAGATTTAATAGATAATACATACATGCCATGTGTTTATTATGTGTCCCCATGGAGCTAAATTTAGCTAATTGATTTGCATATTCTAATTTTCTTGTTGTGAATAAAATCAGTGGCCCTTAAGGATTCCTTAAGTATGTTGTAGTAGTGCCTAGAAAAAAAGGGTGTAGGCTTGCCTACATTACACACACTTCAAGGCTTCAAGTTGTTTGAACTCAATCCTCACTTGCTTCATTTACAATTTGTGTCATTTTTGTTAAAATGACATAAAGCCAATTTTACTATTTTGACACTTTTTGCTCTTAAAAATGTATTTTATGTGCCACATTTTTTTTTAAAACGTTTTATTTGAAAACGTTTTTTGTTGCTTTTATATGCTTGTCATTCTATTGACGTTTCTGTAAGTTTTGACACGTAGAAGTGTTTCCTATGACGCCATCTACCGTTAATCCTCTAAAGTAGCTAGATATATAAGAAAAAACCTGGTATTTTATCCTTTTTTCTTTTAGACCGGGCGCAAATTAGGGAACCAAATGAACGAGCAACCAGCAGCAGCAGCCAAATCATGATCACGTGACAAGAAAGTGGTTGCTGGCACACAATGGTTGCTTATTCCTCTCTCTCTGCTCACCATACTGAGCAGAGGCGCAACATCCACTTAATACTGTTGCAAAATACCAATTTGGTACCTGCAAATGCAATGGTGGTGACAGGCATTTAGAAATCGGGAAGAACTTCAGTTGGCTCCGCCCTTGTTATGACGAACGGCAACTTCTAATTGATTTGTTGTGTGGTTCGACGTTGAAAAGGGCGAGCATGTGACGTCAGACTACATAACCAGCCAATTAGAAGTTGCCGGTCGTCATAACAAGGGCGGAGCCAACTGAAGTTCTCCCCGATTTCTAACTGCCTGTGTGGTGGTGCTAGTGTAGTGTCACCATCAACAGTTGCTGGAGACTGTTGGTGGTTCCAAGCTTGCATTGTTGTCGAATTTGTGCCTGGCCTTTAAATTAACGACTTTTAACATGCAAAAGGTGTAAATAGGATATACATATGTTGGGGGGTTTACGCCCCGAGGGAGTAAATCTTTTTCCCCGTTCTCAGCGTATGGCCACCGTGACCAGTTTTGACCATGGTCAGCCCACTTTCGGCCAACGGTAGGTCATTTGAGGGCCCGGGTTGCCGACGCACTCTGCCGGGTCTTAACCGACCGGGATTGGTCGAAGCTTTTTGGAACGTGAAAAACTTTACGCTGCGTACAGTTCGCGAACAGTTCAAGAATAGTTTGCCAACAGAAACAGGACCCGGTATAGACGGGAGCTCTTCCGAACAGTTCTATAGCTGTCCGCGAACCGGTACAAAGTTCGCTGTTGAGGCGGCGCATCATCAATGGGGTTGGTTCTGGAACATGTGCCGAACAGAGAACCGGTTTTAGACGTGAGTGAGCTCGTCTTGCCAGTTTATAATTATTACAATCTATTTTTGCAAAATTATTACAAACAGATTTAACAACGCAAACTTCTGACGAACGAACATCACAGCCAACATCTCGAGAGCTGTTCGCCATGTGAACGCGACCACGCTGCTCGCGAGCAGCACTCGAATGGTTCGCGAACATTTAATGCTGGTCTGTAGGCCTACGCGACTTTACACGAACACAGGCGGAGGTTTTTTATATTAAATTAATAATAAAGGATGATACCAGCCGTATAAAGCTCATTTAATTTATGTAATTCATTCGTATATGCACAAAAAGACATTTTGTAATCTTTTGTTTTTTAGGCGTAGAAACAAATGTTTTCATAGGTGTGGTTCAAATTCTACTTTTAGTAAAAACAAAAAAAAATTGCATTGTATGCAAACACAAATTAATTTTCTTTTTTTTTTTTCGGTTTTTTCTCCCAATTTTTCTCTCCCTAAATGATGTTGCATTTTTTGTTGTTGTTTTGGCTACATTTTTTTGTGTATGGAACCCCCCTCCACCCCTTCCAGGGCGACGAATATTGATTTATTATAACTATAATGAATAATAAATTACTAGTGATGTCGCTTTTTTCTCTCAAAACAGCTCAGGGTAAATTATTACGTTTGCACCCGTAATAATAAAACTGTCTCAGCATGTGCGTTTCTTTTTTTGGTACACAAAGGACGTGCATTAGGAGAATGATAAATGCTCTCAAAATGACTGCTAAGAGTTGTAGAGGGCGTTGGTAATGTCGATCACGAAGGATGTGTTTGGCTCGAGAACCTCGTTTTCAGGTTAAACGAGATGGACACACTGATATAACTTGTGCAGATGGAACAAGTGTTGAGAGAAGTAATTGCGGAAAAGTAATGAATTAACTGCAAAAGAACTGCACTGCAGACTGCAGTGAAACGACTGAAAATTGTAAAAATGGTGTGTTCCATGTCAAACGACCATGAGGGTTGGAGGTGGAGGCTATATATAGCAGTGTTTTGGCGCAAAGTGTTGACATATTTGGCTCTCACGTCAGTTACATTCACTTGTAGTGTGAAATCCTAATGGCTAACCCTCCTAGTCCCGACAGCTTTTTGGCGTGGATTATTAGGTGAAATTGGAATTGGTAGTATACTGGGATGCATATGGCTGGATCACACATTCTGAAAAAACCACCAGAAAATAAAAAATAAATTCAGAATAATGTTTCAGTTATATTTTTGTGTTCTTTGGCACTAAAAGGATTTATGTGGTTGTGATTCTGGTAAAATGCCTGACAAAATTGGCTTTATAAAATTGAAATTCCATGTGGGGAAATAAAAAACGGTTGAAACAAAGTGGGTTTCTTCACCACACTTTCAAGAACATAAATAAAATTATTCAAATTAGATGCTTCTTTTGCAGTGGGATTTTTTTCAGCGTGTGTGATCTATTTCTAAATTAGTTGATTGATGTTGACAGTAACTACAATTAGGGCCTATCCCAGCTATGCAGAAAAGTTAATTGTTTTCGAATGCACCCATAAAAATTCCAGAAGAGTACAACTGAAAAATTAATGTAATTCAGTGATTCTGTTATTGTGTTTTAAAGAAAGCTTTAAACAAACTTCCATTTGTTTCTAATTTCATTGATTGGTGGAAAATTCTTGGGATGTAGGTGAAGAATGGAGGGAGGATCAATCACAATCACCATTGAACTGAAAGAAATTCTTGTTGTCAGCGTGTTCCGTTATTATGTAATTCTTTTTGTTTGTTGTTTTTATTTGTTCACTCATAGAACAAATTGGACTTCAACTTCCCTTTCTGACCATTTTTCAGTTTTCCTATTAAGGCGAGGAGGGATTTTAAATGTCAAACAAAGGATATCCTTCAATTAATTTAGAATCCAACCTAAAAAGGATAAAAAAAAAAAATTGCAGCCATTTTTTTATAAAAAAAATATGGTATTTTGCAAGTAAGTTCTCATTTTTTTTTCGATTAATCAGAAAAATTTGATTTCAAATATGAAATTGAATCAAAACTGGTCAATAAAAAAAATCGCCAGTCCTGTTGTGTAATGTTAGAGATTCTTCTATTTTGGAAGAGATGTTCAACAATTTTTATCTTGAATCACAAGTGACAAATGGCGGCACTGTGTCACTTTTCAGAGCGGGTTTTTGTTGCAATTTTATGCAGTTGCTAACCAACAATGTGTTATCCCTTTTAAACCTTAGACACTTATCCTCTTAACCTACAATTTATGAGGTTAGGTCAGGTCTAAAAAAGTGGTCACTTCTCTGTCAGGGTTTTTTTTTTAATGAATTCATCTTTTCTTGTGAGTGTAGTGGTGGGTACTTAAAATCGGAAAATTTTTAGTTTTTTTCCGGTTAAAATATATTTAAATCTGTGAAATGTTAATAGAACTTTGATTATCTGGACGAAATGGAATCGGACCTGATCCAGGTTACCGAAAGTTTGGATAATCCGGAAAACTCGTCGTTTTTTATTTTCATTCTATTTGAATTCGTATAATTACTTTACAAGCAGCACAGGGGGCCTGTTACAGAGGGACCAATTAGTCCAAAAGCAGCATATTCTATATCGAGAAATTAAAATTAAAGTGAAAAAAAAATGAAACAGAAAATAAACATATCCGGGTTATCTAGATCCGAATAATCGAGATTCCACTGTAAAATTAAAAGCCTAGACACTCCGAAGTTGTCGTCATATGCCATGAAATGTGGTCAATTAGGGGATTCCAAAGTTGCTCGAATGGTTATAACTTATAAGCAACCAAACGACAATTTGAAACGTTATGAAAATACCTCATTCCCTGAAGAACATACTATTAACTAGTACACAGTACTACACCTGATAATTTAAATGCTTTTAAATAATGTGTTCTACAGAGCCCCGTGAAGGGCAAACAAACAATATGTCGAATTCAATTTCTTCAGTTCATAATCCGAAAATATTGAGTTAATCCTTAAATATAATTTTATATATATAATATCCCAGGTCTGTGTGTGTGTGTGTGTCTGTGGATTAACAAAAACTATTGAAGCACGTCGGAATTTATATAAATTTGAATAAATGAACCGTTTTTTTTTTCTCAAGGTCAACTATATGTTGAACTCTTTGGAAAGTGTAGAAGGGGGGGGGGGGGAGAGAAAGAAAAGTGGGAGGGGGTGACTGAAATTGAAATGAAAGGAGTAAAAAAAGGAAAAAACGACGCGCATGCGCACAATTGCCTGTGAATTTTGCTCCCGTCATTTATGACGGGTTACCCCACTAGTGTATAAAATATTGGCAAAATATTGATTTAGCATTTCAATTTAAAATAATAATAAAGTCGATTTTTATTTGGTTCATGTCCTTAACTGGATTCCGTATAATTTACCCTAAACACATTTAATTTGAATTCATTTAACTCAGGTGTGTGTACAAAGGTATAAGGAATGCCACACACTTAAGTTGAAAGATGTTTTTTTAGGAAGACCTAAAGAAAGTTTGCAATATGGAAACGTGAAATTTCACTGAACACACACTGCATCCATGGCGTTCGTGCACAACCCGTGTACGCGACAATAGTCAATATCATTCTTTGGGAACTCGTGTTTTCTAAATGATGATTGACAACCGTTTTTAAGAAATAAAATTGGTTCACTTTTTTTTCTGATCCAATTTTTTTTAAAACATTTTTTTCTTGTCTGTATGAAAAACGTTTATGAAATATTTTTTACTAGTAATTGGCAAATTAAAAAAAGCACTTCTTCAGACAACATTTTTGATGAAATAAATTTATATTTCAATCACGATTTCATCGTCGTCTGAAAATTTAGCTTGAAGTATTATTAATAAACATGAATTTCCTTTTTTTTTAACAAAAAAAAACCGGCAAAAGGATCTTGATAACAATTTTTAATTATTAATTAATGTCGTTCTAAAAACTGATTGAATAATGATTGGTTTCCAAACTATTGTTAATTTTGCAATTAACTGAACATATCGTATTCCTGTCAAAAATGTACGGATAGTTATGACAAAAATTATGAAAAGGATAATGATAATGATAATGTTGAAAACCACGTCATAAGAACATGAAAAACCGTCAATTTCATGAAGGTTTTTTTTTTTAAAAAAAAAATAGGGTCCTGGTGTGTGACGTCAATTAAATATTTAGACAGATTTCACATTCCACAGTTACTGTTATTACTCTGTGATGTCTAGTGATGTCATTTAAAGATTTTAATCACTTTTAGAACGTCATCAGTGAATTATTATTACACGGTATGACTGAACAACCATCAGATAAAAGATTAATAAACGAAATTTATTAGATTATTTTTGGCACATTCTTTTTTAATTTTAAAACATGATCATTAATACTCATTACACAACAGAGGAATGTAAATTATCACAAATAAAAATTTTTTAAAAAAAAATTTGGAAAGTCAGTTGTGTAAAATAGATGTTTTTTTTTTTTCTTTTCTTCTTCTGCTTCTTCCAATGTGATGGAATAGTTTGATTAAACTGGTTGCGGGATTTCCGCTTTCCTTTTTTTTTTAGTTCCTGTACTTCCTGTGGAAGGAAATGTGGTATTCCAATCTCATTCTAATATACAACGAGAGAGAAAAACCTGTTTTTTTGGTACAATTTTACTGTTATTTCAAGGAACGAATTGTTTTTTAAAGGTTCAAATTCAAGAAGCAAATTTCTAAATTGAACTTTTAAAATATCTATCATAGAAAATTTCGATTTTGTACTGAGTACAGTAGAATCCTGATAAATCCGGACTAAATTGGGACCCTGATTTGGTCCAGGTTACTGCGAAAGTCCTGAAAATCGTCGTTTTTGTTTTCTCTCCTTCACAATCGGGAAGTCAAAAACACTGATAAACTTAAAAAAAAAAACATTTGTATTACAATGTATAATAAAACCCGGCTTGGATTATCCGGAAGTCCGGATAATGGAGTTTAAGAGTTCAAGTGCCAAGTTTCGTTCTCGAATTTGCTTAAAAAGGCAATACGTAATTAGTAACGTCAAAATGACGTGTGCCAGCAAGCAGGCAATTCAATGAGATACGAGACATTGGCTTATGGCGTTATTATTCCGTATTGCCGTTTGTGCCTCACTTTGTAGCATAATCGTAACCAGGCCTCTCATGGCGGTAGTGTGTGTTTGGGGGGGTATTTTCTGATCCAATGTCGTCATTGACTTTTAAAATAGGTTTTTTTAAAAAAAAATGATACATCTTTATTGTGTTTTCTTAACCTTAATCCATACAATTGCTAAGGTACACTCTTTGTGTAATGGGTTTTATTTATTTTTATTACAAGATTTTGTTGTTTTTCTTTGCGAATTGAAAGGTTTTCCTCTAAATTAAATATAAGAAGATTAGTTGGTTCATTGAATCTCTATATTATACAGTTTGTTACAAATGAATACACAAACAATAAATATATTTACAATTGATGTAACAAATGTTCAAACTTTTTTTTAATTCCTAAGGCCTTGTTTCCACTAGGGTGAAAATTTGAATTGTTTCAAGATGGTGAAAAATTGAACAACCGTGGCCCTTTTTCTGTTATTGAATGGGCGGGGCCATGTTTTTTTCCATTTTCCACCAGTTTAAATCTTCAAAAAATTCAAATTTTCGCCCCAATGGAAACAAGGCCTAACAATTTTTTCTTCTTCATATTTTTGACAAAATTTTGGTTCAAATTTCTTATTGTTCTGGAAATTTGACCAGTTTTTATTGACTTTTTGTGTGTCTGTCAGAATTGCAGGCAGCGTTGCATTTATTATTAATGGAGGTTAGGACTACAAGCATTCTATTGTTTATATTGTATACTAGTGGGGTAATCCGTCATAAATGACGGGAGCAAAATTCACAGGCAGTTGTGCCCAGCATTAGAATTTCTTTTCCTCTGGCCTTTTATGCCGTTGCAAATATAACTACGGCCCACCCGCCGATAGGCTTAAGGCCACTTATACCATTTAGTGTACGACAGTCTTAACAAGAAGAGTCTTTGCCGTGAAGGTAGACAAGAGCCTATAGGTTCCTACCCCTCCCCGGTACCACCAAGACATAGTATCTCTAGGTTAGCAGCTAGGGTTTGTGCACAGGGTTGTGATTAACAGGTCTGTGTTATCATAGTTCCAATGTTCAGTTCGGGTGATTTAGACATCATTGTAAGGGAAGCAGCTAGGGTTTATGCACTAGGTTGTGATTAGCAGGTCTGTTATCATAGTTCCAATGTTCGGTTTGGATGATTTAGTCGTCATTGTAAGGAGAAGCTGAAAGGGTGTGGTGGCCACTTATCTCACTAGGAGTTATCACTGTCACTGGCAGAGCTGTTGTCAGTAGTGGCATCATCATGAGGAACAGGGTATCGGAAAACTGCTTCATTAGCGAACTCACGCAGTGCCTTCAAGTGTTCAGCTTGAAAGAGGACAGCTGGATGGATTGGCCAACTAAGATCAGTTCTAGTGGACCACAAGATGAGTCGTTCACGTGCTGCAGTGCGAATGGGAAGCATACAATGGAACAGGATGTGCTGTAGAGTGTCCTCCTCACCAAGTTCGCATGGGCAACAGCCGTCTGTAGTAGAGAGCCGAAAACGTTGGAGGTAGCAATTGAACGGACCATGCCCGGTCATCAACAAAACTATTTTCCCTGAGAAGATGTGGTGAGAATGAGAATGCTCCAGTTGTGGAAGCAGCTCATGGACTTGACGGCCAGTATTAGAAAGGTTCCACAGTGACTGCCACTCCCGGTGTTCCCTAGCTCGGACTGTTGCCTGGAAGCTCGATATTGCGCGACTGTGAACTGCCACTGTAAGTGACGTAGTCCACAGCTTGGCAAGTTGGTCGGCACGCTCGTTCCAGGTGTGGCCAGCATGGGCTTTAATCCAGGCCAAGCGTATCTGCCTGCCATAACTCCCAAAGCGACGTATATCAGCATTTGCATGGTATGAATCAGCATGTGTGCTGGATCCTAATGACACAACAGTTAGTGCAGATAATGAGTCAGAGCAGATCATTATGGTTGTCCCTCGCGGGGCACGCTCCCCGCCCATTTTAATTGCCATCCGGATTGCTAAGAGCTCAGCCTGAAACACAGTACATTCATCCGGTAGACGGCACCCCCATGAGTGAAACTCGTGATTGCGGTTGGTTACTACAAATGCAGAGCCAACCTTATTGTCTCGTTTTGATCCATCGGTATAGATGCAGAAATCCACCTGTGTGCTTAATTCTGTAGTCCATTTTTCCACAGGGTATTCTTGCTGGAGTGCGGGGTGCATGGTATTCTTGATGGTTAAGGGGGTGTCCAGCAGTTCAGCGGATGCCTGGCGATGTTTCCAAAGTACGTGACGGCCGTGTGCAAGGATGAACACAGGTGGGCAGCCAGAAAGCACCTGAAGCGCCCTTGTCGGTGCTGTACGAAATGCCTTGGTTATTGCCAAAAGAAAGGGCCTCTGGGTAGCATCCAGAAGACGGGTGAGTGTTTCAGTAGATGCTCTGTTACCCCAGACTTCCGCCCCATAAAGCAGCATAGGGAGAAGTGCACGCCGATATACCTCCCGCAGCACTGCCGGACTCATCCCCCATTCACGGCCACAGATAGCAAACAGGCGAGCAGCCATGCTTCCCACCCTCCCTTGGAGATATCGGATGTGAAGAGACCAGTCAAAGCGTGGCCTTTTATGCCGTCAGACCAAGTAACAAACCCAAACAACCCAATTCATAAAAGGGCGGAACAAAAAAAATTCTAGTTTAATTTTGCTACTATTATCATCCCCTCTCCTTTTTTATGTTTGAAAGAGAAAATGAGCGGTTCATTTTCTCTGGTGTGCGCATGCGCATCTTTTTTTTCCTTTTTTAATTCTTTTCATTTCAATTTCCGTCGCCCCCTCCCACTTTTCTCTCCCCTCGCTACACTTTCCAACCTTTTCCCCCTCTCCAATTTAATATCATGGGGTTCTTGGATGGGAAGGGTGCAACGTATAGTTGACCTTGAGAAAAAAAAACGGAAAAAAACGAGAGAGAAAAATCAAGCAGAAAATAGTAATAAAAGTTTTAGCTTTCAGTTCTGCTTTATTTTTAGCGTTCAAGAGTTTTCGCAAATTACAATTAAAAAAAATTCAAGGACAACATGTTTGCGTTTATAGAATAAAGAATAGGAAGATTGGAAATGTCAGGAAAACTGATGACGTGTCTCACAGACGCCTTCTTATTGGCTGATAACATATTTAATAAAACATGGAAGGACTGCCATAGTTTTTTTTTTCTGTCGACTTTCTGCCAAATATATAGAATTATTGAAATTTGATAAATCCCTATTTCATCGCGTTTTTTTCTAGTAAGATTTGATTTAGCATTTTAAATTACAAAAAACTGGAATTTCTTTATGATAATGACTTGTAAAAAGTTTCTTCAGGTTTAGATATTTTCCACATTTAATTTTAACACCTGCAGAAAGAAAAAAAATTATAAGTAAAAAAATATTCTCGTATGAGAAAAATGAAACTTTAACAATTTTTTAAAACAAAAATTCATATGATTTACATCTAAACACGTTTTGGTTGCAAAATTAATTTGGGTTAGCCTAATTATGAGGTTATATAATGTAACAATCAGTAACCTCATCTTTGATAAGTCTGTTGAATGAGAGTGGACACACAGGCATTTAGAAATCGGGAAGAACTTCAGTTGGCTCCGCCCTTGTTATGACAACCGGCAACTTCTAATTGGTTTGTTGTGTGGTTCGACGTTGAAAAGGGCGGAGCATGTGACGTCAGACTACATAACCAACCAATTAGAAGTTGCCGTTCGTCATAAAAAGGGCGGAGCCAACTGAAGTTCTTCCCGATTTCTAAATGCCTGTTAGTGGACACTGGTCAGTTATATTATTATTTACAATATAGTTTTGTTTCAGGTAGTAAAATCAAAAGCGTGGATAGAATTTAGGGCTTTTGATGATCTGATTAAATTTCAGTTTCTATTTTTTTTTAGTTTTTTTCGCATCTAGTGATGTAACGTTAGTTGGTTGGAAAGAGATCACTCACTATTTCATTTTTCCTTCTCTCACGTAATATCATTGATTATTTTTTTATAAGAATTTCCTTTACCTTTTTTTATTTTAATCTAGAGATAAGAACCAACAGAATTAACCAAGAAAAAAAGGCTAAACGTGAAATCTTAATGTTGTTGTTGTACCAGTTGGTAATTATCTTGTACAGAAAACACAAGACACGAGTTAGTAATATTAATATCTACAAGATTATAATAATTTAAGAGCTAGATTTTTATTTGCCTTTTGGGAAAAGGGCGAGGTATCTTTTTCTTATGTTTGGTTCTTGGTTGTTGCATTTATTAAACAACCATTTTTGAAAAGTTTGTGTAGACAATATTTTTGAAGGCCTTCTTGGTGTTATTTATTTTTGATATAAAGTTTTCATAATTTTCATCTATTTTTTTTAAGCTGGACCCTTCCTTAGTTTCTGTCTGTCTGTTATTATATGTACACGTTATACATTATTCCCATTAACATTATAAAGCTGAAAGATTATTTTAAAGAACCAAAAAAACGTGGCTAGCAAAATGGACCTTATAGAATTCAATGAATGGTCTTAACTTTGGGTCACGAAAATTAGCATAATTCAAAATTGTATAAAATAAAAACACCTTTGAATATTGCAACAAAAAACAACACTTAATACCTGGGCCCTTGTTTCTCAAAATTCTATGGAGCCTTGTAAAGGACACACATTGCAAAATCACAATTTGTCATTACGAATTGTTAATTCGTAATAACAAATTGTGAATTTTCTATGCATGTCCTGATCAGGGCTCCGTAGAGTTCACTTGTATTTACAAGACTTGTATTTTTTGAGAAACGGGACCCAGACCATATATAACATTCAAGAAGAGGTTACAACCATAATTAATTATTGGTAAAAATTCAACTTAAAGGCACTAATACCTAGTACACACTTGATAATTTAAATGCATTTAAATAATAAACGTGTTCTACAGAGGCCTGTGAAGGACAAAAAAACAATATGTTGAATTCAATTTATTCAGTTAATAATCTGAAAATATTGAGTTAATACTTAAATTAAAATATATAAACTATTGAGATTGATTTAGTATTTCAATTTAAAATATTAATAATAAAGTCAATTTTTATTTGGTGTTCATGTCCTTAACTGGATTCCGTATAATTCACCTAAACACATTTAATTTGAATTCGTTTAACTCATGTGTGTACAAGGTGGCTAGAATTGAAACCATGTTTTTAATGGAGTGATGCAGCCACGTGTTTTTTTTTGTGTTTTTTTTGTGCGTTTTATGTCGTTTATTTCTGCATGTGTGTTCTTGCCCCATTATACACAAACGTCTTACACAAAGAAAAAGGAACGGAAACATAAGAAAAATGGAAATAACATCATGGACAGTTTTTTTTCTTCCTTGAAATGGGAGACACCAACTTAAAGAACAAATGAATCGTGTTACACAAAGTGTCTTCTTTCTTTCTTTCTTCTTCTTGTGTCAAGTCTGTGAAAATGTGTTTTTATCTATCTTTTAGACCCCCATTTTCTTGTGGTTTAGTGTCATATACTTTTCTTTATCTATGTTTCTCGCTCTCTCTGTGTGTGTTGCTCAAGTTGAGACATAAGAACTCCAAAAATTCACATTCTACAGAAAGAAAAAAATGAGCTTCTTTCTTCTCTTATCCATAAATAAGTAAAGAAGAAAAAAATAGGATTCCTATTTATCAATTACATCAATTTGTTGCATATGGTTTTAAGCAACTTTGAAGAAAAATAATAACTAAGACATTCTTCTGAATGTGCATTTTTGTAAGCCACCATTTTTCAATAAAGAAAAGTCCACATGTTTGTAGGTTTTGGTAAAGCCTTTTAGGAGACACATTTACTGGAGTTTTCTCTCTCTGAACGGAAGTTTTTTTTTTTTTTGAGTGTTTGAGGAGGTTAGGTCAATTGGAGCAAGTGGACTGATGGTTACATCCGCTCTCATTTCAGACAGACAAAAAAGACACATTCTCTTCACACCAATAATATGAATTTCTATTGTTTGTTTTTTTATTAAAAAGAAAACAACAAAATATTTACATTCTTATAACAATTGTAAGCCACAATGTGGATGGATGTTGTTATTTTTAAGTTGTTTTACCAATATTAAGTAATTTGTTCATTAGTTATTTACTCTCTGAACCTCTTGTTTTAAGCAAAGACAACGGTTTTGTGTTTTTGTATGTTTGATGTGCCAAATTAACTCTTTATATTGCAACGTTGTACTTTGATCGTCATGTTTTGTGTGTGATGATTATATTTGAGGAACTTGAATCAACCGGAAGTGAACACCATTGCATTTTTATCTAGTAGTTACTCATGCAGTAACTGGATATGAGTGTGTTTGACATATTTGTTTTCTAAAGTAGTTTAAAAAGTAATCCAGGTTCATTCATTCAATCTGCAAAATTCTGCATCTCAGTGTTTGTTGTGTTATTTCTGTTTGGGGTTTGTCAGGTTTTTGTTTTAATTTACTGTTCAAAAATCACACAACATGGAAAATGTTTCTGGAATACGAAACATTTGTGGTAGATACTGTGTTGCGGTACTACTCTCCTCCTCCTTCTCAACAACCATTACTTTCTTATCTTATTACATACAGTAGAATAAAGACAAATGTTAAATCAAGTCATTTTACAGAATCACCAGTAAATGTTAAAAAACCTGCCAAAATTAAGCTATAAATCCGAACAATTTAATTGTTTCTAATTATTCAGAATGTCTTAACACCAAGTTAATCTACATTAAAATCTTTAACAATAGGTTTTTGTTTTGTTTTAAGACACAATACACATTACTTAAAAAGCCTCGCTGTGTGGAATTGGTGACATTGCAGCATTTACTAGTAATTGTGCAAAATAACTTGATATTCCACTTTGACGGGTAAACATATATATAGATTCCCCCCTTTCCTAAAATTGTCGCTCTCTCTCTCCACTCCTGCTTCTTATTTACCCATCTCCCCATACTCCATTTGCTTTTTCACTATCCCCCCCCCCCCCCTTCTTTCAAAAATCTAATGTATATGTCGCATCCATTTGATGTAATTGTCCATTACACGAAATGAACATCAGTTGGCCTGATGCAAAACGCGAAATGGGACATACATTTCGTGTAATGGACAATTACATCAAATGGTTGCAAAATACATATTGAAGTGGTTCCTTTTTTCCCCATTCCACCCCAGTGCTTTTTTTATATGAAAGACTGTGGCGGGGAGAAGCCTTTTATACACAAAGCCTATGGAGACTGGAATATCTTTTTTATTTTGCTTTTTTTTCTTCCCCCAAATGTTGTTGCATTCATTTTTTTCTCTCATTCTGATCTGCACCTATCTTTGATTATTATTCTATCCCTCCCCCTCCTCTTACATACTGTATACACTGCACACCCTCATTTCTCGTTTCCTACTTTATAAAATAACACATTTGTTGTAGTCAATACCTGAATTATGTGATTATCTTACTTTGTTACAATGTGATCTGACTCACTTTTAAGCGTAAAAGTGGGATTTTATATTATTTTCTTACAAAAAAGACCTCTTCAGTTACTTTAAATTAATTTATTAACTATTGATTTAAACAGAAAAATGTAGTTAACAATTTTTTAGTCAAGGAACCTGGTTAGAGATTAAGTTATAGGTCTGCATGAATCCTGTTCTGGATGCTAGTTTGAAATGTTGCCTTTGAATTCTAGTCTCAACCAGGTTTTTGAGTGAAAAATCAGGGACGGATTAATTTATGATTTAAACCAGTTTGGATTCTTCCTTCCCAATTAAAATGAAATGTGGTTTAGGTTATGACTTAAATTTTAAATAAAATGGTAATACCATTAAAAATCAAGTGATTTAAATCGCATTTTGGAATTTGGTTTTTGCAGAATTTTGTCTTATTTTTTTTAAAGTATTTTTCTCTCTCTTATGAAATGATTTTTTTAATCATTTTATTAATAATATTATTGATAAGTGCATAAACAGATTGAACACTGTCGCGAATGGATTTCCAGTAATTACTGAAGAAATAACTAGTTTTTATCTTTTGATAAAACTAGAATTGACTGATTTCAGTTATTTACTATAATTCAAAAGAACAGATAAACGAACGCCTCCACTTTTCAGTTTTTCGTTGAGTTCAATCAAAGAGCAACAGTTTTCTAATCAAAATAATTTTTCTGTTGATTTTTTTTAAAATAAGAGAATAGGATAAATAAGGGTGTGGGTAGAGAGTAAAATTGGATCAACATTTGTTTCCACTTGTGAGAATTTTTTTTTAGAATATAATGAAGTTAGTATACTCTAAATATAATATATATAAAAAAATCCTTTGTTATATTGAGGGATGTTGTTGGTTCACTCATAAACGTTTATTATCATTGGAGAGAGAGAGAGAGAGAGAGAGAGAGAGGTTTTTTTTTTGTTCGATATATATTTTTTTAAGCTTAACAAAATACTCTCCTCCTCCGCCTTCTCCAATTCTGAATCTCGGTCTGAGTTTTGCTATTGTTGGAAGTTTTAGTGTTGTTGATGACGGAAAAAACATAACAATAGTCACTCACACATAACACGGACCTGCGATTGAAAGTGTAGAGTAGTAAGTCTGGTGTGTGTGAGGAGTATAGTAGGCTGGTTATATATTATTATTATTATAAGCAATCTTGTGTGTTGGGTGTTAATACCACATAAATATATAAGCCACATACTGTTGTTGTGTTAATGTGAGAAATAGATCATAATTTTATTAAGGGGGAGTAGGAGTTGTTAATGATTATTTGGAAGGCGCGAGTGTGAAGGAGTTTTTCAATCTAGAAAAAAATATATATATACATTTAAATTAATAATTATTGATCTAGTTTAATCTGTTTCCAACGTGTTCAAGCATTATATAAACAGTTTTTTTGGATGAGTTTTGTTTTTTTGGTGCCATAAAAATGATCATTTTTGGTGTCTTAATAACTTCATGGAGTTAAAGTGTAAAGTTGAGTGAATTTGTGTCTTACTACTGCTGCTCTTATAGGCTTCAATGTAATTATAAATTTCTAATTTAATCAAGTTGGAGTTTTTAACCCTTTTTGTCTTCAATACTTCAGTCTTATATACTGTATATTGTGAGTGTTTCATCATCATCATCTTGTTCGTTGTCGCCACTATCTCTTGATAAGAGTGTCACTGGTAGAGAGAGACATACGCAACTGAAAGAGAGAGATATCTAAGGGGGGAAAAAAAGATCGTTATTACCGCATGATGCAAAAGAAAGATATTGTCAGTTTCAGTTTGGTCTACGGTTAGGAATCATCATCATCATCATCATTGCCTGCAGTTGGCAATTCTTCTTCGGTTCTTTCTGTGTTTGGTTTTCATTCCTCTTCAAGCATTGATTTTTTGTTATAAGTTCTATGTTGTTACTCTACTTAGATTATGGTGGTTAATTTTTTGGGGTTTTTTTTTTCTCTCTTCTTGTTCTGATTATGGAATGTTTTAACTTAATTACATTTTTAAAACTATAAAAAGTAATATCAACAATGGACTCATTACGTCGTTGGCATTCATTTCGTGATCAAAGACCAAATTTACCAAGGAGACGATTTTCAGTTTGGTAAGATTTTTTTTAAATAAATATGTATATTCTGACCATAAATTGGTTCTGGTTCACTACAGCTACCAAAGCTCAGAACAGCTACCTGGGTCACTACAGCTACCAAAAAAATAGAAGCCTTTTTTCCCTTAACGTAATGAAATGTAACCTAACAAAATCGAACCTTAACTTAATGAAACCGAACTTAATCTAAACTAACCTTAGAAACCCAGGTAGCTGTAGTGACCCTATCAATGAAAAAAAGGTCTATATTTTTGTGGTATCTGTAATATCCTTGATAGCTGCAGTGACTCAGTTAGCGGCATTGACCCAGGTAGCTGTACTGAGCCTTAGTCCCCTTAAATCAGTACCAGATTTATCTTACATTTTACAAATGGTATTTATTTTTATCAAAACGTATGTCAGATGTTTAGAATGTTTTGTCTCCAGAGAGATAGAAAGTAAACACTGTATTTGTAATTATATATTATAAATTATGTAAATGTATGGTCAACAATTGTCTTTTCCAATGATGGATTGTTGAAAATGTTTGTATAATATACGGTAATGTGTGTAGTGTCTTTGGTGTGTGTGTCTACTTTTGTATCTAGTCAGGTGGCATTTGACATTTGCTAACATAGATGAGAGAGAGAGACACATGCTACTACCCTCTACATTTTTAATGATGATAGGTGTTTCATTAATTATTAATATTTAGTAATGCGCCAATAGCTTATTTTGAGTAGAGGCATCACTGTATGTGTAAGTGTACTACCAAGTATACACAGTAAGTGAGAAATGGATTTAATATAATTCCAACAAATATGACTTAACCATTGTTAAGTGCTTTAGTCTCTTAAGCACGATGTGTCAAACTCAATTGTGAGTTTCGAGACTCACGTCTCTACTTTATACTTGAGTTAAGTATCGGAAACTAAGTTTTGAACAAACTAAAACTGAATGAGAACTACATGAAACATGTTGCAAACTGAAAAATAGTTCTAATTCTCGAACAAACTAAGTGAATAAGGGGCAATATAAGATCATTTTTCTGAAATTCGACAAAGGACCTCCTCAACTTGATAATGTTCCTGAACTGAAGAAGAAAGGTTTATTACTGAATGTGAACAGTGCCAAAAAAAATAAGTCTTATCTAAAGAAAATTGTAAATTTTGACATATATAGCTAATTTGAACAAAGGAGATAAACTTAAAAAATGGCTGAAGTGCATAATGGACCATATAATAAAATGTAAGTTTTGACAAATGGTGATTGGTTGATTTTCTTGCAGTTCAGAAGAAATTTAAAGTGTTAGAACTGAATCACTTAATAGTATTTTTCTATTGATATTTTTCAAAATAAACTTTTATAAATTAGAATTAACAAAATATACTTAAAAGTTGGTTCAATTTGAAACTGTCATAAAAAGCTTATTTTAAAAGATACATCAACATGAAAATAATCTTAAGGGTTGTTTTTTTAATGATTGGTTAAGTCAAAGGTTGTGCTAATTAAACGTTGATGAGTTTAGCAAAGGCTTTGACTTAGGGTCATATTTCTTAATGAATACTAAGTCAGTGAGTGATTTCCATTGAAATATAGTATTTCCTAAACTCTGGGGGAATCTGACGGGCGCATATTAGGTTTAACTGGGATAAATTTACAAATTTTAACAAACTTTTGTAAATTCTCGCGGAACCCCTGGTTGGATGGATGGAAATCACTGCCCCTAAGTGATTAGGCTACGTTTTTAGTTTCTAGTTCTCTTCATTTTATTCTTGAAAGACATAATTAGAATTCGAATGGAGTTTAGACATTAAAACTAACTTAAATTATTTTAGAACGTTTTATGTTCTTTGAAATATAGCTAGGTGCTATTTTAATGATTTTGGTTAACAATTTGTTTAAATTGCGTTTGTATATGTGTTTCAAGTATCTTTAGGGGATTAGAGACTTGCGTGTGTGTTTTTGTTGTTGAAAAACACAGTCCATTTCCTTTGGAAGAAGAGGTTGTCTTTATATTAAATCTACTTTATGAAATTATTATTGGACGTTGGGATGCGAATGGATCTTACTTTCTCAGTGTCATTAATAAATAATGACCATTAAATGTGTTTGTGTGTAGAGAGAGAGTAGTAGGTTAACATTTAACTGAGTTAACTCTCGCATCCTACGTTATTATATTAAAGGTCAGAAAAATATGGGAAAGGAAATTACTGTTAATAATATTTAGGTATTTTCTAAAATTAGAGAGAAAGTGAGAGTTGTATTTTGATTGGTGGTTGTTTTTTTTTTGTTGGAAAGTTACACCCTTCTTTTTTTAATGTAGTTGTGTGTTGTACAGTAAAGGTTTGTTGGCCATGAAAATCTAGTTGAAAATGTTTTCGAATGAGTCACAGGAAGTATATAGACTTATGATGATTATGATTATTATTATATGTGACGACGTTGTGACGACTTTTATTTTTTTATTTGCAAATTTTGTTTTGATGTTCATCCATCCTCATGTTAATAGAAACACACAGAAAGACAAGAAAAACAAATTGCAGACATTTTAATCTCCATAATTTATCAGGGTGACTGACTGATTTTCATTTTTTTGTGGGGATTTTTTTTTTTTTTTTGAAAATTAAAATCGATTCATTTGATTTTTAAAATTGGATTTTTGTGATTTAAATTGGATTTTTTTTTGGATTTAAATAAGTTTATTAGTTTTTATATAATTTATTTTGCACGAATTTCGCATTATAACTTAGTAGGTTTTATTTGTGACTGTGTTGTCATTGAGAATGTAACCTTTTATACAATAATTATTAAAAATGAAAATTGTAGAAATTGTGTGATTTATATAAAGGAGAAAATATACAAAAATAAATGGACATTAATAATTGTTAAGGTGTGTAAATGCCTCTCCGAACTATTGATTATACTATACTGTCTTTCAGGTACAAGAATGAAAAAATCATGAAATGTGGTTTAGATTTAGAAACTAGAATGGTAGCTCAGTCACTTAAGAATATTTTCATGTTGATTGGTATCTTTCAAAATAAGCTTTTTTATGTGAGTTCGTCAATTTCAAAACCTTAAACAGAAAGATAGTAACATTAAAAATACTCTTTTAAGTGATTGAGCGACCCTTCTAGCTTTTAAAAGGCTTTCTAGTTGCACTTAATTTTGTTCTTCTAAAAGACAAAATTCGATTAAGTCAGAAAACCAGCAGTTTATAAACCATTTCTAAATGCAAATAAAAATAATAATAAATAATTAATGAATGGAACAATTGATACTCATGATTATCTTGACGTAATAACAACATAATTATGCAAATACAAAGTACAAGTAATGGCTTTAATAAAAAAAAACTTCGCACAATTTTTCGTCCAAAAAGTTTTTTTTAAAAAAAAAAGAAATTGTTGAAATCATGCAATTTATTGCAAAAATCTGCATTTTTTTTGCAAACATTTGTCTAATTTTTACAGAGATTTAATTAATTTATTATCGCGAAATTTTCAAGAATTTCATATTTATATTATAACTGAAATTTGCAAAGCAGTTCTGAAATTTTAAACAATTAAAAGAAAACATGAAAATCTATGTAAATCGTAATTTATTATCATCAGCACTTAAATCTTCATCACCCTGTAATTCATAAATTAAGGTTTTAATTTTAAATTTTAATTAAAATTTAAAATGTCGCGAAATGTTGTTTAAAAACATTTGTACGAGATTTAAATTTTAATTAATCTAAACATTTAAAATTGTAAGCGATATTTTTTGGGGTTTTTTTTTTGCATATATTTTCTCACTCTGGATAATTGAGGGATTTTATTTTCAGTGGGTTTCTAATGCTAATTTTTTTTTGGTATGTATTATACTACATAATAAAAATCAGAATAAGATTCATTGAAGTGTGACCTTATATGACCTTTTCGGTCATCATTAGATCTCCATTCTCCAAACGTTGTCGTTGATATTTTAAGAGAATAATTAATAGCACACAGTGATGATGATGACGATGACTTGAAAAGCCTCATCTGAGACTTGGAGTTCTGACTCTGTGTGATTTTTCTCTTATTAATTAGTACAAACGAGGAAAGAGATAAAGTTCATCCATAAGGGCTATGATGATGATGATCATCGTCATCATGGCTATGATGATGATGGTGGTGGTGGTGGTGCCTGTTAGTGTATGGATGGATTGATGCAATTATCTGCAGCTTTATTATCATAAACTTCCGATAAAACTGCATTTTCAGTTTCCTGGAATTATAATTAGTTGATGAAACTAATTGTGTGCCTCTCTCTCTCTCTCTCTCTCTCTCTCTCTCTCTCTCTCTCTCTCTCTGTCTCTTTTTTTCTATTAAAAAAACCTCCCCTCAAGCTTTAGGTAGCTTATAGACGATCAATTCTGGCTTGTCCATTCTTTTGTTTTCTCGTTAGTGTATACGTTCTCCACACCAACGGATTGACAAGTCAAAATTGACAGTGTAAAAAGTATCTTTAGAAGTTTGTGAGGGTTTTTTGGTTAGGAAAAATATAACCATTCTGAAAGCATGGCTAATGTATGCATTCATCATGTTCATTGTTGGTAATGTACCGTCATTCTTTATAATGGCTAAACCGCTAAACAATTATGTAAAAACCACCGATTTGTTACTAATTTTTTGCACAATTAGATTCAAAAGACTTGAAGTACAACTTTGGATATAATTTCCGCATTTTAGAAGCAACGTTAAGTATAAATTTCAGGTGTTTTATAGACTAGAAGAGTAAGTGAATCACTTTATGGGAATTTTCATAATATTTAAAAAATAAACTTTTCATGGCAATTTTAAAATTCTCAATTTTTTACGTCAAGTTGGCTAAAACTTGTCATAAATAGTTTACTTTTAAAGATATCAATGCCATTTATTAAATATAGTAGTTTGTAAATCACTTTCTGTTTTATCTTTATTGACTTTTTTTATTTATAGTTACTTGGCTTTGGATTTTTATGAAAATTTCAAGCAAAATCTTTTTCAACCTGCGACCCAAGAGCCATTTGTGAAATAACAATCTCATTTTTGATCAAGCAACAATTACGAATTTAAATCAAAAAACACTGGTTAGAGGCTAGAACTCTAGTTGACAATTGATAGTAACCAGACATGTAACATCTAACCAGCCTTTTTGATTAGAAAATACATAATTGCAGTTGCTCTAATGATGATGTTTATTTCACAATTGGCATTTGGGCCACAAATAGAGAAACATTTGCTTTTGATATTTGCATAAAAATCCTGGCCCCTAATATATAATTACTATTAATTAGACTGAACAGAGTTTGTGACAATTATAAAAAAATCTTGAAAACATCCAAAAATGTCTTCCTGTCCAAAATGTAGATTTGCCTGATTTTGATAACATGGCCAATATTTAAACCTACAAGACGAATAGCTGGTTTAACAACATTGTCTAAGAATTCTATAGAATGACTGATTTTTCTCTCAAATTTGACATGTTTTTGCGACTATTGGACATTAAAAACATCCATCTATAAAATGGTTTTTATAGGTTTGAATACAATTTAATCAGAATATTTAGTGGTCAGTATACACACACATTATGTGTCAACCCTGTGACACTTTCATTTTGGGTGTTGTTACTTCTTTCTTCTTCTTCTCCTCCTCAAAGGGCGTTTCATTAATGGAGGTTTTTGAATTTAATGTTGTTTGGGGTTGAGAATAGATTTGTAAAAGGGGTTTTGGTGGGGGGGAGGGATAGAGATACGCTCGTAGGAGGAAGGGTGGGATATCACTTTCACAATTTAAGATGAGATTTAGCACATCTGTGCAAGAAAGTCTGTTACCATAGTAACTACAACATAAAGCACCCGTAACCCAACACACTCTAATCATCATCAATATTTGACTTCCTCCTCCTCCTCATTCTTCTGCTCCTCCTTTATTGTTTGTTAAAATGTAAAGGACAAAATAATTAGAAATATTGAATGATGGAAGATAAGTGATTATTAATATTTTCTTATTAAAAATTGGTAGAATGATGAAAACAAGATTTGAATGTGGGTGGAGAGGTGATTTTAAGTGTTAAGACAATAAGGAGAGTTGAATAAATCGATGTTTACGACGAACTTTGTTGTTAAAATTAGTAAAAAAAAATGGTTTTATAGCAGAAAGAAAGAGAGGGAGAGAAATTTTTAATTAATTTATACTTGTAACTGTCAAGACAGTTAATGCAACTTGTAATATTTGCAAGTTGAACTAATATGTTGAATGAATCTGAATCATCTTTAGTTTCTGTTTGTGAAGTTCTTTTGTTTGATGAGTTTTTGGGGTCTTTTGTCTTTTTTCATTGTCAATCAACAGATTTATTTACACAAAACATGAATTCTAATGAATTCCATGTGTAAAAGATGGATTTTTCTTTGTGCTGAATATAATAAGTGTGTACTTATGGGTACAATTCAAACGATTTGGGTTTTTGTTCTGTTCAAATTTCTGAAGAATGAATCACAAGTTTAGAAATTCTTCAGAAAAGAAGAAACAACTTTTGTCATTCTTTATTATGTGGACACATTCCGAAATGTCACAATCCATATATTTAGGTCCATGTTTCTTCTTCTCTTGCCTATTTATTCAACCACTATATATGTGTCACATTCATTTGGTGTAATTGTCCATTACACGAAATGTATGTCCATTTCGTGAAATGAACATAAATTGGCCAGATACAAAACGCGAAACGGACATACATTTCGTGTAATGGACAATTACAGAAAATGTACGCGACATAATAATACAGTATATATGAAAAATGGGTTTGGTTTTTCATTCACTTCTCTAAAAACCTGTTGGGAATTATCCTAATTTGTGAAGATTCTAACTTCTAACTCTGGGTTAACTTTCAGGTCTTTCCGTCAGATCTGCGTCTGTTTCACAAAATGTCACATCTGTTGAGATAAATGATAATTAGGGAGGGATGTGACTTTATGTACTGCCAAAGTGGAAACATATTCATTGTGCATAATTACCAAGTCAATGTACAAAACCTAAATCTGATAGGCTAATTGCACAACTAACAGTGTTTTAGCCAATTGAGACAGAATTTACGTGGCATATGTTTAGTGCCATTTTAGTCTGTTTGCAAAAAAATTACTGTAAATTCTAGGACGGGATACAGTAATAGACTAATCGTTATATAGACAGACTACCTCTAGCTTCATTTATACAACAATTGCTTCATTAAAGACTAGAAGAGAAAAAAACATACTCTCAGTAAAAGCAATTCCCTCTGAATGAAGTTAGTTTACTTTACAATAAATGCAAATTGTTTGCTAAATAATAAATGCTAACACAAAAACCGTGTTTGTGCATTTTTTTTTTTTTTGTTTTATGCAAAACAACAACAAAAAAGAGGCCTTTCATTGTTTTATTTACGTAAGAAGTAGGTAATTCAAATTCAGAAGTACCTTAAAGGTTTTTTTTTTTTGAGGGGTTCATGTTGGTTTTTTTAGAGCTCATCTTTTTCTTGCATCTAAAAACCTAAGGTAGATTTAGTTTAACTAGGATAAAAAATGGTGGATTTTTTTTTTTGTTTTGCACAATATATAGGCCCTTTTCTTCTTTTGTAACATTATGCATCTTCTTTATTCATCTGTTTCATCTTTTTTTAAGTTTCTTTTGCATACATATTGTCTTCATTTTTGGATATGCCTCTTTCAATTATTAAAAACACAATTTTCTTTTCTTAATTCTTTTATATATTCCTGTATATGTGCTTGGGGGGCTGGCTCTCTTGAGAGAAAGATGAGTTTCTTCCTTAAGATCCATTAGATATTAGCATCCATACCATTATATAATGTTTAGTAGTTTTGATGAAAAAGATGGCTGCTTCATTCTTTTCTAGATAGAAAGAAGTCTTCTTCTACAGAGTGGCACAAATGTCATCAACCTATTTGAAGATGCCGCCATTTTGTTTTTAAACATTATCTGTCATTGTTTTGTGTTTACAGTTGTGTAGAGACAGTAGTACGACATTTATTATGAACAAATACACACCATATGAGCGTGAGGAAATTGTGACTTATTTTTTATTCAAAACATTATAGTCTTATTTCACGTTTTGGTGGGACAGACTAATCTTAGTTTACTAGGTGACCTACACTTTCAGATAGCTGTTTGGAAAAGAACTGGGTCACTCAGTGACCTACACCTTTTTTTTTACATTCGGGATAGGCTGTGTCCCCTAGACCCTCTGGAACAAGCTTAATTTAACACCACCTAATCACCAATATATATAAAAAAAAGTTTAAAGTGTAGATAACTGAGTGACCTACAGTTCTGAAGTGTAGGTCACTTAGTGACCTACGATTAGTCTGTTGTCACAAGCATTTAGAAATCGAGACGAACACAAGTTGGCTCCGTCCTTTTTATGACGACTGGGAACTTCTAATTGGTTTGTTGTGTGGTTCGACGATGAAAAAGGCGGAGCATGTCGTCAGATTACATAACCAACCAATGAGAAGTTGCGTTCGTCATAAAAAGGGCGGAGCCAACTTGTGTTCGTCACGATTTCTAAATGCCTGTGTCTGTTGTCATTTTGGTGACATGCACTGGCCACCAAAGTCACTCAAATTTTAACAGTCCCAGACATCTTTCTGTGGGGTTGTTTGAAGGGCAAAGTATATGCTGCTGATAAGCCACGGACACTGGAACAGCTAAAAGAAACAATATTAACCAAGAAATAAGAGAATCTACCTGGCGAAATGTTGAAGACAATGATGGAAAATGCAATAAAACAAGCCCAAGTTTGCACAGCGACCAGTGGTGGCCACTTGGCCCTGATATTATTTTTAGATATTGACAATAAAAATGTTTTAAAAATTGTCATTGTATTTTTTTTTAATTATAGGCACACGAAATCTGATGATATTTGAGGCCACCCTGTATATATTATTACATAAAGAGTTTTTCAAAAAGAGAGGATTAACTTAGTTTAATGTTAAAGAACATTAGAGAAAAGATCCCCATTTTTGAGTGTTTTTGGTAACATCACCACCACCAACCAACCAACCACTAAATCCTAGGTTTTTCTTCTTCATTTTATATAAAAATAACATAGAGGAAAAATTTAAAGGGAAAAGTGATTCACTTCATTTGATTATGGTTTTTTTAGGTTGTTCTTTTTCTTAATCCATTTTTCAATATATGAAATAAATTATGAAGATGATGATGATGATGGTATTTTTTGTGGGTAAAATTGGGTCAGTGTTGTGTGTGTTTTACATTTTTTTGATGTTGTTTCTCCCTTTTCCATCATTGTATGTTTAAAATTCCTCCTCTCTTGATGTAGTTTTATACCCGCGTAACTTCATAAGATACAACAGAGTTGCTACACTTTTTGTGTTTCAATTCTGAAAAAGAAAACACTTTTTCAAGGAAGAAAAATAATCATAAAATGGAGATTGTTGAAAATTGAAAGTGATGGATGTTGTTTTATATACAGAAAAAAAAATGTCATCCTTTTCGAATTTTATTGATCTTTGGTTGTCATTTTCTTTTATTCAAACCAGAAGTTTTTTTTTATCGGTGTTTTTCAAGAAGGTTTTTTTTATATTGATAAAACAGTTTTCATTGTTTGCATGGTTTGCAAGCTTTTTTTTTAAATAAAATCTTAATTGTGCCATAATAATGCATTAAAACTAAGAGAACTTTTTCAGAACAGTTTTCTTTTTCTTTTTTTTTTTTTTGAAACTAGAATAGTAAATGAATTTGCATTTATAAATATATAATTTTTGTCTTCATAATTAAAATATCTTTGGTAAAAAAAGACGAAATTTCACTTTTTTGGTTTTAAGTAAAAATGCAATGAAAAAGTTATTTTCAAATTAAAGATTGTTATAGAGAAGTTGAAACACACACAGACTCATCAAAACGTCATTGTGAGCTCAGCCCACCAAGCCCAAATAAGGCTCAGACGACCCATGGGCTGAGCTTTTTCCCCTCAATATTCATCAAATCAATTATCTATGACAGGGTGGATTAAAAATCATTACCGGTATTTTTTAAAAAAAAAAATCAATAAAATCGGATTATATTTAAATCATTTTTTTTTATTTAAAATTTCATAAAATGGTCCTTTTTAATATAAAAAAAAAACGAATTCATGCATGACTAAGTGTTCAATCTGCGTATTCTCACCCCTGTCATGCACTTGTTTTTTTTTTTCAAAACTCAGTAAGTCCATATTTTGGCCAAACCTATTTTATTGCAGTTTCGTAAACAGTTTTCAGAGCTGAATGGATATATCTCTAATAAATTTTATCTAAGTAGAATATATCGCATAGTAAGGAGATAATCCATATTCAGGTTTTTTCTATCTCTTTTACATGTAAAATAATTTGTTTTTTTGCGTGAACAATTTGAGTAACTGGACTTAATGAGTTTTGATAAAATGTCATTGTTATCTTATTTTTCAATAAATAAAAAAAATGCAAAATTGAAAACTAGATTTATTTTAATGTTGTTAAAAATTTAATTAACGTTTGGTTTATTTTTTTATTTTTTTTTTGGTTTAGTTTTGGAAAACGTTTGGCTGGAGGTAGTCGTCGTGCCAATGAATGCCTCATTCTGGAACCGTCTGAAATGTTGGTGGTAAGTTGATAATGTTAAAATGTGCGCGAGTGTCAACGTTGTGTGTTTTCTGTTGTTCTTTTAACCAATTGTGATGCAAATGAAATCCATACAAGTTGGTTTTTTTTTAGAAAAAAAAAAAGGGTTTGGGGGGGGTTGAAAAATAAGAGTTTTTGGAGGTTCAATTGTGTCTTTTTTTTCTGATTTTGACAATCACACCTTTTGTGTCGAGTCTCTCTTTATTATTTATTCCATTACGAATGATATTTCAATTGTCATTTTTGGTTGGTGGTTTGTGTTTTTGTTTTCATTATTTTACTCCTATCTCTTCTTTTATTTGCAATTTCACTTTTTGTTCTGAAGAGAGAGAGAGAGAGAGAGAGAGGTAGGTTATTATAACAACAACAAAAACATGGAAAATTTAATTCAATCATTCTACTTTATAACAAGAGAAAAATTGTTTTTGAGTTGTTAGTTCCGGTTTTTATTTATTTCCAGGTTTTGTGTTTTGTCTTCTTTTTCTGTCTTTTGATTTAATCAAATGATGAGGGTTTTTCCACTTTTTTGTGTGCAAATTGAGCTTCAATGAAATGCGATTTTATTTTCTTTCTATGTTAAGTGGAAACCAAATAAATCTTAAGATGAAAAAAGTATATTGACTCATATTACATTACACAGATTTTAATTATAAATGAACATGAGACTTTTTCTATTTAAATTCATCATTTTTTGTACCGACATTTACAATTATTACATACAAGTAAATAGGCCTATACAGTATAAAGCTGGGTTTTACTTTTCTATAAGGTGGCTTAGGTGACTGATTGATAGCTTGGAATGTGGTGGTAAAACGGGATATGGTGGGCATATGTGTGGGGTCTTTGGGAGTTTGGCACAAAATAGAAATGAGTGGAGTCAGATAGAACCCAATAAGGCTGACATCAACTGCATACTGCTGGAAAAGGTGCAGGAAATGAGGATGAAGGTGGCTCAATAGATATTTATTTTATTGTTTTTCCTTTGCATGTCACCACTGCAGTGGCTATTATGTTCTAGTTTTTAAAACACGTTCAAGTTTCTCTTCATTTCGCATCTGAAAGACAATAATCAAGAGTTCAAGAGGTTTTTTTAACACTTTAAAACCACCTTAAAGAGAAAAAGTTCGTCTAAATAGAAAATGCAAGTAGAAGTAAATGGTAGAAATCAGTTTTGGATTTCAGTTTTAAAAGAATATTCAGAAAAATATCGTTTTAAAAGGGGGATGCTAATTTGATGAACAGCTGAACTGAACGTTCAGAACAACGGTAGGTACAGTCGAACAAATTGTAGGAACAGGCTGAATGTTAGGTTTAGTTAAATGATGCTTGTTGCAGGGTGTCTGTGGGGCACAGCCTCCCCCAGGTTTTAAAGATATTTCATCAAATTAGTCCATTCTTCCGTAATTTGATCAACGGTTGGAACGGTCGGAACAATGGACAAATTTGATGAAATAATTCTTTAGAAACTGGGAGGTTGCACCCCTCAGACAAGCTTAATTGAAACTAAACATAACCTTCCGACGGTTCCTACTGTTGTTCCGACCCGTTCCGCCGTTCATCAAAATAGCACCCCGTTTTAAAATGTCAAACTCAAGGAGGTTTTGAGAATGGATTGCAATCGTTATAACTTATTACTTGAAGATGTAAAATCTACTTTTCTAGTTGTCTTTACTTTGTATCTAGCTAATTCTGCAGATTTAAAGCCCTGAAAAAAGTTATTTCAGTGATCATCAGATTTTTCTAAAAGAACATCTTCGGAATTGTAAAGTAGAATAACTTTTGAGGATTTCCACTTTAATCTTCAGTGACTTGACGAGAACTACTTCACTTGGGTCACTTGGTGGTCACAGTGCCACAGTGGTCACACATATTGAGGTTCATGATGATGATGATGATGAGCACAATCATTCATTGACGCTGACAGATGAATATGATGGATGTGTTTTGAGAGTGAACGAGATAGAGAGAGAGAGGAGAGAGATCGATTGCAAAGAAATGAAAAGACAATATATAAATAGAGAGAGAAAATGCATTTTATGATAATGAAAAGAATACTAAATATGGTTTTAATGTGTAAACATCTTTCGAAGTCGCCTTATTCTACCTTTCAGGAACATAATTAAGAGAAACTTAGAAAGTGTTTTGGAAACTAGAAGGGTAACTTAATCATTTAAGATCCTATATAGCAAAATAACTTGGAAAAAAAATCGTTAGATGGCGCGGTTATTGTTTTTTTTTACCTATGGCGGCAATTTCCATCAAAAAGAATTGTCTAGACAAATTTGACAAAAAAAATTTGTTTTTGACAATAAATCTTTTTGACAAGAAAGCTCATGAAAAAAATTGAGTCAGTGCCAAAAAAGGGAAAGGGGGGAAAAAAAGTAAAGACACTACCGGTATGGTTTTAAAAAGTCTCAAAGAGGAAATTAAAAATAAAATTTTCCCATTTATATAAGCCATATAAATGGGAAAAATTTAAATTTTCAATTCAAATTTAAAATTCTCAACATAAAATAAATTAAAAACTAGAAATTATGAAAAATCAAAGTATATGATACATGTGCACCCCCACATGTATGTACATGTACACACATTTATGCACGTGTCTGCACGTTCATGCACGTGTCCGCACGTTCATGCACGTGTCTGCACGTGTCCGCACGTTCAGGCACGTGTCCGCGCGTTCATGCACGTGTCCGCACGTTCATGCACGTGTCCGCACGTTCATGCACGTGTCCGCACGTTCATGCACGTGTCCGCACGTTCATGCACGTGTCCGCACGTTCATGCACGTGTCCGCACGTTCATGCACGTGTCCGCACGTTCATGCACGTGTCCGCGCGTTCACGCACGTGTACACAATTGCCCGCATGTGTACGCATGTGCCCACACGTGCAGGCACATTTATGCACGTTCACGCACGTGTCCGCATGTGCACACACATGTATGTATATGTACACACGTGTACACATGTATAATAACACATGATAACAATGTTGATAACAAAAAAGGGGGACAGAATTGTTTTCACACTGCCTGGCCCACTCTTAGCAGCCCTGAACAGAATAATTATCTAACCCTGTAGTTGGGCTTTTCTTTCTTTCTATATATAAGTAGAATGAAAGAAAAGTATATATATATAATATATGTATGTATGTGTATATATATATATATATATATATATATATATATATATATATATATATATATATATATATATATATATATATATATATATATATATATATATATGTATGTATGTATGTATGTATATATATATATATATATATATATATATATATATATATGTATAAGCATATGTAAATGTCACTTGAAAAGCAATAAAAACATCTAAAGAGGCGCTCCAGACGACCCACCCACCTTGAAAATTCACCCGCCTGCAATTAACTCAAAAAAAAAAGCTATTTTCCAAAAGTGACATTTTATGGCAATAAATTATTTTCTTTATATCTAGTCGGCACGCAATGTGACGTCATATGCATGACGTCACATCTACAAAAATAAACATTACAAATTATTAAAAAAATTAATTAATTAATAACTAAATGGAATTTAAAAAAAATAAAAACATCACATTAAAGTAGACATGTTAGTGAACATTTTAAAAAAAGTTTTATTTTTCTAAACCACTTATTAAAAAAGTTTACGTCCTTTTTGTGGGGGCGTTTTTTTAGCCTATGGGATTTAACATGATTGATAAAAAACAAGATTTTCACACAATTTTAAAAAATAGATTAAAACTTTAAAATTAAAATCTGGAAAAATCACATTATTAAATATACTTTAATGTGCATATAGCACTTTGAACTGTGAAAATTGGACAATTGGGGGCCATTTTAGCGTCGAAATAAGAACAGTATACATTTTGTATTTTTGTAATTTTTCACTTAACAGGGGCCTTATGGACTTAAGTCTAGACGCCCCAGTTGGTGAAAATGGGAACTAGTGATTTTTTTATTAACATAACCGAAATCTAGTTTCTTAAAGGTATTTTCCTGTTGAAATCTTTTAAAATATGCTTTGGATGTCAGTTTGAATATGACCCAACTTTAAGCAGACAGTATTTTTTGAAAGATATCAACAAGAAAAATGCTATTTACAGATGAAGCTACCCTTCTAGTTTCTAAAACACTTTCTAGTTTCTCATGATTTTGCTCCTGAAGGACTGAATAATAATTTCAAAATCAGCTGTTTTTTTAAAGCATGTTAAAAGGTGTGCGTTTTTGTGATGATTTGATTGTGAATTATTGAGAAAAAGTGGGGGTGGAGTTTACAGTAGAAACTACAATTTTACTGGTAATCTCTATACAGGAGCAGCAGCAGCAGGCATGCCCATTCTAGTCGATAGGAAATTTCTTCCTCTCTCTCTCTTTCTCTTTTTGCTTTCACTGTTTAGAAAACATCACGCGAACATTCATTGGAAAAGTAAAGCTTGAAGCTTTGCCGTTCGCTGTTTTACTTCATTCCTCTGTTTCTCTCTTTCTGTCTCTCATCTCTTGTCTTTCTTTCCTGCTATCATCTCTTGTCCTTTCTCTCGCTCTCTCTTTCTCTCTCGCTCTCTCTTTCTCTCGCTCTCGCTCTTTCTCTCTCTCTCTCTCTTTCTCTCGTGTCTTTTATCTCTCTTCAAAGATCATCTTTATTCTACATTGAAGGATAGTGGATAAAAATTGAATGGATGAATGAATAATTTTTTTGTTTGGATATTAACCCTGGTTTCAGTGCAACTTTATCAACCGGAGTTGATTTTTTTTGGCTTTCTAGTCTTCAAAGAAAACTCAAGTTTTTTTTTTTTTTTTAGTATTTTTTTTAGCTTTTTCCGTTTTGAAATTTTTCTTTTTTGACTTCCATCCGCGTTTTCTTTTCTTCAACAATGTTTTCTTTTGATGATGATGATGATGACGAGTAGAAAAAGAGAAAATATGAATGTTGCATATATTATTATTATGATTATTCTAGTCTGTAAGTTGGACGACACACAGCATGCCCACATGGAGATACGCGTAACATCATCTTTTTTTTCTGCATAAAATTTGGATATGCATTGTTAAAAATTTATATAAAAAAAACAACAGAAAAGACATCATTATAATAATGTCATCACATGATTCTTTTTTGAGATGGAGTTCAACTTTCATGTTTACTTCCGGTCACATCCTTTGATATTGAATGGGATTTCTGTTTAGTTTGAATTTTAAGAAGAGATGTTTTCAGGTAAAGAAAAACAAAACACTGTAGTTTTTGTTATTAATACGAAAAATTGCATAAAGTGCAAATTGTTAGGTATAGCCTCTACACTAATAATATATATATATATACCATTTATAATTATTATAATTGGCAGCACATATGCAATTATTTCTGCTCGAAATCAAATTGCATAATTACACAGTCATACATACTTCACTTAAACGAATACCTCTCGGAACGATACCTCGCTATAACGTAAGTTGAACAAACTCTTAGCTTTTGTACATTACATTTGGATTGACTCGGTTAACGAATAACGATACGATTTTCAGAAAACATCTTTATCGTTAAGTGAGGTTTGATATTTTTCATCATTGTTTTTGGCAAAATGCCTTAAGTTGCCCATAAATTTGCTTATTATTTAAAAAAAATGACTGAAGCCATTATTCTGTATATTTTGTTGAAGCTTCTGATGAATTTATGACTAAAACAAGCAGAATTACAACTGTACAATAAAAAAGACTGGTTAGAGGCTAGAGTTCTCTTAGAATTACCCTACAACAGATCTTTAAATATGGGGGCCGTATTACAGAAAGTAAACAAGACTGTCATATGACATTAAATTGTCATATCTGGTTCTTAACTTTGTAACCATCACAAAAGAAATTTACAAAATATTATTTTTAAGACAAATATTGTCATATGACATATTAACTGGTGTGCTAAATAACATGACAGTCATAATTAATAGTGCACATGCAGTAGTGACATAACGTATGATTTGTCACAATTTTGTGCTTTCTGTAATGATGGCCCCATGGGGCCTCATTACATAAATTGTGTACGACTATCATGTGACATTCAGTTGTCATATCTAGCTCATAACTTTATAACCATCACAAAAACAAATTACAAAATATGACTGCCATTGATTGGTGTACAACGTATGATTGTCATAAAGTAAAAGCGTAAAAACAGTGACATCATAAGGTATGATTGTCATAATTTTATGATTATTTCTACAGTGAGGCCCCTGGCCTCTAACCAGACTTGTGTGTGAATGTAAAAAGCATAATTCTTTTTGCACTAATTAATATTAATACTATTAATAGCTCAAGTCATTTAGCTAATTGGTTTTTTTTTTGTTATTATGTTATATAGGCATTTTTTTTATTTTCATAAATGTTTTTGGCCCTTATTTATTTCATAGGCTATTTTTAAGTGCTGAAAGCCCTGAAATAATTAGTACAGCAGGTATTAATTTGAATGGTTTTTCACATGGATGAATAATTAACCATTTTTTTTTCTTTCTTTCAAACTGATTGAAATTGAAAAGTTAATTCAATCCAATTTATACTTGTAAGTTAATTGGCTTAGACTTTGAAGGGAGAGAGAGAGAGAGAGAGAGAGAGAGAGAGAGAGAGAGAGAGAGAGAGAGAGAGAGAGAAAGCTCGTAATTGCAATTACATTTAGAAAAGGGGGGAGAGTTATAAAAGTAGTCTCTTACTTTTCTAGTCTTGAGATTGATTGAAAGGATCTCTTTCTCTTCTTAATTTCAGACATAACATCTCATTAGTTTAAGTATTTACTCAAATTTTGTCTTTTATCTCTCAAGATTTCTGAATATCAATCTCAAAGGTGAATTATTTCCTTGAAATTCATTCACCTTAAAATGAATTATTAATTTTATTATACAAAGACAGAACTTGAACAATTTGGAAATTTGGAAAATCAAAATTTAAAAAAAAAATGTACTTGAGTGGAGTAATTGAGTAGATTCCAAAAATAAGATCATAAATCCAAAGTTTCTTAGAAACTGGAGCAATTTATGATTTTTACGAATTAGAAAAACCATTAGTTTTAGTTATTTTCCATTCACACTAAGTGTCAGTTGTCACTATTTTTTTTTATAAGTCCAAAGGGGATCATCACAAAAAAAAAGGTAATGTGACTGTTGTATGACTTTAAATTGTCATGTGTAGCGCATAACCTTGTAACAAGACACTAAACCAAGTTACAAAACATCATTGTCATATAATATCTTTATGACTGCCATTGATTGATGTAAAGCAGACATAAAAGTATTTTTTGTCATAAATGTTTTTTCTTCTATCCTATGGTGTGAGGCGTCTTGTATCCATATCATGGATGTGATCGAGCGCCCTCTAGCTGAATGCAAAGTAATTTTAAAGAAAAGATTAATTTAACTTGTTGAAACTTTAGAAACTTTTTGTAAGTTTAACGTTTAAAAACAGTTTGTATGTCTCCTAATTAAGATTATTAATTATGCAGTTTTTTAAAAATTAATATTAATTATGCATTTATTAAAAATTAAATGCAACTTGTATTTATGGTTAGATTTTTTGGAATAATAATTAATTATTAAATAAGTATATAAATAAAATGAATTAATTATAAATTAATTGTCAATAAGCCTCTTGACATGTTTTGTGAACAGCTGATTTTCAAATTCTATATTATTCCACATTTCATTTAAAGTGTTAGAAACTAAAGTGGTACCTGAATCGCATATCTTTCAAAATAAACTTTTTTATAGTTAAAAACTAAAAAAAAAAGTCGTCTGCTTAAAATAGGGTTATTTTCAAACTGTCCATAACAAGCTTATTTTAAAAGATATCAATACATAAAATTGCTCATTAAATGATTGAGTTACCCCTTCTAGTCTCTAAAAGACAAGTTTTCATCTTCTTAATATTGCTACTGAAAGAGAATAACCAGAGTTCAAAGTGCGTTTACACTTTAAAACCACCTTTAATGAACTTTTATTAAATTTTAAAAGTTTATTATTGTAGTTCAAACCTAGCAACTATCATCATAGGTGGCGCTCGATGTTATTCATGAGTTTTGGCAACCACAAGTTGTAAACTTACTGACATAAAATTATAGGTATTTTCATCTGAGTCTGAAATAATTGTTTTTACATAATTATAACATACATTATTTACATCTGTTACTTTTTAATTTCTTCTTACTACAAACATTGAACTTTTAGCTTTTCTCTTAATTATAAATTACTCTTTGGTTTAATATTCATTTTTTTCTTACATGTTTTTTTTCTGGATAATTTTATTCGTTTTTTTTTTATCTCTCTTCCACTTTTTTTGTGCTTCTTCTATTTGTTTCTTCTTTCTTCTAAGACTTAATATCATTTTATTGCCGAAATTTCATCCTATTAAGTGAGTCACGAAACACAATACAAAACACATGTAAAATATTTATCCTTATTGCATCTCTCTATCTATCTATATATATATATATATATATATATATATATATATATATATATATATATATATATATATATATATATATAAATAAATTATTCTATTTATTAGATATCTTTTTATTTAGAAATCTACTCGAGAAATTCTTTTCTGAATAAAAAAAGACTAAAATTCACAAGAAATGAAACACTGGAATAAAATGTTTCTGTAATTTTTTCTTGAAAATGAAAATCAGATTAAATGTTTTTATAAAAACCAAAAAAAAAAAACATAAAGGATAAATACATAAGCAAAAATTAAGGAAAAAGTGAGCTAGAAATGATATTTTTTTCACTCGTTTTCTCAGGTTTAAATAAAATGAGGGTTGATATATAGTATATTTATATGTATTAATCAATATTATGGGGTACTTTTTCAGTTTTCTCATTCTAATATTAAAGATATGATTGGGGTGGGTGGATAAATAGAATAGCTATATTAACTTATATACTGAGTGGGTTTATATAGAAATGTGTGTAAGGAAAGGGGAACCCAAGAATAGATCTTGAGCTAACTGGGTAGTTAGTTGTCAAGGGTAACGGGTCCATCTATTCATTCAACACACTTTTTTTTTTGCGCAAGTGCAGAAAATTTTGAAATTGTTGTTTGAACTTTGCGGCAAAAAAAAATGTTGTGTACCAACTAGAAGTTGCGTGGGTGTAAAATGAGCTTTATGAAATACATATTCTGTATTATGTATTTTGTAAATATTACAGTATGTCCCAGTACTACTACTTGTAACTTTCCAGTCTATAATCAAAAGTGCATCTTGGTTAGCAAGCACAGTCCAAAGATTCAGCTTATATAGGTTAGGTTAAAACTGTCATGATTGTTTGCTCTGCGTGACAGTTGATTGCATTTAATGTGCATTGGAAGCAGTTGTCATGCGACAAACGAACATGGCTGCTTTATCTTACATTTATAAAGAAAAAACCTTGCCAAAAGTCTATTTGCTGCAGAATATCGCAGCAATTACATAAAATCATCATGTTTGAGGAGCTGGAGTTGATGGGTTAGTGGCCAGGTTTCCGTTCTGTATTTCTAAACGTGCTCTCTTCATTTGTATTATTGTTCTGGGTAAGTTTGTCACGTGCTGATAATTAAGGTGGTTTTGGACGCTTTTACAGCTGAAAGGGTACATTAGATTTCAACTAATTGGTGACGAGTGTAGTTTGCCACCTATGGAGGTTGCAGGCGCCATCTACGTTGCAGTTACACAAGTATTTTTCTATGGAGCCCTCTTAAGAAAAACGGTCTTGTTGTGATAATGTATACTTCCGGCCAACTGAGTATATTCAGTAGCCGCATCTAGTGACCATAAGCTAAATATTATAATTTAAAATAGCTGTTTTGGCAATCTTAAAAAATGGTGATGGCGAGATTCATTAATAAAAAAAAAAACAATGTTACATTCACTCAATATAATCTCAAAAAATAAGAATGAAAGCAAAACAACTTTGTCATTTACTATAAAAGATGTAGTTGTTTACATCCCTTAGTTATATGTAAGTTAATATGACACTTGAATGTAATGCTAGGTAGACATTAGTATGTTGTTGGGTTGAATGAAGTTGTCCTGGTGTTTTTCTTATGAGGAGGAATACCCACTGTTGTGTGCCTCACCACCACCATGACCATATTGGTTTCACTATTAAGATTTGTGTGTGTTTGCATTTGTTATCAATGTCTTTGGAATGGTTAGATCACTTTATTATGATGATGGGTTTTTTGAGGGGTGGGGGTTCTTCATAGGGTGAGTGAGGAAGAGATTGAAATAGTTGGCAATAAAAAGTTCGGTTTATTATGAGCGTTTTGGGAACGATTTCCGTTTTCAGGAATAATAGCCCACATTACTGAAACTAGGGTTTTTTTCTTTTTCTCCTTCATCTTTTTTCCTCAGGGTTTTTCAAGGTGTCTCCAATGAAAATAATTCAGCAATACTTTTGAAATGGAGTTTGTTGTTCTTGTTGTGCGTTTCACTTCATATAAAAATACACTTGAAATGGTGGGGAATCAATTCCCATCAAGTAAAATTATTTTAGGTGCTTGAAATAATTGAAATAAAATTGATTTTTGGATTGGAAAGTTGATGATGTTTTCGTCTAAAAACATCGTCATTATTGGCCAAACGTTTTTGCATAAAATGCACAATGGTTCCAATTCCCTTTTGGGTATACTATGATTTCAATATAAGTTTATATGTTTGTGCAATAGTAATTAGTTTATATAAAAAATAAAATTGCATAAAACACATGAATTGCATTGCATAATGATTAGAAAATTTACATAACTTCACTTATTTTTTTGAAAAAAAATTCAATAAAGAGGATTTTTTAACCCATTTCGTTTTGATTTTTCATTTTCTGTTATTGCTTCTAACGGTTCTAAGACGAAATTAATTGTTAAATAATATACAATTTTCAATAAAATACGAACGATTTTCTTGCATATTTGCCATTTTTTGTGATATAATTTTGCATTTCTCTAAAATGCATTAATATTTTTAAAACAATTTGTAAAAAAAAATTCCATTTCTAAATTCGCATTGTAATCAATAATATTTAAGGCAAACACTTTTATACGAATAAACTCGTTTAAAAGTGTTTACCTTAAATATTATTGATTACAAATTTACTGAAATTTGTTTTTAGAGAATTAAATATTTGAACATTAAATTGGCTGAAAGTTACTTTTTCTTTGGGTTTTTTTTTTCTTCATTGATTTTGTTTTTGTTGTAATTAGCTTATTTGTTCTTCTATATTTTTTTCTGTCTTACTTGGCGTTTCTTTACATGGAAAAACCACTTGAGTTTGAGTCTTAGTGATATATAAATCTGATCCATTTGGTATTTATTACAAATCTTAATCTTAATAATGGTGGTCATCTTGAAGATTCTGTTGGTTTTTTTGGTTATAATAAGTACTGTACAATGATATATATGGTGGCTGGGGTGAGCTTTTTTATGAGCAGCTGATTTTTTTGAAATCTGGTTATAGTCTGCGTTTTAGAAGAGCAACAACTAAGGAGAAATTGATGTGTGTGTTTAGAAACTAGAACGGTATCTGAACCACTAAAACAGTATTCTTCATGTTACTATCTTTCAAATGAAACTTTTTTATGTAGACCAAAAATTAAAACAAAATATGGTCTGCTTAAGTTGGTTTTCGAGAAGCCAGACACACTTCTTGACAGGTGCAAAATGAAGAGAGATTGAATGTGTTTTAGAAACTAGAAGGGTAGTTTAATGTTTATTATGTTTCATAAATGAGGTTTTTATGTGAGTTTTTTTTAAAATTCGTCTATCAACAATGAAGTGATTGAACTACACTTCTAGTTTCTAAATTCATTTTATAAACACATTTTAATTTCTCTTAATTTTGCTCATGAATGACGGAATAATCAAAAGGTTATATTCAGTTTATTTTTTTTTTAAGTTTTTGACTAAGGTATTTACCATTCTAGTTTCTAACTAAGTTTCTAACAATTTTTCATCAGGGAAGTATTGCGAGTACGAGAGGCATTTACATTTCAAAACCACGTTAAGAAAACAAGTTTGTTAGAAACTGAAATAGTTTGCGAATCTGCTAAATACTTATTACAGTATTTTCTTTTTTTTTTAAAAAAGAAGATATCAAAGTCACGAAGATACTTTTAGCAAATTCATATACTGTTTGCTAAATAAATAAACTTTTAGTCTTGAGTTGCGTTGACCATTGTCAATGGTCATTGTTGTTTTATCTTATTTGAGGGACAATTGATTTAATCCGGCTAATAAATAAGAGAGAAAATTAGGAAGCTTTAATAAATGATGATAATGAAAAACACTTGAAAAAGAGAAGGGAGTCTTGTGATTTTCTTCTGAATGACCAAAGAGAGAGAATGTTTTCCATTTAATGGACAAGTGGGCTCCATTATTATTTCCTGTTTTGCCGAAACTACCAACCATTTGTGGGGAAGCTTAGTTAAGTTCGTTATCCATGCATCCTATGGGTGGTCAAGTTTTTAGTGTCGTCTATTCATTTATTCTACTACTTAAGGTTCTTTCTTTTCTTTTCTAAATGCGGTGTTTTCATCACATATTATGCCTTTCAAATTCAATTGAGCAACACTCATTTAAAGACTCTTTTCTTGAAGTCTTTTCTGTATTATTTACCATAGGGCCTATATTAAGTATTCATCCAATGGGTTGGATTATTATTAATTAACTAACTTGCTTTTTTTTTTGTTTATTTAACTGCAATTCTACTCTAATAAAATAAAGTTTCGTATTGAAAATGTATTAAAAAGAACACATGATGCTTATAAAGGGTCACTTTCTCGTGACATTTACAGTGAGTGTGGCCTAAACTGTGATAAATTGTTAAAGAAAGACCTTTTTTTAAAGGTTCTTTTGTCTTTTTTTTGTTGATGTTGGGTGGGTGGATGGACATCATGAATTGTTATCAGTCGAAATTGTTCTTGACAATTTGGATGACCAAATGGAATCAGTACAAATTTTTATGTCTCTCTATCTCTCTTTTCTCAGAAGAAACGGATTTTCTATCAAGATTTATTATTAACAAGGGGAAAAATCGAAACAGAAATCGACCTATAAAATTCAGAGGTTTTTTGTTCACTTTTTTTGGCGGCTGAAAATTATAAAATCTTATGATTTCAGAAATTCCTTTTGAAGTCCTTACTTAAGAGCTCAATTAAACACTCTGAAATGATATTTTTTGGAAGTTTTAGAGGACTCTGAAAAAAAAAGCTCTGAAATAGAATATGGAATCCAGGGAAATGCAACACTGCAACGGTCAAGGGACCATGTGCAGCATAGGGATTTACACAATTGCTTTTGTTTTCAGAGGTTTCATTATGCTATATAGGCTGCTAATTATTTTCTGAGTTCCATTTTGTGGAATTTAAGTTTTTGAAATATTTCTTCAGAGTTCTTTTTGCATTGAGCTCTCTAGGACCCTTAAAATTACTGATTTATCAGATAATCGTGAACGAATTTTTGTACAAAAATTACTACTCAATGAAAATGGCCTTTTTTGCATATGTGTAAATGTTGGTTTTATGATGCCAAGTGCTGCGTAAAGATGACCAAAGGTTCTTCGTTTTTTTGGTACGTTTTTCTAAAACATTGCAAATTCCTGTTTTAGTGATAGTTGATTTTTTTTTTCTAAGTCTAATCCAATCTTAACTGATAGATGAATTTCGATTTGAAAAGTAGTAAAGTGCTATGGAAAGCTGGACCCACTGACTGATACAAATTTATTAATTATTAAAAATAATCTTTTTTTTTATTGATTTTTGAATTAGAAATATTTTCCATGTTATAATTTACATTGGGAATTTTTTTTTAAGAAACTCTTTGTTTTATTTTTGATAAAACCGAAAAATCGCGGTTTTTGGGGGGTTTCGGTTTTTTTATCGAAAAATCGCGGTTTTCGGTTTCTGGTAAACCCAAATCCCAGTGTCTAGTCCCTTTATAATTGTGGCTTTTATCAATAAATTGAAATTTAAAGTTCAGCAAAACCCATTCAAGAACTTCATTCTTTTACAATGCAGTTTTAAAGTTGAATATAAACTAGAACAGTAGGCCATTGTGTTGAGCGTATTTTTATTGCTATATTTTTCAAAGTAAACCTTTTATTGCAGTTTGGAAATCATTTCTATGTGAAATTTGGCCATTTTCAACAGCTGACAAAATACTTTCTTTTTAAAAGTTTATTTTATTATCGTTAAAAAAGATGATAAAATACACTAACTGGTCATAACTTCCTTTTTTTTTAGAGGAACTTCAAGTTTATTAGAAACTAGAGTGGTAAAGTTTTGTGCTGAAAGTATTTAAATTTCCATATTTTCCAAATATAAATTATGAAATTTGATTATTTTCAAGCGGCCTTATAAAATGTTTTAATTTTAAAGATTATAAAATTTACATTAAAACTGTTCATAACTTCCTTCTTTTTTTTTAGAAGAAACTTGAAAAAATAATTTAAGGTTGATTAGAAACTAGGATGGTAAACGTTTTTGTTGGAAAAGTATTTTAAAAGTCTTTCAAAATATATTATAGCAAATTTGAAAATCATTTCTTCTAAATGAAATTTGGCCATTTTAAAAATGATATTAGAAAAAAAAAATGCTCTTAGCATGTTCATTTACCATTTCTAGTTTCCAACAAACTTTGATTTACTTAAATTTCATTTCATTGAAAGTTGTTAGAAATTATATGATTGCGTCAGCGATAATATTCTAAATATTCAGCCAATTTTTCACTTATTTATGTCATATTTTTTTTTCTATTTTTGTGGTTTGTTCTGTCACTTTTGAAGTCAATAATAACAATCGATGAATAATCGGTTTTTTTTTTCTTCTGCGTCTCATATTTTTTTATTATTTTCTACAATTAGATCGATTATCCTGACGTGCATTTGCCTCGTAGTGGACATCATCATCATCATCATCAGCAACAACAGCAGCAACAACATCGTCGTCGATCGTGCGTCAATATGAACTTGGACAAATTATTAATTCCTGGACAAGATGATTCGTCTTTGATTTCTTCAGACGGTTCCATCGATCCGGAACAGGTACAAAAATTACATTTTTTGTGTGTGTGTGTTTAATTTTGAGACAATTCTTTTGTTTTTATGTTATCGTATTTTGACATGAGAATTGTGATTTTTCAGATTTATGTATTTTTTTTTCTCCTTCTCTTTTCTCTTTCGTGTATATGAATTATTTTCAGTTGTCTCTTGAGTGTCACCAACCGAGCAAACATGTCTACAACCTTCAACGAACTGAAATGTACCTGAAATCGAACCGTAACTCTCACAGTAGTGATACTTCGTCTGCTTATTCCGGATCGGACACTATGCAGTCGGTTCATTCCTCTTCTCTCGAAGATCAGGAAGTGGATCTTTCTGGACTTATCGAGAGTGCCGTCGATTCGGACGAAGAAGAAGATCTCGCAGAATCCATTGACGTAAGTGTTCTTCATTTTTTTTAAATAAATGTTATGGTGATTTGAGGATTTTGGAGCGTCTCTGAGTGAAGGTTTGAAACAAGCTGTTGAAAAGTTGTATTGTGGTTTTTTTTTTATTGCGGTTTGAAAGCAAATTGTGTTGTGGCAGGCAGTTAGTTAATCGTAACTGTGTGTCACTTTTCGCTTTGCATCAAAATTTTTAAGCAAACGTTTGTCTTCGGAAACAGATGGAGAAAAGATGTTTGTTTATTTTACTAAGTGAAAGAGAAAACGGTTTTCTTTTTTAAAACTGAATCTTAAATGAGCTTCCAGCTCTTTTTCTCTTTCATTCTACGCTACTAGAAATTGAACATTGTTGAAAAGCTTCCATATTTATGAATTATGACTGCTGGATAACATATGTGGCCGTAACTTTTGGAGGTTTTTTTTTTGGTTATATGAGCTTGTACTTTGAAGGAATCTCTTATAGTTTGAGGGGAGTTTTTGAGGCTTCTGTTGTTATGTGTTTTGTCACACGTTGTAAAAATGTATTCGATATTCTTTCTCTTTTGTTTATGTGTGTTTTGCATTTCATACATAAGAATCGCTGGTGGCGTATTCGTATTTGACGACTAGGTATTTTAAATATATATGAATCAAGGGTTTTCTCGTATTTTGTTATAGATTCGCATATGGATGGATGGAGCATTTATTCAAGTGTCAGTAACTTAGCCCTTCTTCTGACTTGTTCTTAAGGGAAGCCCCCCCCCCAACAGTAATTTTTAGGTGTATAAATAAATTAAAAGTAAACTTTAAAGAACTAACTTGAATGTGCCTTACTCGAAGTTGTTCTTGAAGTTAAAAGCAAAAGCTTAAAAAAAGAACTTAAGTTTAGAAATTTTTCAGACTTAGACAGTTTAGCTTAATTCAAAGAACATGAAGAATATTAATTAACTAGAATAACGCCCATACAAAGTACGGGAATCTAGTTGATAATCGTGCATGACGTATTCCAGTGTTAGCTATAGGGTTACGGCGGTCGGTCGGTTCAACCAAATGATTTTTATTAGATTAATCGATTTTAAGAATGTTAATTTTTAGAATATGAGTCAAAGTTAGCAGAAAAATAGATGATTATGTGACTTCATGTACATAAAAAGTATTATATGATTATATCTTTCAAAATAAACTTTTTATACGATTTTTCTCGTCAATATTTAGTGAAAAATGATTATTCATTTGCAATAGAAAGTTTATTTTAAGTACTGTTCAAGTTTTTAACAAACTTTGATTTCTTCAAAGTTACGTCTCAAAATAAGCAATTTTTATTGAAACTGGAAAACTCCGTTTTTTTTTTTTTTACAAGAGTTTTTTTCTAGAGGTGTGTTCCATCACATACGATGACACAAGGGTTGGAGTTGGAGGCTAGCAAAGCTCCTAGGTAATGTGATAATTTGGTCTTTTGCACGCTTGGCCCTCGTCTGTTTTCTCCACTGTATGGAGCCTATGAGGGGGTGGAGGAGCACATTTCTTCAAACTAGCAGTTATTTTTTTTAGTTATTTAACGTGAAGGATGTCAATTTGATCTTCGGCATGTAGCGCCCGACTCAGGCATACTCTGTCACCTCCAACCCTTGTCTTCGTTTGAGATGAAATTTTTTTTAGATGGGTACAGCTTTTTTGGGATCTTTTAAATTATTAGTTTCGGACACTTTGCAAAAGTCACACACTCTTATGTTAGTGCAGTAATAACTTTCAATTTAGCAGTTTATGGAAACGAACAAACTGCATTGTACTTTTTTTTTTGTACATTTCTATTCTTTTTTGCACAGTTCTATTTTTTTCTGGGTTGCAGAATCCAGAAGTAGTTATTTTGTATCGATTTTAGTTGTAGGTTCGTGAATTATTTGTCGTGAGGGTGCTGTTCCACACACTATGAATTATAGATGATCAAAGTGATGATTACGTGTTTTTCGAAGTAGTGACTCTTAACGTGTTAAGCCTACTGGTCTTCTTGGTTTGCACTTACACACCATTTTTTATTTCTAATGTTTTCAGGTGTGGAATTTTTTTAGTCTGAACAGTAATAATACATCATTACAATACCAGACAATAAGGGGAGCTTATATTTAATCTAATGTTGCTTGCTTCCTGTGTGTTTGCTTTTTGTTGCAGTTGCAATACGAATTTTATAGTATATTTCGATCCGATCGAACGAACGATGATGATACGTCGAGAATTTTAGAACTACATGGTGGCTCATACGTCGCTGGCATCAAAGAACCATTAAAATGGCAATACAAATGGCACTATTCACAGAAACTGCTGAATGTGCTGCCATCATTGTTCCTGATAGAAAAATTTAGGCATAAGATGCCTAGTGTTGTATTCTTAACGATTGGAAAGGCAGAGATTGTGCTAAACTTAAGAAAGTTTCATGTAAAAGTTGATGAGTTTAGCACTACCTATGACTAAGTATTCATTAAGAATAGGATCTCTAGAGATAGTAGAAATCCAGCGGTGTTGCAAATAGCTTTTAGCCCACTCGCACCTTGAGGTTGCACGACCAGGTACAAGCAAAAGCCTAGTAGCCCCAGGATGCCACAAAAGCATGGTTTGCGTAAAGCAATAGAGGCACATGTGGTGACTCTTGTCAGTTTGTTTTCTATAGTCACTGGAGTGACTGACATTTATGCTGATGCTGCAAAGTGCAGAAAACCCCGAAAATCCTACCATGAACAGCAAAATCTAGCCAGGCATAGAGAGCTACTGGAGATTTTTGGTTCTTGGGCCTAAACTATCTTTTTGGAAATTTGGACCCTGTGCAAGCGATTTTCCACAAGCCGTCGACGTTCTATCCAATGGATTATTGTTTCCGTATGATGCCTTACTTATGGGAAACCCTTGTATTCCTCAGTAGTCTCTATCACTCGAGTGAACGGTTTCGTGCACGTAATTTCATGTCTGTTGGAATGTTGCATTCTTCTTTATGGCTCGACAATGCAATCATTTCGTCTATTATTCATCATATCCAACCAAGAAATCGAATCTGTTTTTTTCTTCTTCTTCTTCTTCATTTTATTTCAATCGGTATTGTTGTGAGAAAAATTAAAACCGAGAAATTTTTGGATATTCACTTCCGCATTGAAGTTTTTTTTTACTTTCTTTAAATTTTTGAAGGTTGAAGTTATTTTTTCTAAATTGTTAGGTTTGATTTCTTTTTCAAAAGTTAATACTTGTCCTTGTAGATGTTTATTAAATTTTCTGTAACTTTTTTTAAAGGTGAATTCGCTGGTAAATTTCCTGACTCGGTTCCTAGAAATTTACATTAATTGATGATGGTTAAAAAAATTTGAAGTAATTTTTTTAAAAAAATCGAAGTTTATTAGAAAGTAGCATGGTACTTCTATGCAAATACAGACTTTTTCATGGCATTTAAACAACTTTTGATTTTTGGCGGATTTAAAAAATTCTTCAATGTGTGTTGTATTTCTGAAAATTAAAAATTTAAACGATTTATTTTAAAATCCATTTGTGGAATTATTTTCTAACAATTATGGTTTTTAAACTGAAAATGTGAAATTGCAATTTTATGCAAATTTCAGCGCACAAATCGCATAATTTGTTCATTTTGGTTAAACTAATTATTATTGAAAATTATGCAGTAATATTAGATCATAAATATACTAAAAAAAGGAGGTTATAACTCTCATTATGCATTTTATATAAACTTTCGGCGGTTGAATATTAAAAACGTTTCTTAAAATAAAGTTAAGCTTAAAGCATGGCACAAGACAACATTTTTTATAGTAAGTCTATGGAGAATTTTTAAGTTTAGATTTGTTTAAGTTTCACTTTGGCTTAAGTAACGTTTTAGAATATGGCCATAAAACTTTTATATATTTCATTTAATTTATTTCACATTTTATTAAAAGAAAAAGCATAAAAATATAAAATTCTTCAATGTTTTGTGAAAAAATAATTTTCATTCAGCCATAAAAAATTTATTTTGAAAGATATTGTCATCAACTCATCATCAGCAGCAGCAGCAGTCTATTCTACTTTTTAACAAACTTTGAATTTGTGGTTCGTTTTTGTTTTTTGCTCAAAGAAAAACGTTTTGGCATTTTACGTTTAACATACCTTAAAATCGCTGTTTATAACAGTCACCTTTAAGAAGTATTTCTTTAAAAAGATTTGTTGAAATTGCTGTTTATATGAATCAAAAAAAGGTAGGAAAGCAGGAAATAAAAAAAAAAACGACTACGAAAATATGACGACGACGATTGAATTTTGAAATTTATTGCTTGTTATTATTTGTGTATGAGAGGTTGCTGTGGAAATATTACACGAAAAACTCTTAGCAACCACTATTACGATTACACCCTGCAGCTTATTTCTCTCCTACCGACTATTACTTCTATTTCTACCGAGAGATAAAACTCATTTTCGTTCATTGAATTTTCATCTTTCTTCTTCCCCCTCCCCCCTTTTCCTTCGATTTCATTCTCTTTATATCTATTTCTGCATACTGGGTATATGTTGTACTATGGTGTGTGGGTCTTTTTTTTCCCATTCAACTATTGGTTTTTAGTAGAAAAAGAGAGAGAAAAAATAGTAGTTATCGTAACTATGGCAACTGTCGGTTGTTTTGTATCAGCAACACAAATGTTAGTTGTGTATGTTGCTTTATATTTTTGGTCTGAACTTAAAATTTCTAAGTGAAATTTCTGCTTTTTTCTAAGGTATTTTTTTTTTTTGGTTGTATTAACCTAGGTCGAATTTGTATGTCTTTTTTGTACTTTAAAGATTGACTCAATTCGAATTTGGAAAGTAAATTTCATTATTATATGAATGGCCACTACATGTCATCTATGATATTTTCTGAGTTTACTCAGTGAAGAAGAAGAAGAAGAGGAGGCGGAAAAATCAAGCGCAGAAATAATCAATAGTAATAACTTTTCGCTCTTTCTCGGTTGGATCCGCAGTTTCTCTCTCTCTCTGTCTCGAACATGATGAACATAACTTCAATTTCTACTATAACGTGTTTGAAAAAAACTCTGGAGAGATTCAATTCGATTATTATTTAGCCGTATTTTCATTTTCGAGACATGATAACCTTTATTAAATTTTCGAAAAAGAAAAAAAAAGCTTAAGAGTCAATGTGTTGTGCGGTGAGTTTTACGAGTTTTGATTTGATTGATATGCTGGTTGTGGCATTTTTAAAGTAAGCATTTCTCGTAAAGTGAAATTTACATTTTATGGTTTCCGTAGTATAGAAAAAAAGATACACTAAAATTGGGTGAGACACATTCACTTTGTGTGTCTTATTGGTTATCAAAGTGTTTTCGAAGTTTTAAGGGTCATATTTTAAAATATAAGCTAAACTTAAAAACTCTTCATAGACACTTACTATAGAGAATTTTGTCTTACGTCATGGTTTAAGCTTAACTTTATTCTAAGTAAGGTTTTTTTTGGGGATATGGTGGTTGATGCTTGCTTAAGTTAAAGCTAATACTAAACTTGTGAACGTTTGATAGGAAGTTTCATGTAAAAGTTGGTAAGTTTTAGGATTTAGCAATAGTTTTGACTTGAAAATCATTTAAGACCTAAACTGTTAGATTTTTCTTAAAGTAACTTCTAGAACCAATTTTGAATTTCTCTTAGAAACTAGAAGAATAAACGCATTTCTTTTTAAAATATATATTTTATGACAGAAAAATAGATTTTCACGTTCATCATGAAATTGGAAATATTTGAGGTGGGTTTAAAGTGTTAAACACACCTTTAACGCAGGTTGTTAAGAAAAACATGGAAGTATTTTAAAAACTAGAAGGGTGGCTCAATCACTTAAAGGAATTTTTATATTTGATATCTTTTAAAATAAGATTTTTTATGTCAGTTTGCAAGTTAATTTATTTTGAAAAATATCAGTATGAAAATTCACGAATCTCGAATCCTTCATATAAGAATCCTATATTATTCATTAAGAAGATACAAATAAATGAAATAATATTAAGTATTAAATTTTTAATAATACAAAAAACAAGTGTGGCACTTAGGGTCGCCACAAGGTGATATTTTTAATCTGGGTCCGACCACCGAAATTGCAACAATCGCCGTTTTTTTGTTAGTGAACGTTTCTATTGGACGTCAATAGAGTTAAAACTAATTTTACCAAAGTTTTTAATAAGTGTTTTTTAAGGTTAGGATTCGAAAGACGAAAGAAGCGCGAATATTTTTCAAGATTCGGGGATTCGAATTGCCCATCCCTAGTACAACCTTTTCTCTCGCTAATAACTTCTTAAATTCTTATTCCATTCCATTAAATGTCTCTAATCATATTTGCTGATATTTTAGAAGTTTTATTTTCTGCATTGTTAGTTTTTAGCAGTGATTCTTTTTTTTTCTTCCTAACTTTGAAAGAAAATGTAAATCGAGAAATTGGTCTTCTCTTTTCGAGAGATAGAGTAGAAATCATATCGTTAAAAAAAATCGAAATTGAGTATTATTTTTTTCTTCTCATCAAAAGCTGAGAGAGAGAGAAAAAGTCATTGCAAATAGTTAAAATGGCATCAGTTTAAAAGATTTATAAGAATATAGAGAAAAAGATAAAAGTTTTCATTCAGGAATGTAATTTCCATTTAACCTATTGCCATGAGCGAATTTATTAATGTAATGACTTTTTTTTTTTTGTTGCTTAGAATCTCGATTGGTTTTTTTCGATTCCATTTTTTTTTCTTCTTTGAACAATTCACTTTTTTGTGGAATGAGGAAGAAGTTGATGTTAGTTTCATAACTTTGAAAGTTGGGTGAAAATAGTAAGAGGGAATTCGTCCCATCACCCCTTTAATCGATATATAATGTTATTGACAATGTGGAAAAATCAACCACTTTATAAAATCACTAGTTAATTTGCAAAATATATTTCTATACAAACATCTTGCCCAAAATTACTGTTAATTTTGTAGGTTTACTAAGGAGAACTTTACACGGATCGTAACGACAACGTGGATGGCACGGCTTACTCCACACGAACCACCATTGAAAACAATGGTCCTCGTGTCAGGGCTGGCCACTGGTATATGACCTAGATCATCACTTACAAACAGGTGGTGGTCGCCACTTTTGGTAGGATTCAACTACTTATCACTACTGTGGTGCAAATAGAAAAACTGGTGGCTCGTGTGAACACCCACATTGTAATCATTGGACTCCTTAAAACGACCACTTTTATGTGGCGTCACAAAATGGTTGGTGTGAAGCAGGCCTAATGGTTTTCCGGTTTTATCTATTGTCTAGTGATTTTTCAAATTGACTAATTTTTTACTTCTGTGATTACATGATGGTCTCTTGTGCTAGACGTTCAATAAATATCGAGACGAGACAAAAAAATCTCTTCTAGGTTATTTATATCAAATCCACTCTATTTTTGAATCATCACGTTACATAGAAATCCTACATTTTTGTTTTGTAGACATTTACTTTTAATAAATCTTAAATAAGCTTCCAAATAAGGTTTACTTATAGCTCTTCTTTAAACCACCTAGCACGTTTCCGTGTTTGTAATTTACGATAACACAGAAATGTTGAACTACTTTTAATGATACAAGCTTAAGTCTCAAGAATTGCTGCGTGCCTGCAGAAAAGATGTGTAAGGGGGAAGAATTGAAAGAGTCATCCATTGTACCGAGCTTATTTAATGACAAATTTGGTGTTCATCAAGCGGAACAGGAACTTTGATGAGAAATTATGCACATGTTGCAGGTTTCGTGATTCGTATTGATCGAAGTCAGCGGCTTCGGCTTAGTAAGAAAATCCAAAGAGAGAGGCCTCTCTCTCTTTCTGTTTAGGCTTTTTTTTTTCTTCTTGTTCCTACTTCGGCAAAATCCGTTTGCACCGAGGTCATTCAACCTGATTTCAAGTTGTTGTTGTTTTTCGTTGTTTTTTTCTCTTTCATTTTTTAAAGTGATATATTTTAATTATTTATTTTCTGTTTTTTTGTAGAGTCTTACTGTAAGAGACACTGCTCGAGAATGTCTGGAAAAATATCCTCAAGAAAGAACGGAAGATGACATTGAAACATTGTTAGAATTCATGCAACATTTACCGGCCTTTGCCAACATGACTCTGGCAGTACGTAGAGCACTTTGCGCTGTAATGGTTTTCGCCGTAGTCGAGAAAGCTGGCACCGTAGTCATGAATGACGGTGAGGAACTCGATTCCTGGTCTGTCATTGTCAATGGACATGTCGAAGTTGAACTTGCAAATGGAGGAGTTCAAGAACTTCACATGGGAGACAGTTTCGGAATCACGCCTACGATGGAGAAACTTTATCACAAGGGAACGATGAGGACCAAAGTGGACGACTGTCAGTTTGTCTGCATTACACAAAACGATTATTATCGAATTTTGCACCAAGGAGAGGAAAATACAAAAAGGCACGAAGTAGATGGTCAAGTTGTGATGATAACGGAACATCGGATCTTAGACAGTGGCAATAGAAGAGGGCACATCGTCATTAGAGTATGTCGATGCAACATTTTAGAGGCTAATTTCAAGTTTTTAACGCTTTGAAATTTTGGTAACGTTTTCAGGGAACTCCCGAACGTCTTCTCTGTCAGTTGGTTGAAGAGAATTCTGTTATCGATCCAACGTACGTCGAAGATTTTCTTCTAACGCATCGAACGTTTGTGAATTCTCCGATGAAAGTGGCCGATAAACTTCTGGTCTGGTTCGAAGATCCATCTCTGAAGGATCGAGTGACTCGTGTTGTTCTTCTTTGGGTGAATAATCACTTCACGGACTTTGAGACGGATCCCGAAATGATGGAATTCTTGGAGAAATTCGAGGCTGGCCTCGAAAAAGAGGTACGAGCAATTCGTATACACCAACGCTGTTTTCTATTAAACGACGGGTGATAATGTTTTCAATTAATTTATTTTAGAAAATGCAAGGTCAGTTGAGGTTACTGAATATAGCTTGTGCTACGAAAGCGAGGAGTCGTACGGTCACTCTCGCTCGCTCGACGAGAGACGATGTTCTGCATTTTTCTATACTCGGTGGTTACGAAAGAGGCTTCGGAGTGTTCATTTCTAAGGTGGAAAAGGGGGCGAAAGCTGAGGAAGTTGGTTTGAAACGTGGAGATGAGGTGAGATTACATTCTTTTGTGTACCGATATATTGTTGGATTTTATTTAACGTTGTTCTTGTTTTTTTTTAGATTCTTGAAGTTAACGGCCACAGTTTTACTCACATGAGTCATGCTCGAGCCTTGGAAATTCTTCGAGGGACTACCCATTTATCCATTACAGTGAAATCTAATCTTCTCGGTAAAATTTTGCCTTTTTAAAAAATTAATTCAGTAAATTACAACGAAAAACATTTAACACGAAAAATTGGATAAAAGCAAAATGTGTTTCTGAGATCAGTCTTTTAGACTAGCCTACAAATTATTTCGTTTAACATGAAAATCCGTACAGTGAAATCTTTTAACTTAAAAACCCGATAACATAAAATCAGAAAACACTAAATATATTTAATATATTTTCGGTTTCTACTCTTAGAAGTAAGCGTGCAAAGTTTCGTTTAACATGAAAATTCGTATAATACGAAATTTTACGAAATATATATTTGATAAGGTTTTTTAGAAATAAGCATAAAAATTCTTTCTTTTAACACAAAATTCGTTTAACAGTAGAAAATAATATTCATTTTCGTTCCAAACTCAAAATGGCGATTGTTTTTTTTCTTGTTTTGTTTTTTCTCGTAGCTTTTAAAGAGATGTTGACGACACCAGAGAATTCGCCTCGTTCGCGTACTCGCAAGACGTCTGAAATTGCTCATCTTCAAGCCGATCCGAAAGCGCGGTTATCGACGCACGTTGATTTCGTTGATTCAGCGATACAAGTGATCACGTCGTCTCCATCCAAAGGAGACAAAAAAGATGATCGTAAGGGGTTCATGACGTTGGGTCACAAAACGAAACTCAAGAAAGCATTGATAAAGATGAACATCATTTCAAAGAGCGGAAACAGGTTCTTAACACATTTCTGTGCTTTTATAATAAATACTGAGATTTGTTTTCTTATTTTGGGCGTTTTTTTGTCGTTTAGTGAAACTCATTTAACCAGTTCGGAAGATAACTTGTACACCAATCAACACGGTGTCACACTGACTCGATCGCCTTACCACCCGGGTACAATGTACCATAGTCACAGCAATCCGGATCTCAGTACCTTGCAGGCTTATTACGAAGCAGATTTGCATCCTGATTATCCCGAACACGTTCTGAAGGTGTTTCGAAGCGACCAAACTTGCAAATATCTTCTCGTTCACAAAGAAACAACGTCTCGTGAAGTTGTGATGTTGTCTTTGCGAGAGTTCGGCCTCACTGATCCCTCGAGGTTGGAAAATTCCTTTTACGATAGTTTAATCAATGAAGAAGTTGTTTGATCGTTATTCTGTTGTTTTAGTAATTACTCACTTTGTGAAGTAACGGTCGGCGAAGGTGGAGTTATCAAACAGAGGAGGTTACCAGATCAGTTACAGAATTTGGCTGAAAGAATTGGATTGAGCAGTCGGTATTACCTGAAGAATAACAATTCTACGGAAACGTTAGTTCCGGACGATTTAGCCATCGTGAGTTTGTTCATAATCTATCGAAACAAAATTTCAGAGAGAAAGGCGTTTAATACAAGTTAATATTTTTTTTTCTGTCAGGAACTAATGCGTGAAAGTCAAGTGAATTTTCTGCAACTGAACAGCGTTGAGGTTGCCGTTCAGTTGACCTTAGAAGATTTTAGTATTTTGAGACAAGTTGAATCTACCGAATATGTCGATGACTTGTTTCAACTCCAATCGAAGTACGGAACGCCGATGTTGACGCAGTTTGCTGAGGTTGGTTGGTTATTTTTTTTTTTAGAAAGAATTAGAAAAAAATTGCAAAAAATGAGGCTCAATTAAGGAAAATACTTAATTTTCCTAGCATTTTATTTTTGGAAAACATGAAGCAAATAAACTTAAATGTTTTTTAAGCAGCTGATTTCTGAATTTTGGTCATTCTGCGTTTTCAAAATAGCAACATTATGTAGAAATTGAAAGTGTGTTAGAAACTAGAACAGAAGTAGAATCACTTAATGGGATTTTCATGTTGATATCTTTCAAAATTAACTTTTTATAGATACGAATTTGAAAATATAATCTGCTTAAAGTTGTGCTATTTTCGTACTTTTTACTTGTTTTTTTTTAAGAACTGTTTGGCCGTCAATAACTCTTAACTATTTTTCTTTCAGTTGGTGAACAAGGAAATGTTTTGGGTAGTCACCGAAATTTGTTCTGAGAACAATCTAGTCAGACGAATGAGGATCGTGAAACATTTCGTCAAAGTCGCCAGTAGGTTTTTAGATTTTTATTCTAGTTTTATGCAAGATTGTTTGTGTTAAAACGTTTCGCTTTTTTAAAAAAAATCAGGACAATGTAAAGAATGCAAGAATTTCAATTCAATGTTTGCGATCATCAGTGGCCTCGGTCACGGTGCCGTTTCTCGTCTCCGTTCCACTTGGGAAAAATTACCCTCAAAATATCAGAAACTATACGAGGACATGCAAGATCTGATGGATCCGTCGCGAAACATGTCCAAATATAGGAATCTCGTCAACAGTGAACAAGTACAACCTCCAATCGTAAGTGTCGCTAGGTGAATTCGCTCACTTGTTTTTACCTAGAACTCAACATTGTGATGGTGTTTTTTTACAGATTCCATTTTATCCTGTTGTGAGGAAAGATTTAACGTTTATTCATCTCGGTAATGACACAAAAGTGGAAGGTCTAGTACGTATTAAACTTATTATTAGAATGTACTCTCGAAACAAGATCGTTAAATTGTTCTAATTAATGCTATTTAAATTTAGATAAACTTCGAGAAGCTAAGAATGATAGCGAAAGAGATCCGACAACTGACAAACATGTGCTCGGCGCCTTACGTAATTAACTTCGAAGATATTAAACTCGACTGTTTCTTCTTCATTACTAACAGTTTATTTTATAATATTGATCAGGATCTCTTTACGATGCTGGAATTGGGTGGTGCTCATCCAAGTGCCGCAATGGTATCCATGAACCAACTGAAAGTTGGATCGAACAATCACACTTTTAAGAGACGAAAGAAGAGTACAGGACTTCCAAATCCTAAAAAGATGTTTGAAGAGGTTAGAAATTGAATCTTTTACCTTTTAAAGATGGTTTATGTATAGTTGATTTTGAACTCTTGATTATTCTGTCTTACAGGAGCTGAAGGAGAAACTAGAAAGTGTTTTAGAAACTAGATGCGGTAGCTTATTCACTTGATGGTGATATCTTTCATAATAATCTTTTTATAAACAGAAATTTAAAAAATATTGTTGAATTCATAAAAAAGCATATTTTGAAAGATAACAACGTTAAAATATCCTTAAGCGATTGAATTACCCTTCTAATTTCTAAAACACTCTAGTTTTTCTTAATTTTTCACCTGCAAAACACAGAATAATCAGAGTTTGTGAGTCTGAGACAATTTGTTAAATTGGTGTTTCGTTTAAGGCTCAAATGGTTCGTAGAGTGAAAGCGTATCTCGTTAACTTGAAAGTTATCACTGATGAAGAAGTACTTCATCATATGTCTTCGGAATGTGAACCAATTTCGAGCGCGAGTGGACCAATGTCTTCGGTACAAGTGCGTAAGAGGCATCCGTCGCCGACGCTATCGACCACAAGTAGTACAAGCAGCACTTCGGAGGGTAAAAAGTCAATTTCTTCGGGACCTAAATTTGGTACGGAATGGTCTTATTTCTATCTTTTGAGTTAGATAGTCGAACAGAGGTTTTGAGTTTTCTTTAATTTTTTTGCGTTTCTTTTAGGATCAGATTCTCCTCAGGCCGTTCGCAAGCTCCTCGCTCTTTCCGAACACACCAAGATTCGTCCGAGGCAATTACAACGGCATCAAAATTCGATCACACCTTCGCTTTCTCCTAATTCTCCTAGGAGACGTAACGATCGTTTGGGTCATGGCCGTTCGCACAGCGACACGACTACGCCGTCCGTTCAACCGGTCGATCTGTCTGCCGAAAGTTCCAGTGTCACCAGTCTCAATAACCTTCCGTATCGTAAGTTTCATCTGGTTTAGTCGGTTGGTCGTAAAAGAGTAAAGGGGGATTAAAGAATTTTTATTGTTAAACTGAAAGGTTCTGTGAATTCGAGTGACGGTAGTAGCGTAGGAAGTTATTCGACCCACCACCATAACTTGGATACTGATTCCGGACTGTATTCTCAGTACGACAGTCATAGCAATAGCTCCTCCGTAGGTTCAACCAATTCACCTCCGACGACGAGACGCCTCGTCAAACCCGGTGGCAGCCTTTCTTATTCGCCTCCTTTGCCACGAGGCCACCATCCACACCTTCACCATCTTCATCATCCGCATCTTTATCCTCCAACGTTACACGTTTTGCCGGCAATGACAATGGGTACGTGTTAAATATTTAGCTACTTTGGGGGGGGGGGGAACCAATCTCGATTTCTCAAATCGGACTGAAGTATGATCGAAATGATTTCGGAACTTAATTCAAACCTGACTTATAAACGCTTTCCTGCGCCCTCGATACCCAAAACATATTCTTTTTAACGTACAGGATTTACAGAAAGGAAATTATTAAATAATTTCTCTTAATTTGTCTCGATTTGACAGCTTTTCCTGGTGGGATGACGGCTTCACACGGGCCGATTCCTCCCCCTCGCGACATACCTCCGAGAGCAAGAAAGCCACCCGATTATAACATCGCCGCACAATTAGCTCGTAGCCGACATATGGCTAAGTTGGGTCGAGCGCATAGTCACGAAGGTGTCACTGGTTATTACAACAGTGATATGAACGATACAACCGATCAAGATGATGGTCAGTATTGTTACAATTGATCGTTCGATCGATCATATCACCTTTTTATAACTTGTGGATTTTTCTGTTTTTTTTTGTGTTTTTATTAAAAGATGAAGAAGAAGCGCAAGTTTCGGCTGTTTGAACTTTTAAAAAAAAATTATAAGAGAATAAAAGAAGAAGCCGAATGTCTGAAAATTTACTCAAAAAATTATTTGTTTTGATTACCGGTGGTAAGTGAACAACACACCAAAGATGAACCTCGTCTTATTTCGAAAACGAGGATGTGTTAGTAGAAAAATAAAAGGAGGACAATGTCTCGTACAAATTAAATTACAAGAATAACTTCTTCGGGATTAGAAGATTATTAATCACTTTCGTGCCACAGGATGAAAGGCGAGAGTAGGGGTAAAAAGAAAAACCTCAAAAACTTTCTCGTGCAAGTGTTTTTTTTTTGTGTGTGTTTTGTTTTATTTGATGAAGAAATTGTTGTAAAAGTGCTTTAATTATTTCATTAATCATTTTTTAATACTTGTAACAAAAAAAGTTGAACATTTTATTTTGTGTGTAATGGGGGGATTTTTTTTGTAACAGGTTCTTGTATTTCTTTATGCTGTTACAAATGTATTTATGGCTTTGTATAGTAAAGTTCCACATTTACGTGAAATAAGAGGAAGAATTTGGTGGTTTTTTTGTTTATCGCTTAAAGTGGCTCAATAGATAATAATTTCGTTTTTGTTCTTCTGGCCGGCGCCACTGCAGTGGCTAATGCTGTGCTCCATAGACGTTTTTTTATCTCGTAAAATTTGGATGCAAGATCGTCAAGTGAACATTTTTTTTTAAAAAAACATTATGAAAAATTCAAAGCGTTTTCAAAACTAGAATGGTAAAAGATTATGCTAAAAAAATTTCATGGCAATATCATATAAAATAAACATTCTAAATTATCATAAAAAGCTTATTTTGAAAGTTATCGCCATGAAAAACTTTTACAATTATCACCAACTATTCTAATTTCTTAAACACTTCGAATTTTTTTGTAATGTTTCTCCTGAAAAAACGTTCGCTTGAGACTTGCTATAGAACATGCAACCACTGCAGTGGCGCCATCCGGGAGGACAAAAAAATAAATATCTATTCAGCCACCTTAAGAGCATTCACTGAGTCGAGCGACTTTTAAAGTGTTCGAGATGGAGTGCAAAACGTGTTCAGCATGCGGTCAAAACCGACTTCAAGGTTCGACTCTTTTATTTGACCACTTTTTGCAGTTTATTCAGCTACATTAGGAGCACTTTCCAACTACTTGTAGGTGACGCGAGTGGTCGCTTTTGGCCACACACCGGCCACTATTTAAGACTTATGTTTATTTTGGATCAATTTTTATTGACAATTGTCTATGAAAAAAGGAACATAAAGGGACATATTTTTTATGTTTCCCCGAATTCCAAATATACAATACATGTATTGAATTTGAATGATTGTTTCAAAAACAGGGTCATATAAAATTTCAAATCATCCATGCATTTAGTATGGGGTACAGTCTGCCTCAAAAAATACTTCAACATCACCGTTTAGTTTTTTTATAATTTTTGCACGTATTTATTTGCTTACGTGTACATTCCAACTTTTTCCAGTTTAATTCTAATTATTTAACGTAAATTTCTTGATTGATTGTTAATTTTTAATGTGAAAACACTTAGTTATTTATTTGCACTATGCTTAATTTCACAGAATTTGGGTGACAGAGAATTATTTTAAAATATATAACTTATTTTGAGCTTTTTTTTTCTTTTATCAGAAGGAAGTGAATAGGTTTTGAAATATGGCTTTTCATCAAATGTGAAAATTCATTAACTTTCATATTTTAAGTAAATGTTTTGATATCTCATCAGTAAATTAACTTAAATTTCAAGAGAAACAAGTTAAGAAGTACACGTAAACTTATTCTTAAAGAATAGATTATCAGGTTATAAACTAGAATAGTAGTTAAGAGCCTAGATATATCGTTTATTTCAAAATTTCTCCGAATGTAGGCGCTGCGATCGTTGTTGATTGAAAAACGGTTTTTCAACGTTTTTTCTCCCGGTTCGAAGTCACATAATAATTAATAGAAAAATAATTTCGCGTGCTTATCTTATAAAAAGGAAACATGGTGAAGCCAATACATGAATATATGTGCTAATTATTTTGTTATTGTTCTAAATCAGTTTTAACGAGAGTTTTTCAAATGTTTGTGGGACGGTTTTTGATCCAATGGGATTTAACATGTGGTTAAAAAAACGAACGACTTTGAACGTTGTTTAAAAATAGAAGGACCTTTTCAAAAATTATATAAATCGAGCACGTGAAGAACAATACTTTTTATTGCATTTTGCGCTTTACTGTATTTGAATTGAGCGATTGTGAGGCGATTTCTTTCAGTTTTAGTAACACCTTATAAGAACACTCATTTGTCTCGTTGTCGTCTGCTCAAAACAACAAGATGGACGTGGATCTAGGCTCGTATTTTCACGTCCATATTTTTTAAATTAAACTTATGAGAATTTGTATATTATTATTTATCTCTAAAAAAAAAACCTAAAGCGACGATCACATTGGCTATTTTTCTCACAAGATATACTGTAGTTTATTAGTGCAAAAAAAACGAAGATCAGCATTTTCTTAATAGTTATTGTGCAACAAACAACTGCAAGTCTTGCAAAGAGTATTATCAAATTAGCAACTGCAATTAATTCAAGAGGACACACTGCTGTGGATCTTGCTTTAAATATTGCAAATAATTTCAAATTTTTATTGAAGTTGTTTTCTTGGCTTCTTTTTTTAATTGGTAATTGGCTTATTTGAGTTGAGTCTCAAGTGATATAAATTTAACCAATTTAATTTTATTACAAATCTTAATGATGGACATTTGTATGCATTTATGTGAATTGTCAATTATCAAATTTGTGATTGCAATTAATTCAAGGACACATTGTAGTGAATTTTGTTTTAGTAATAGTCAAGTGAGATCCCGGCTTACTCGTAAAAAAATTGCTGCTGCATTAAAAACAAAATTTGACCATTTTGAAACTGTCATAAAAGTTTATTTTTAAAGAAAGTAATATACAAGTAGTCTTGAATGCGTTTAACACATTTACATACTATTCTAGTTTCTAGTTAACTTATGAATTTTTTTCTATTAATTTTCCTGCTGAAAAATTGCACTGCAGTTGCTTTTGAGAAGGCCATGATGTATTTATGAACACCCTGTATATTGATGGCGTTTTATAATCACCCTGTATATTGATAAGGTTTTATAATCGCCTTGTATATTGATGACGTCACAGGTTTAAAAAAAAAATGACGTCACCTGATAGGTACGTGTTTGTGAAATGGTAACCGGTGAATTAACCTAGTTATGTTTTCTTAACCGTGACGTGGCTCCTCCTATGTTTTTCTATTGAGTTGTTGATGGCGGCCATTGGATGATGGAGAGTAAATGAAGTTTTCGGCGAAATCTCTCTTCATCCGCTCCTAGAAATCACATAAACTATTCAAAATGGATTTAATCAAAAGGACAAACACTTATTTATGTCTTATTTTAATCTCAGTGTGTTTAAATCAAGCAGATGAACACAATCACTTGGTAAGTGAACGTCGATCTCTCACTAAAATTTACCTCTTTTTTTGCGTCTTTTTTTTCATTACGTAAACAATCTAAACGATACGATTTTTTTTTACATTTATCGCTACAAAAACCCTTAGAAATGATTCTACGTATCACATAAATTCGAAAGCGCCGATATTAATGTCGGTTTTTAGCGTAAAATAAGTCACTAATCCGTGTAATTAAGGAATAGATTGCAAATGAGCGACAGAAGAGCGGGACACGTCTGAAAACAGCTGATCAATCAAGGAGTTTTGCGCGTGTTGCTGACGTCATCGGTTATGTATGGATGACGTCATCAGGGCGAGCGCGTGCTGAGTAATGACCTCAAATGTCAGTTTTTGCTGTTTTTTTATTGGTTTTTCTAATAAGTTCCTTAGTGAACCAGCGATGTATTCTAGCTTTTTAGGAACAGAACTACAAGTTTTTCTAAAAACTAGAAGAGTTACGGAATGCAATGATGTTATGATCATGATGAAATGTTTGATAATAAACATTTTATGGCTTTTAGAAGTGGAATTTAGGTGTTCTTTCGATTAGGAACCGCTAGCCTCCAAGCTAAGATTGCGTACTTAGTCATAAAAACTGTGCCGAAAGCACGAAATAAGGCGTAAAGAGCCGTACAAGCTTGTATATAGAGACTAAGCGGCTTCTAATAGAAACAATTTCCTCGTACTTGCAATAAATAGTTTATTTTCAACTATATTGTCATCAAAATATATTTGATCAATTACTAGTTTCAAGTAAACTTCGAAACGCTGAGGTTTTTTCCATTAGGAACCGCTAGCCTCAAAGTAAGGTTGCGGACTTGTCATAAATGTTGCGCTGAAAGCATGAAAGAGCGATACGAGCTTGTTCATAGAAGCTAAGTGAATCGTGAAATCGAAAGAATTTACGAATCTCTTTAAAAAGTTGCTTCTTAAAAACAAAGGATCTCCATTCCTGAATCAGTATTCTTTTAAAAAAAAAACATAATAAAAGCCTTCGAAAATACTGTGTTAGCGTGTTTCGTGAAGGAAAACGTTTGTTTTCTTGTCTTTTGACAGTACGAAGAGCACGAAGAAGTGGTCCTTTGGATGAATACGGTTGGACCGTATCACAACAGACAAGAGACGTATGCTTATTTCTCTTTGCCGTTCTGCCCCGGACCGAAACAGACGATAAGTCACTACCATGAAACGTTGGGAGAAGCTTTACAGGGTGTTGAACTGGAATACAGTGGATTGGCCATCGATTTTATGGGTTTTTACATTTGAAAATCCTTTTCAATGAGTTTTAAAACGCTTAATGATTCGTTTTTTTGATAGGTGACGTTGCGAAAACGGAATTTTGCAGCTTGGATCTGACTGAAGAACAACTTCAAGCGTTTCTTTATGCCGTTAAGAACCACTATTGGTATCAGATGTACATTGATGATCTTCCGGTTTGGGGTAAGAAAGATACAGATTTTTTTAATAAAAAAACGGTCACACAAAGACACAGTTTCACTTTTTTTGGTTTTATTTCGAAAGGTATTGTGGGAGAAATGGATGAATCACGGAACGATCATTATATCTGGACTCACAAGAAGTTCGAAATCGGCTACAATGATCGCAAAATCGTCGATGTCAATCTCACGAGTGAAGTCAAAGTCAAATTGGCTTCCGGAATCAAGATACCATTCACTTACGAAGTTTGTATTTGTCTTTTTTTAAAAGTAATCTTAAAGCAAATTTTTAAGAATGAAAAAGACGTTAAAAAACTAATTAGTAATTTCAAGAAGAGTTTTAAGATGAACAAAATGGCTGACTTTTCGATCACAATTATGATTTTCAAGTATAAACACCCGTAGAACTGTGGTTATTCTGTCTTTCAGGTTTTAGAAACTAGAAGGGTAGCTCAAACACTTAAGTATATTTTTGTGTTGATATCTTTCCAAATAAGCTTTTTATTTCAGTTTGAAAATGGCGAAACTTTTAAGTAGACAATATTTATTAAACTCGGGTAATTCTGCGATTTGATAGCAGTTTTTTTTAGGAAGAATTATCTGTGTTTTAGAGACTAGAAGAATAAATTTCATTTTAAAAATTACCAAATTTTGAGTCATTTAGTTTCATTTTTACTTAATTTCAATTTAAGAAGAAGAAAAACCGAAAGTGATGAGTTTGAAATAGCAGAGAAAAAGTTTCTTTTTTAATTATGTCAACAATAATATATTTACTTTTCTAGTAAAGAAAACACTCATTTTCTTCTTTATTATTGCTTCTAAAACGCAGAATAACCACAGTTTTATATTCTATTCATTCTATTTATTTTATATTCTATTTTTTTTTTAAATAAAAAAAAAAATTAGACCAAATTAAAAAGTGTTTAAATGCCCTGAAAAAATGCCTCATGAAGAAGGCTCAACTGGTTCTAGAAGTCTCAAAACGCTTTGAAAAAATACAAAGATACATGAATTTTGTAAATTCAAAAGTATGGAAAGAAAAATGTTATTAAAATGTCTCATATGGGCTCAAATGCGGCCCAGAAATCCCAAAAGCTAGGAAATAAACGATTTAGACAACTTATTAAAATGAAAATTTGAAGTCAGTTGGGGTAATTGCAATTTTTCTGCTTTGAGGAACGTCTTAATTTTGAACGTTTGTTTGGGTTCTAATCGTAACAAATTTTGTTTTAACCGGAAGGTTATCTGGAAGAAATCGACTATCAAATATGAAAATCGGTTCGATAAATATCTGGATCCGAACTTCTTTCAACACAGAGTTTGTTTTTTCTTTAGTGTTTTTTTTTAAAATCTATTGATGGGTTTTGTTTTTAATTCTTTTTTTTCCTGTTTAGATTCATTGGTTTTCTATCTTCAATTCGTTCATGATGGTGATCTTCTTAGTTGGACTGGTCTCGATGATCCTCATGAGGACTCTACGAAAGGATTACGCTCGTTATAGCAAAGACGAAGAGATGGACGACATGGAAAGAGATCTCGGTGACGAATATGGTTGGAAACAGGTGCATGGTGACGTTTTCCGTCCCGCTTCTCATTCAATGCTCTTCTCGGCACTTGTCGGCACCGGTTATCAGATCAGTGCCGTAACATTATGTGTCGTTATGTTTGCAATTCTTGGAGAACTCTACACCGAGTAGGTTTTATACCGAGAGGGGGTTTGGAGGCGAATGAAATCGGTTTGATGGAATTCACGTGCGAAACAGTTAGTTCAGATAATAATCTGTAACAAATTCATATTTTTGTGATCTTCGAACGTGAATTACACGAAATCGGATAGAAACCTAAAATTGTAAAATGTCTGAATGTCGGATTTTGTTTTAGACGTGGTTCGTTGTTAAGTACGACGATCTTTGTCTATGCCGCAACGTCTCCTGTTAACGGTTACTTTGGTGGTAGCCTTTTTTCTCGTATGGGTGGTAAATTGTGGATTAAGCAGATGGCTTTGAGCGCTGCTTTGCTTCCGTCGTTTGTCTGCGGAACGGCGTTCTTCATTAACTTCATCGCCATCTACTATCACGCATCTCGTGCGATTCCTTTTGGCACAATGGTATTCTATTCGATCAATCTTTGTTTATTAATAAACACGAAATTTTACGTAACGTGTTTGACATTATGCAGCACTTACACGAGTGTCTAGGTTCTTAATCGAACAGATAACACTTGAAGAGATACCCTTTCCTTTTTTTACAAAAAATTACAGGTAGCGATGACTAGCATCTGTTTGTTCGTCATTCTGCCGCTCACTTTGGTCGGAACGGTGTTGGGACGGAATCTCGCCGGCCAGCCGGATTATCCGTGTCGTATCAATGCCGTTCCGAGACCAATCCCCGAGAAGAAGTGGTAAATATGCCTTAAAAACTCGATACTTGGCTTCAAGACGTTCAAAAATGACAAAAGTTTTTTTCTTAAAACGTAGGTTTATGGAACCGACTGTCATCATCGTTCTCGGTGGAATCTTACCATTTGGTTCAATCTTTATCGAAATGTTTGTTTGTTTTTTGGTTTTTATTCGCATCGGAGTTAGTTTTTTTGAATTTGTTTGTTGACGTTTTAGGTATTTTATCTTCACGTCATTTTGGGCGTACAAAATCTATTACGTGTACGGTTTCATGTTGTTGGTTTTCGTCATTCTGGCAATTGTAACGGTTTGCGTTACCATCGTTTGCACTTATTTTCTGCTGAATGCCGAGGACTATCGATGGTAAATCGATATCTATCGACTTATTAGCCAAAAAAAAGAAAGGACTTTTTGTAAGATCCCATTGATTTTGTTGTTTGTTCGTTTTAGGCAGTGGACGAGCTTCTTGGCAGCGGCTTCGACATCGGGATATGTTTATTTGTACTCCTTCTATTACTTCTTCTTCAAGACAAGGTTTTTTTTTTAATTCTTGCTTTTGATGGATTGTGTGTGAAATTTCATTTTTTTTTAAATTTGTCTTTTGTTTTGTTTTGTGACTAGAATGTACGGTTTATTTCAAACTACATTTTATTTCGGCTACATGGCTCTTTTCAGTCTAGCCTTAGGCATAATGTGCGGTACGAACACTTTTATTTCTTATCTTTAAAAATGTTCATAGATTTTTTCGAAAAGTAACAAATTAATAACTAATTGAAGTATAGTTATATCGAAAGGTTAACGGGTATCGTACAATAGAAGTTACTCGAGAGTAATCGAAGTTTCTTATTCTCAAAAGTAACTGAATTTCTAGTTACTCTCAAAAGTAATTGAAGTTGTTGTTACTAGGAAAAAGTTGTGAAGCTATTATTATCATCTTGCAACTAATGCAGTGCTTGCGTCAATATACAGAATAGTGACGTCAAAATAAAAAAAAGCATTGCATTTAGCAGTGAGCATTGCATTGTGGTACAAGGCGCCGGCTGTGACGTCGTTTTGACGTCACTATTCTGTATTGATGTATGCGCTGCATTAGTTTCATTGACGATAACGAGAGCTTGACTCTGGAAAGTTACTGAAGTTGTTGTTACTTTCAAAAGTAATTTAGCTGGTAGTATTTTAAAAAGTAACTGAATCTGTAGTTACTTTTGAAAGGAAATGATGTAGTTACTCTCAGAATCAATTGGCATTTGTTATTCTCAAATGTAACTAAAGTTGAGTGATTGCAGGTAAATCATTTTTTGTTAAATTGCATTTTTGTTTTCACCTCTAGGAACGTTTGGTTACATTGGTACAAACGCGTTTGTTAGAAAAATCTATTCCACTGTAAAAATTGATTGAGTTTGAACAAAAATCCGATTGGTGTCGTTCTTCTTTATTGGACATCGAAATGAATCACGAGACGATCTCCTTGGTCACTAAAATGACCTTCGAGTATATTTAAAAAATGAACGGAACATTTGGAACAGAGTTAAGTCTGTCTTAAAAAATTCCTGTTTCTTGAGATGCAAATTCGATTTTGCCAAACTTTTTATTTCATAATACCACAGCCAAAACACAAAAGTAAAAACATCTCTTATTGGAACAGTTTTCATCAGTCTTAGAAGGTAAACTAATTGTATTTGACATAAAAGTGACTTTTTTGTTTTTCTCCCATCATATCTTAATTACTATAGAGAAAGAAAAAAAGTGTAAATTGTTGAATTTTTAAATTTATTTGGTGCATCGTAAATTTTTGGTGTAAACCAATTGATAAAAAAAAAAATGAGAATAAATTTTGTAAATAATTTAATTCGCAATTATTTCTACTATATATTCATAATTGGTGTAAAATAATTTGATTTTTTTGTTAGAACTTTATTATCCGAAGTGTCCCAAGGAGTCTTTAGAAAAAAAAACTAATTAAAGCTTAAATTGTGGTAAGTTATAGATTTTATTGATTTCGATAATGATGCCTGAAAGAGTTAGTTAGTCAATTTTACAGTTCTAGTTTCTAATAATCTTTGCACAATGCCTAAGTGTATTTAGATAGTCTTGTTATAATAGGCATTTTATACATTGTCTAATGTTATATTATAGATAGAAAATGCTGAATTTGAATCGACCTCATTGAGGCTAAATATGTTAAGCTAATTTTTTCCTCTTTTTAAAAATTAGCATAATAACATTCATGACTTAATTTTTCTTTTGTATTTTCAATTAATTTATCACGAAAATAACATGTTTTTAATTTAATGTATTATTGGGAAACATTTTCTATTCCACTGTTCTCTCTTATCCTTTCAAAATAATATAATCAATCGGTAACATTACAGTTATAATTAGTTTTATTTATAGATAATAGTATTTTCTGGTAGACTCCGCCATTTTAGTACCATTGTTCATTAGATTAGCTTCCAATACAATCACGGTATATAAGAGGTTTTAGATCCTATAATCGTTCATTGTAACCGTCCATTGCTTTCTGGATTTTCCCACTCGAGTGGCGCTGTATGTTAAGGAGCTGTTTTTTCATCGTTTTATATTCTAAAGAACTGCATATACGTGTGTGTAGAACCCATATTTTACTGCATTTATTGTCACAGTTAACGGTGAAAATCTCAATTCAGTAGTGTAAAATTGACAAATTAGGCAAAATTATTTACAATTCCGCTCTCCATGGCCGCCTTTAAATTATAGCCTTCTTAACATGCAGCGCTACCCTTGTGGCAGGAATTAAAAAAAAAACGTTTTTCAAAGTAGTTTCCACACCTTTATTTTCCAGTTCTTATGAGAATGTTTCTATGAATAGTCCGACTCCCTCCTATTCATGGTCCATAGATTCGCTACTAAAATGGTGTTGAACAACGCGATCGATGCTCATTAAATATATACAGGGTTAGCCAAAAGTGAAATTATAAATGAGCTTATATAATAGTATATTTAAAAAAGGTTTAAAACTTTGATTGGTATGTCTTTCACGAGCAAAATTATAAGAAACTAGAAAATTTATTAGAAACTAGAATTGTGATTTAATAACATACGGACATTTTCATGTTGATATCTTTCAAAATAAACTAATTAAAAAATATATTTTGATAAGTTTTGTCTGTTTAAAATTGGGTAACTTTCAAACTCACATAAAAATCTTATTTTGAAAGATATCCATTGAGCTAACCTTCTAGTTTCTAAAACACGTTCAAGTTTTTTTTTTCTTCTTATTTTGCATCTGAAAGACAGAATAATCAGAGTTTGAGAAGAATTTCTAATTTTAAATTCTAGTTATATATAAATTGAATTTATTTTTATTTTCAGAAGCAACATGATATGATAATAAATTGTCATATCTAGCTCATAAGGACTCATAACTTAGTAAGAGTAAATAATATCGCACAAAATGTGACATCATAAGGTATTACTGTCACAATTTTATGACTTTTTTCCCCTGTAAATGAGGCTCTCCAAGCAGTTATAACAGTTTCCGAGATATACATGTAGAACAATTGTTTTGAGACCACCCTGTATATCGTTTTTATATCGAACATGATCGATATAGTGAAAGTGACATTTGTGACGTATTTTTTCCCAGGGCCTTTTTCATGGGGGTGTCTTGTGAGCTTGTATAATAATAGCATATCTCATTGAGGCGGCTGTGTTTTAGCTCGGAGATGAACGTTCACGTTGTCTTCGATTGTTGTTCTTCTGTTATTTGTTTCTATTCTTCCGCATTGCATTTGCATAACAGTAATATTAATAATATCAAGTGAAGAAAAGAGAGATTTTTAATTTTATAAAAGTGATTCTTAACAATTGAGTGAGTGATGAGTAATTTTTCTTCTTCTCGTTCTCCATCCGTTCGTGGATTCTGTTCTTTCTCGTTGTTATTATGTCTTCTTGTGATGATGCTGATGTTGTTGCCGTCGAATGTCGATGGACGTCGGCGTCGAAAATACGACGACGAAACCGAAGATTTCGAATTTGCAGACGATTCTTCTCAGTCGCAACAACAACAATGGGAAAGTAAACAGTTTTCGAATTCACCTTCTTCTTCATTATTAGCATCATCATCATCATCATCATCTTCTTCTTCTTCTTCTCCTCCTCGTAACAACAACAATATTCAGGTAATTTATAAATATAAATAACAATATTGCATTGCATTGTAATATGAACGCACGTGTGCGTACTACTTGGTATATATGTGTGACGTCATCTTTTGTTTTTTTACTGGAAAAGCCAAGTGTTTTGTTTTTTCCACGTGCCTCTTTTTTGTGTGGACCCGTGTGGTGGATCTGAAGGAACATAAAATCGTTCTCAGTTGGATGCCCCCTTCAGAACGGAATGCGATTTTAGTTTGTATCGCATACATCCATAAAAGAAGAAAATTAATCCATGATGTAGTTAATTATGATTAATTTATGATAAAAAAAACAACTTTTTTTTGCGTTTGGGCAGAAGTAGAGCATTTTGAGGGATAAATTGAGCAATTTGGAGAACAAATAGGGCAATTCAGAGCATAAATACTTCATTTGGGGGCATTCATGGGGCAATTTGAGACATAAATAGCGAGTTATTTGCGCATAAATAGGGGCAATTTGGGGCATAAATAGTTCATTTTCAGACTAAATTGGGAATTTGTTGCATAAATAGTTCATTTTCGGAATAAATTGGGAATTTGGTGCATAAATAGTTTATTATTTATATATATATTTAAATTTTTCAAAATTCGAAAAATATGGGTCAAAAACTAAGTCTGTAGGCTTTTTTTTTTAAAAAAAAGTCGAAAAATATTTAAATGCTCTAAAAATGCCTCAGGAGCGGCCCTAGGAACTGGCCCTAAAAGTCCCAAAAAAGCTTGGAAAAAAGCGCAAGAATTTAAGAATTTTTAAAATTAAAAAAATGGGTGTTTGGGCATAAATAGGGCAATTCGGTGCATAAATAATAGTTCATTTTTGGGGAATAAATTGGGCAATTTGGGGCATATAGTTCTTTTTGTGACATAAATAGGGCATTTTGTGGCATAAATAAGGTAAATCTGCGGCAAAAATAGAACAATTTTGGGCAAAAAAATAAGACAATTTGATGCAAAAATAGGACAAGTTGAGACATACAGAGCTCGTTTTTGTTCATAAATATGGCTTTTTTGGGATTAAATTGGGCATGTTTTGGTTAGCAATAATTGTTAGGTATGTTTCGGGCATTTCTTGAATATAAACACACTTAAATGATGGGGATGCCCTTCTAGTTTCTAAAATACTTTCTAGTTTTTTTAAAAAAATTTTGCTCGAATGAAAGACAGAATAACTAGAGTTCGACTATCAGCTGTTGTTATAAACCGCCCACAAAGAAATTAACCGAACAGACTTGAGTACAGTTCTGAAATTACTGTCTGAAACAACGCGCACACATTTATTTTTGTTGTCGTTGTTTTTATCTAAATTCAATTAAGATGGAAAAAGGCCAAAACATAAAAATTCTTTCATTGAATTTTGTTCTTGTAAAATTCCACTTCTTCTTCTTCTTCTTCTTCTTCTTCTTCTTCTTCTTCTTCTTCACAAAAAAAGTAAAAGCAAAACAGAAGAATGTTCTTAATTATTTTCTCTTTTAGTCTATTATTGTTGTTTCAATGCGATTCTTCTAATTTCTAAATTGGAGTTTCGTCTGTTTAAAAATCCACTTTTCATTTGATAATTATTATTTTCCAGCTTATTTTTATATAAATCTTTCATATTCTTCTCAAACATTTTACTTATTTTCACTTATTTTTTTCGTAATCTCGATTTCTAACTTTTTTTTTTTTAGAAATTTGTTCAAGAAATTTTTTCTTAACTTTTAAATAAAAATGTAGACACTTTTTTTTTAAAAGATCCATTGATTCAGTTTTTTATTTTTTACTTTCTTTTCCGTTTAACTTTTTCATTTCATTTTTGTTGGCTAAAAATGGAAAAGGTTTTTCGATTGTTTGCCTTTTTTTCTTTGTGGTTTTTACTTTTTTTTTCTGAACAAAAACCACTTTTCAAATGAGAAAACTGTCAAGACAATCAAACTATCAGTGCTCTCAACAACAGCAAAAAACTCTCAAGAAGTTTTTTATTATTATTATTATGAAAGAATCTTCCTATTTTTCGACTTTTCCCTTTTTTTTTGTGGATGGACATCTATTTAACCCTTTTGATGTTCTTATTTTTCATTTTTTTTATCTACAAATTGTTTCTTTGTGAAAACCAAATTCATCGCGCTATCAACAATTCAACATCTTTTTTCTCGGTTTGTGTGTCTGTGCGTGTGTTGGTGGTAACTGCCATTAAAATAGTTCTTTATGTGATGTGAAAGGAGTGAGACAATAAGCTTAAGGGATGGATTGAGGGTTTCGTTTTGAGGGAATTGCTTAGAAAACCCTCTCCTCATAGGGTTTTTTTTTTTCTCTTTCATTTCTTTCAAGTGACGACTTGCAAGCAATGAAAAGGAAATGATTTATAGTAATTTTTTTGGGAGGAGTGTGAAAATTGACCAACTATAACTGCCTCCTTCTGACCCTCCTCCTCGGTTTTTTCTTCTTCTTCTTCTTCCGAACTATTTTGTCCTTTCTTTTTTTTAAAGATATGAGAATATTTTTCGTGACTTCTAAAAAAAATTTCAATCAATAGCCGAGAAATATTTGACTTCCAACTAGAGATGGTCATCTAGCTTTTTCTTTACTTTCTCAATAGATAAACTCATAACGACAGACACATAAGAAAGAGATAGAACACACAAAGAAAGGGAGAGAGAGAGAGAGAGAGAGAGAGAGAGAGGGAGAGAGAGAGAGATAACACACACGAAATTTAGAATGCACAAAGAGAGAGAGAGAGAGAGAGAGAGAGAGAAGGAGAGAAAGAGAAGGGGAGAGAGAGAGATAACACGAAATTTATAATGCACAAAGTGAGAGAGCATTTAAACAAGAGTACATACATTATTTCCGCCCTTTTTATGACGACCGGCAACTTCTAATTGGTTGGTTATGTAGTCTGACGTCACATGCTCCGCCCTTTTCAACGTCGAACCACACAACAAACCAATTAGAAGTTGCCGGTCGTCATAAAAAGGACGGAGCCTACTTCTGTTTGTCCTGATTTCTAATTGCCTGTCACACACATACAAGTGGTAGAGGGGGACTGATGACAGAAAACCTAGAAAGAGATAGAACACTGACGTACACATGTGAACATACGCACGCACATACCGAGGAAGAGATAGAACACACAACGCAGACATCAATAAAAAAAAGCAGTAGTACGCACACTTTAAACTTTAAAAGTGGTTTCATAATGTAAACGGGGACCTCTCCAAACTCTTGATTAAATTCTGTCTTTCTGGTGCAAAATAAAGAAAAACCATGAAACTGTTTTAAAAACTAGAAGGGGTAGTTCAATCACTTAAGGGTATATTTTCATGTTTGATATCTTCCAAAATAAACTTTTAATTGTCAGTATGAAAATAACCAAACTTCAAGTAGAGTTTGTCTATAAAAAAGTTTATTTTGAATGATATCAAACATGAAAATAATCTTATGTGATTGAGCTACCCCGTCTATTTTCTAAAATACTTTCTAGGTTTTAATTTTGTTCATTAAAGACAAGACAGTGTTTGAAAATCAGCTGTTCGTAAACTGTCTTATGTAGAAAGAGATAACACACGCACTGAGAAAGATAGAAAGTGAGCACAAACTAGAGTACACACAAGTATAGAAATAGAACACACGCACACAGATAATAATAAAATGAAGTGAGAGGGAGAGAGAGAGAATATGGGAGAGAACGATTATATACCCAAAATGACACACAAATGGCACACAAAAAGGACATATACTAGAAAGGGCAAACGTTCATACATCTAGCTAGTGGGAGAGATAAACGTCTATTTTTTTTAAAGGCGTGTAACTTTATTTGGCCCCTAGAGAGAGAGAGAGAGACCTAATAATAATTTCTCAAAGTGCGAAATATGACGGAGAATTTCCCCCTGTCTCTCTCTCTCTCTTTCTCATTATCTTTCTCTCTTTCTATCTTTCTATCTCTACTAAAAAAAAGCAAAAATCTGAATCCACTTTAAAGAAAAATGAAAATAAAACCCGGCTCTTTTCTTTTTTGAATTATACATATTCAGCTTTCTTATCTTAAATCTTCAAAACTATTGAAATATTTTTCATTTTTGTCATTTTTTTTTTCCATTGGAAGAAATAGGTTGCTTGCAGTGATTGCCTGTCGTCAGGGGCATTGTTAACCGCGAGTGTCTTTTAGGCCTACTTTGTTATCAGCTGAAGGACTTAATGTTAAAAAAATAGGGCCAAAAATGTAAAGAAATACAAAGAAAACGAAGTAAATCTTTATCCTCTAGTAGTCAAGTAGGTTGTTTTTCTCTTTCTGTAGGTTATTACCTTTTTTTTGTATAAAAAATACAAAGTTTAACGAACAAAAACACAGGAAGTTTTGGGGGTTTTTTTTTTGGTAAAGCTGATCTGGTTTTGGATTTTGGATTTTTATTTTTACCAAAGAATTTATACTTATATACATACATACACATGATACAAACACAAATGGCAAATTTGGTTTCAGTCGTTGTATGGAGGGTGGTTTAGTGCATAAGTGGAGTTTTCCATATATTGATCACACTCAATCCTCTTCTGCTGTACCGGTATTAAGATAGCGGGAAGGAACTGATCTGATGCACTTCTTATTTCTGCAACCTCCCAATTTTGTACTTTTCTTGTCTTTTTCTATCTGTTTGTGATTCTGTTTGTGTTCTATCTAACTGAGCACTTCTAGCTTTTTTGCGTAATTATTTTTTGCTACAGTACAGTGACTTACGAAAAAAACAAGCCGGAAATAATAATCAGAATAATATTTCAGATAAAATTTTGCAGCTTTCTTTAGCTTTTAGGGGGTTCTTATACTTTTAAGGTGCATATTCGTTTTTGTGGCTTTTTAAGCTAAGGTTTGCGTTGCTTTTTGTAGCTTTTCAAGTTGCAGCATATTTGTGTTTTAATCTTTCAAAACACTAACTGCTGCTTGCTTTTTATAGCTTTCATTTTAGTTCATATTTGAAGCAGATTTTATCGTTAATAAACGAACTAATCAAATCAGATTCCAAGAAAAGTGAAAAGGGCTGTCAGCTGGTTATGACATAGCAGTTAGACCCTACATATCACTTTTTTGAGCAGGTTAGAGGTTACATTTTGACATTGTTAGTTGAAAATTGTAAAGATCAGATTTGCATATTTACTTTCTGCATCTTTGAAAGCTCTGCTGATTTCTTTAGTAGCGATATTTAAAACAACGAAGTCAATAACTGCATATTTTGTATGAAAATTTAACCTTTAACCTTGGTTTAAAAAAAAGTGACATGTAGCTGCTACGACATAATCAGCTGACCTGCCTTTGCATTTCTCATATTATCTGATTGGTTAGTTAGTATTTCAACGTTCTGATCTGCTGCAAATATCAAAAATCAAATGGAAGCTATAATGTATAATAAAGCAATTATGAAAAGCAAAGCAAAGCTTATAGATTTTAAGCCACAGAAAGCGAACATGCAGTTTGAGAGAACAAGAAACAGTTTCCGTACTTTTTTTTTTCTAGGTGTACTTTCAGCCATATAATTAGAATAGAATTACAGTGTTTAAAATTAGATAAATTATTTTTTTTTTCAGTGGAAATTTATTTCTGCATATGTGAACCCATTTTTTTTTTGTTCTTATAAGTTTAGAATTTCTCATTGGTCTATTTTTTTGTGCTATGTATTTATCGGAAATTGTTGTTTCTCGCTGCATGAATTCTTTTTTCTCTATGTTTTTTTTCTTGTTGACTTGGTTCGATTTATTTCGTAGACTGTTTTTTTTTTTATTTTGCCGTCTTTGACAGAAAAGAATTCTAATATTGGCAACAAAAAATGCTCAGACAAGAAAAAAAAAATCAGTCACTGAAACTGAAAGGGATAGATATATATGTTACTGTCAATCTGCGGAATCAGGGAGTCTGTAGATTGTCTAGGCAATCTGCAAACCAACCAATCTGCTAGTGAATCTGCAAAATTTAACACCTAAAATGTATTGAATTTTGCAGATTCACTAGTAGGTTGGTTGTTTTGCAGATTGTCTAGCCAATATACAAACTCCCTGATTCCGCAGATTGACTGTAACATACTATATATATATATACATATATATATATGTACATATATATATATATATATATATATATATATATATGTATATATATATATATATATATATATATATATATATATATGTATATATATATATATATATATATATATATATTTATATATTTATACATGTATTTATACATGTATAAAGCTAAGAAGGATATACTAATATATTGACTATTGGCTTCAACTTGGAAGTATGACAATTGTTGTCGTTGTCGTCGTTCGTCTGTTTGGCTCTGTAGATGAAAGGCAATCAAGCTAATCACAAGTGTTATCGGAATTTCGATTTTTTTTTCTTCTTTCTTCTTCCAATATTCAGTGTCATTACAAGACATTTCGACTTTTCTACTGAATAGAATTTTGAAAAAAAAGGGAGATCTGTTAGTTCCAGATGTTCGAACACACGCACTTACAGTAGATAGTAAAGAAAAATAACACACACGCAAAGAAACAAATACATAAACGGAATTAACATGCACATACGGAAAGAACACACTCCTAAGGAAAGAACACACACACTTAGGGCTACTTTTGAAAGACGTTTTGGCGACAAAAAGAAAATGAAGATCGCTTTGCTGTCGTCGCAATGTATTTTCTATGGAAGGACGCCGAACTTGGTACACAGGCGACTTTTAATTGTGTGCCAAATTTGGTGTTTTTCTATAGAAAAAAAAAAACATTGCGACGAAAATCCAACGACCTTCGACTTCATTTTGTCGCCGAAAAGTCTTTCAAAAGTCGCCTGTGTGTGTGTCAAGGGCCTTAAGGAAAAGACACAACACACATAAGACAAGAACACATAACATAGAGGATGGATTAGGGTGTGGGGTATTCACCAAAAGAGCGAGCAAAAGCATACATTTGCTCGCGCTCGGTGATGTTTACTCGTGTTTCCGTGAAATGCTCATGCTCAATGCTTCAACAATGCGTCTCCGTCCACACTGAAACGAGCACGAACGAGTCTTTTCTTTGATGTGCCGCCATCCAACCGATCTTTTTTGAACACGAGCGAGCGAAGGTTTGCTTGCTCGCTAACTGGTATTTACTAGACGATTATTGAGTGAGAATGCTCGCTTGTTGCTCTTTTGGTGAATACCTACCCTTATACGAACGTATTAGGTTTAGAATAGCTCGTTTTTTTAGTTCTATTTTTTTTTTTTAGTTCGGTTCTAAATTTGTTATCGACTCCTTCTGAAGTTAAAAAATACGTGTTTTGGCTTAAGGTTTTCTTCATATTGGACGTTTTTTTACTTTAAAATTAATCCTCTTACGACCCTTCTCTCTCAAGTCGATTGTTTGCATCAAACGACACAGATTAACTTTGGGAAAGAAAAAGATTGATTAACTTTCACATAGCAATTTATATATAAAATTCATATTAACCATCCTTTATCTTTTATTTTAGTTTGCAATCAAATTTAAAGTTTATAATTGTATTTTAAATCTTGAATCATTTTTTTCAAAATTTATTTAAAACTAGAAAGTGTAAAGAAGGTTTATATGGTATTTTCGCAATTATATAGACTTTTTCAGATCAACACACTAAGAAGATAATTGAATGTGTTAGAAACTAGAACGGTAACTGAACCACTTGACTCAATAACAGTTAACACTTAAAAATAATTAAAAGTGAATCAACAGTATTTTTTTTAAAAAAAATTGACATAAAAAAAGCTTAGTTTTGTAGATATTTTTCATTATGAAAATTTTAAAAAAGCAGAAGTTTACTTTTTCTGGTTTTAATTTAAATTCTTTTGTAAAACCAGTTTAAAAAAAAATGGTTGTCGTCGTTTTGTCTGAGAACAAAAATGAAAAAAATAAATTAAATCTCTCTTCTGAGATGAAATTTACATTGAAATTCGTAATTTAAAACAATTTCCTTTCTTCTTTTTCGGTCCAAATAAACTTTCAGAAAACAAAAAAAATGATGAATGAGGATGACATTCAAGCTTAATTTTGTTTGAATATAATTTATCAAGTTTCAAAATACACATGTTAATTTAATTCCTTTCAACAAATTAATTACAATTCTAATTTTAGACGTCTAAATTCACTTTTCTTCCTTCCTCAATTTAATACAAAAAAAAAAAACGGGTGAGTTCGCCATTTCGCCATTTCACTCACTAAGGCCTACTTCACACAGACCATTTTGTGGCGTCACATTAACATTTAGTAGATCATTTATTATTTAGGGAGTGTTCACACGAGCCACCGTCACCGGTTTTTTTATTGCACCGCAGTGACGATGCGTGGTTGAGTCTGGTTACCATAAGTGGCAACCACTACTTGTTTGTCAGTGATGTTGAAGGTCACGAAAGTGGCCCGCACTGACAATAAGCTATTGTTTTCAATGCTGGTCCGTGTGTGGAAGCAAGTTGTGTCAACCACTTTGTGGCACCATAAGTAACGCCATAAAGTGGCCCGCACTGACAATAAGCTATTGTTTTCAATGCTGGTCCGTGTGTGGAAGCACATTGTGTCAACTGTTTTGTGGCGTTACAGAGTAACGCCACAAAGTGGTCCGTGTGAAGCCGGCCTAATTACAAAATAACACAATTGTTGTTTGTGCAAAAGCTTATTATATAGAGAAAATTCATTTTGTTCAATGAATTTTCATTGCACAGTTGAGTGAATCGAAAAACCCGTTGCCAAGGTTTGTTATTATTATGATGATAATGATGATGGTCATCATCATCATCATCATCATAATCCTAATGGTTGCATCAATGTTGCTGACCTTAAGATGACCTTAATTTCACTTAATTGATTTCATTTCAAATATGTTTACAAAATATTGTGTTTGAATTGCGCTCGTCATTAAACAGCAGTGTTTAAAACATGAATAAAACTAACCGCTGTTGAAACCTAAACATGGGTTATGATTATTAGTAAATCGATTTTTTTAAAACTTCTAATGCCGTGTTTTTTTTATTATAAAAGTTAACTTGTGCTGTGTAAGATGATAATCATAATTAATTTATTAATGGAAACAAAGGTAGTTAAATTGGCCAATAATACAGTTAACTAAATTGCACAGACACAACATTGTTAATCACATTATTGAATGTTTAAAAAGGTCGTTTTCTTTCTTTTCAACACAAATAGGGCCTACAAACAATTTCGCACATAAATTGTTTGCAATGAAGGACTGTACGAGCAGTCGTGGCCGAGTGGTTAAGGCGATAGACTAGAAATCTATTGGGGTTTCCCCGCACAGGTTCGAATCCTGTCGACTGCGTTGGGCTTTTGTTTTAAAGTTTTCCTCCAAATTTAATGAGAACAATGCTTATTTTATCGACGTTGCATGAAAATCGCTTGCAGTCATTGACCATACAAGCAGTCGTGGCCGAGTGGTTAAGGCGATAGATTAGAAATCTATTGGGGTTTCCCCGCGCAGGTTCGAATCCTGTCGACTGCGTTGGGCTTTCATTTTAACGTTTTCCTCCAAATTAAATGATATAAATGCTTATTTTATTGACTTTGCATAAAAATCGCTTGCGGTTACTGACCATACAAGCAGTCGTGGCCGAGTGGTTAAGGCGATAGACTCGAAATCTATTGGGGTTTCCCCGCACAGGTTCGAATCCTGTCGACTGCGTTGGGCTTTTGTTTTAAAGTTTTCCTCCAAATTTAATGAGAACAATGCTTATTTTATCGACGTTGCATGAAAATCGCTTGCAGTCATTGACCATACAAGCAGTCGTGGCCGAGTGGTTATGGCGATAGACTAGAAATCTGTTGGGGTTTCCCCGCACAGGTTCGAATCCTGTCGACTGCGTTGGGCTTTTGTTTTAAAGTTTTCCTCCAAATTTAATGAGAACAATGCTTATTTTATCGACGTTGCATGAAAATCGCTTGCAGTCATTGACGATACAAGCGGTCGTGGCCGAGTGGTTAAGGCGATAGACTCGAAATCTATTGGGGTTTCCCCGCACAGGTTCGAATCCTGTCGACTGCGTTGGGCTTTTGTTTTAAAGTTTTCCTCCAAATTTAATGAGAACAATGCTTATTTTATCGACGTTGCATGAAAATCGCTTGCAGTCACTGACCATACAAGCAGTCGTGGCCGAGTGGTTAAGGCGATAGATTAGAAATCTATTGGGGTTTCCCCGCGCAGGTTCGAATCCTGTCGACTGCGTTGGGCTTTCATTTTAACGTTTTCCTCCAAATTAAATGATATAAATGCTTATTTTATTGACTTTGCATAAAAATCGCTTGCGGTTACTGACCATACAAGCAGTCGTGGCCGAGTGGTTAAGGCGATAGACTCGAAATCTATTGGGGTTTCCCCGCACAGGTTCGAATCCTGTCGACTGCGTTGGGCTTTTGTTTTAAAGTTTTCCTCCAAATTTAATGAGAACAATGCTTATTTTATCGACGTTGCATGAAAATCGCTTGCAGTCATTGACCATACAAGCAGTCGTGGCCGAGTGGTTAAGGCGATAGACTAGAAATCTGTTGGGGTTTCCCCGCACAGGTTCGAATCCTGTCGACTGCGTTGGGCTTTTGTTTTAAAGTTTTCCTCCAAATTTAATGAGAACAATGCTTATTTTATCGACGTTGCATGAAAATCGCTTGCAGTCATTGACGATACAAGCGGTCGTGGCCGAGTGGTTAAGGCGATAGACTCGAAATCTATTGGGGTTTCCCCGCACAGGTTCGAATCCTGTCGACTGCATTGGGCTTTTGTTTTAAAGTTTTCCTCCAAATTTAATGAGAACAATGCTTATTTTATCGACGTTGCATGAAAATCGCTTGTTGTCACTGACCATACAAGCAGTCGTGGCCGAGTGGTTAAGGCGATAGATTAGAAATCTATTGGGGTTTCCCCGCGCAGGTTCGAATCCTGTCGACTGCGTTGGGCTTTTGTTTTAAAGTTTTCCTCCAAATTTAATGAGAACAATGCTTATTTTATCGACTTTGCATAAAAATCGCTTGTGGTCACTGACCATACAAGCAGTCGTGGCCGAGTGGTTAAGGCGATAGACTCGAAATCTATTGGGGTTTCCCCGCACAGGTTCGAATCCTGTCGACTGCGTTGGGCTTTCTTTTTAACATTTTCCTCCAAATTTAATGAGAACAATGCTTATTTTATCGACGTTGCATGAAAATCGCTTGCATTCACTGACCACACAAGCAGTCGTGGCCGAGTGGTTATGGCGATAGACTAGAAATCTATTGGGGTTTCCCCGCACAGGTTCGAATCCTGTCGACTGCGGTTTTCATTAATTTTACCCTAATTAATTGGCAAAAGTATTCGATTTTATTAAATTGGCATCAAAATCATTCGCAAATCTACGCAGCAGTTGCAGTCGTGGCCGAGTGGTTAAGGCGATAGACTTGAAATCTATTGGGGTTACACCGCACAGGTTCGAATCCTGTCGACTGCGAATGTCGTATTTTATTATTTTTTTTTTCCAAAAAGAATGTCGAAACAAATTTTATTGTGTTGTTTTTGTCAAACATTAACCAAAGGCAGCAAATGAAAACCCCATGGGGAAAAAGACGGTTGGGGGGGGGTCCATTTTTGTACGTTTTGAGAAAAACGCAATTTTATTTTGAAAACTTCATACAGTACTTCCCAATGGAACCCTGAAAATAACAGTGCTTGTAGCCTAGGTTCTCGTCGTTTTTTTCTCCCAATTCCATGAAGTACACTTGAAACTATCAACAGCTTTACAACAGATGGCGCTGCTATCTCAATTTCATTTTAAATGGGCCCCTCATCATTTTTTCTCTGTGCTCGCAAAATATTTTCATCAATATTGCACGAAAAGCAACCACTATTAACTTATTAATATTATCAAAGTTAAACACAGTTAAAATGATAAAAGTTAATTTTTAATGGAACGAAAGGTAGTTAAATTGGCCAACAATGCAGTTAAACGAATTGAACTGACACGCAACATGGTTAGCTGCTTTATTGAATAGTCAAAAGGTCACTTCCTGTTTTGAAGTAACCACTGTAACCAAGTAAGGGCACTGAGTTTGTGACAGAAAGAGGAATGAAAACATAAAAGGATGAACCATTGTCTAACAGGAAGTGACACAAAGTTAGGATTTAGCCACATTTAAGTGACATTATTAAAAATTGAAACACACCATTGGACATTTTCTAGCTTGATTACAGTTAACTATAAGTTTAGTTCTGTAATTAGTAGGGTTCGGATTTTTATGCAATATCAAGCAAATATTTCTCATCTTGTGGCTCAAGGGCTAATTTTGAAATAATTATCATCAGAGCAAGTGTGATTATGCTTTTTTTAATGAAAAAGGCTGGTTAGAGGCTAGATGTCTGATTACTGACAGTTGTTAACCATAGTTCTAGCCTCTAACTAGCCTTTTTGATTGATAAAAACGTAATTTTTGGTGGATTTAAACGGGATGGTTACTTTACAATTGGCCTTTGAGCCACAAATTTTATAAAAATCCGATTCCTGGGAAAATGGCATTTTTTAGTGAAGTTTTGCATCTAAGTGACTACAAAACTTTATTTTTCTGAAGTTATTTTTCTATTTTTAGAGGTCTGTTTATTGTGATAAATGTTTTAGAACATGTTATTCTTGTATTTAGTTGTTGAAACTTTTATTTTTTATGGATGATACATCATTTAGAGACGTCAGCAGCTGCTGCAACATTATCCATTTACCAAAACTAATTTCTTGAAAACACAAGAATCCATATTTTTTATGATGATGTTGGTTGCATTTCAGTTAGAAATAAACAAGCATTTTTATTCATCTATAAACGTGTCAATTTTTGTTGGCAGACATAAATAATGACTTATAATCACGAATGTACATGTCAATAATACAAGAGAAGGAGAAAAAAGATACTTGTTGTTTGAGTCACCATCAAAATTGTAATAAATCTTTTGTATTTAAGATCAGTTGGCCCCTTGACATATGGCAATCACTGCAAGCATTTATGATCTTCGTATTTAAGAGCAGTTGGCCCCTGAGAGGTGGCAATCACTGCAAGCATTTATGATCTTAGTATTTAAGAGCAGTTGGCCCCTTTAGAGGTGGCAATCACTGCAAGCATTTGTGATCTTTGTACATTTAAGAGTACTTGGCCCCTGAAAGATGGCAATCACTGTTAGCATTTGTGTTTTGCGGTGGCGTGAAATTTTCATTTTTCAGGTTCTTTTTTTCTTCACGTACTGTATATAATTAAGATGTAAACAGTAGAATCATTACTTATTACATTTAAATCAAGTATTTTAATTTTTAAACAACAATTTAATATATATATTTAAATTGTCATTTAACTATAGTATAATTTCTAACGTTTCAATTAATTAAATTAACTTCCCTGTAAGAAAACTTGTCACTTTGAACTTGATTTTAACCTTTTCAGCTTGGGTTTTAACATAGAAAAATCTTTTTTAAAAAATAATCAATAAAATAGAATGGTTCTTTTTGAGAACCTTGTTGAGAGAGTTCAAGTTGAAGTTCAATTGTGAAGGTTTTTTTTATAATTTTTAAACTTATTAATTATGAAAATATTTAAATGAAACACCGGATACATTTTTATTTATTTATTTAGAGAAATTTGTAGTAGTTTTTAAATTTCAATACAATTGGAAATCGATATCGTAATAAATTTTAATAATAAACTTTAAAATTGGGTAAGTAGTTTGGGTAAAGTAGAAAAATAATCTTTTTAAAATGGTCAAAATTTAATAATAATGGTAAAAAGTCAAAACATTAAAACAATAAAGATGAAACCGAATTAATTATAACTCATTTTCAGGGCTAACCCACACCAAAAGGTGAATACAACGGTTTAAAATAAGGCAGACAATTGGAAAAATCAGGACCCACCCTTTATTGTTGTAATGTTTTGGCTTTTCATCATCATTATTAAATTTTTGACCATTTTAATATTTTTTCTATTTCAATTATATTTTCATAAAGAATATTACAGAATTTTATTTGCTGAAAAAAAATAGTAAAATATTGTTTATTTTTTAAATTATGTGATTTAAAGTTTTTAAATCAAATAACTCGGCTTTTAAAGTCATAATTCAATTGTAAAAAAATATATTATTATATGTTCTTTAGTCTTTTTAAAAAAAAAAGACAAAACTCAAATGTCCCTTTTCGTTAATCTGATGTACAAATAAGTTCGAATCTCGATTCATATATATATATATATATATATATATATATATATATATATATATATATATATATATATATATATATATATATATATATATATATATATATATATATATATATATATATATATATATATATATATATATATATGTATATATATATATATATATATATATATATATATATATATATATATATATATACATATATATATATATATATATATATATATATATATATATGTATATATATATATATATATATATATATATATATATATATATATATATATATATATATATATGTATATATATATATATATATATATATATATATATAATCAATTCAAATTCACTTATGTCAGGATGTAGACTTGAATTTCAATTCACTGATCTTTATAAATAGGTGAATACACATTATAGGTCTATGTATTTGCGAGTCAAATTGCATTTTTGAGCCAATTTTTCTCTCTTTTCCCCTCTTTCCCCCCTCTCTTTCCCTCATATCTCTCTCTTCCCCTCGCTCTCTTTCCCCCCTCTTTTCCCCCCTTTCTGTCCCTTTCTCAATCTACACATGGGACTGACCGAAAATCACTCTCAACTCTCAAGTCGAATTATCTACATGATATTTTTTTTGTTTTGTATTGATTTGTTACCAAATGTCTCTTGAACGACCAATTATTGGAAAGAAAAAAAGGACCACATTGTGAAGTTAAGTTTCTTTATGGTGGTTGACAAAATAAAAGTGAAATGGATTGCAAAAAAAAAAAAGACCCCCCCCCAAAAAAAAGGAAAATATAAAAGTTAAGATGAGGAAAGAAGGGAGGTAGAAACTTGAAACTAAAAAAGCCAAGTTGGCCCAATAACACAATTAGGAGCAAGCAGTAAACTTCCATTTGTCTTGTAATTTGTAATGATGGATTTTATTTTTAGGCATTTAAATTTTAAATGACTAAAAAAGTCGGTTTGTTTTGAATTTAGATGGATCTTTTTTTATTATAAATTCGGCCTTCAAAACTCATCATTAATCATAATAATCAATAATGTAAATCCAACATGTATTCGTGGTATTTTTTTTTCTTCTTCTTCTCTTTCCTGGTTTTGTTTTGTTGTATTTTTTTTTCTTCTATTTTTAGAAATCCATTCATTATTTTAGTTAGAAAAAAGGAAATGCTTTTTTTTGTTGTTGTTGTTGTTCAAATTTTAAGCTTTTTATTTTCTGATTTTTCTCTTCTTTTTAGTGACGTTTTTAAATCTAAATTAAGTATCAATTGAAACAGTTGTAGGAAGTGTTACACTTAAGCCAGCTTTATGCAAATTAGTTGTTTTTTGGGGTTTCTTTTGGTTCATTTAGTGTTTTAATTTGCTTAGAGCTATTATTCACTACTTGAATACGGTTTCTTTTTTCTCAACTATACTCTCGTATTCATAAACGTTTCTTTAATAAAGTTAAGCTTAAACCATGACGCAATACAAATATTTCTATAGTAGGCCTAAGTCTGTTTACAGTTTTTAAGTTTAGCTTTGTTTAAATTTCACTTTGGCTTAAATAACGTTTTTCTTTTAGAATACAGCCATTAGAAAAAGCGGTACATGAATGAGCTAAAGGTATTTTCAGGATAATAATTAATATTTCTAAAAAAAATAAACATTTATAAAAGTTTTAAAAAGTTCATATTTTTGTAAAATGTTTATTTTGAATGAATGAAAAATGAGTAAAAGCTGATTTTCGAACTGTAGGTTATTCCAAAGTTTTCAGGAGGAACACTAAGATGAAATTGAAAGTGTGTTAAAAAAACTAGAATGGTATCTGAATTCTTTAAAAGTGTATTCATGTTGGTATTTTTCAAAATAAACTTTTTATTTAAGAAAATTAAAATAATAATAGTCTGTTTAAAATTGGTTAATTTTCAAACTGACATAAAAAGCTTATTTTAAAAGATATCAATATAAAAAATACCTTTTAAGTGATTCAGTTACCCTTCTAGTTTCTATAAATTCATAAATCATAACTCATTAATAGTTTTACTCCTAAATTACAAAATAAAAGGTTAAGAAATGAACTTTCTAGTTATTTTATATTATTTTAATGGTTACATTAAGTAATTATTATTGGTTAAAATTAACAATGCACAAATGAGTGGTTGTCTGAAAATAAATTACAGTTATTTTTTCAGATATGTAAACTTTGTTCTTTTCAGTAGACATTTTTATTACTAATTATTTATTTTTGTCTTAAGAGAATCACATTTCGAAATTTGAAACTAGACTAGTCAACATTTGAATTTATTAGAATGTTTTAACATTACTAATGAGATTGATCAGATGTCTTCTTGGATGCCTGTCGATTTACAATTGACGTCCGTTATGACGTCATTATGCAGTTAGGGGTGGGGTGAAGAAAGGAGGGAGGTGAACCTATACTCTCTCTCCCCTCGGTTCCTTTTTTCTCTCTTTTTTACGTGACAATAGACCTGAAATCAGATCTATTATACATTATTGTATAAATTGTAACTTTGTAAATGTCATCATGTCTATTTCTGACTTTTTTTTTGTGGTTCAAATTCAACTGCAATTGGTTATTTAGTAATTTATAACTTGGTATACATGCATTATGGGTACCAAGGGAACAGCAATTGTTGTTGTTTTTGTGTGGTACTTTACCACTCTTCTGTTATCTTTTCATTTGATATTAGTTTTTTTTTCTTGGCCTCTGAAATTTTAATAAAAATCAATTTTTTTGGTTTACATAAAAATACCAAAGTTTAGAAATAATGAAATTAATATCACAAATATTTACTTCTAAAAATTTTTTTAATCAAAATAACAATTAGTATAATTAAATATGTAATTTAAAATTTTTAATAATTGATATATTGTTTATATTTGAAGAGTTTTTTTTAATAATTTTAGCATGAAAATAGCACATTATAATTATTTTTAAATAAATAATTTTCAACTTCTTGATAAAAAAAATCCGATTTAAATATTTCATGATTTTTTTTTGCAAATTATTTAATTGCCATACAAATTTAAGAAGTGATTTGAGAACTCTTAAGCCCGTTATACACCATCAATTATGTCTTAAATATTTGTATCAATTAAATGATGAATGATTTTGTACATAAAATGTATAAATTAATTTATAAGTCTCAATCGGTGGTTATACACTTGCACCTAAAAATGTGCGCAGAACAGTGCGTAGTGTGACAGTTTATCGTATTTCTAACCTTGTGACCTTCTAGACAAGAGAATTTGGGAAGAGGTGTGCTAAATATGTTGCAGAGCGCATCGTATATATATAGCTTATTAGCTTTGTAAATTACATAAGAATGATGCTGATCATGAAAAAGCGCTCTCTTAGATGTGATCATTTAAGAAAAACAGAACATCTTCTAAATGTCACATTTATAAATTAATTTAAGAAATAATTGTTGGTGTATAACGAGCTTTAATAATTTTCTGCATTTAAAAAGAGAGCAACAGTAAGAAGAAATTGAAAATGTGTTAGAAACTAGAATGTTAGCTCAATCACTTAATAGTATCGTCATTTTGATATCTTTCAAAATAATTTTTTTTAAATAGACAATCATTTTCATTTTGAAAGATATCCCACGTGAAAATAACCTTAAGTGATTGAGCTACCTCTTCTAGTTTCCAAAACACATTCAAGTTTTTTCTTCATCTTGCACCTGAAAGGACAGAAAGAATAACCACATTTTGAAGGATTTTAACTAAAATCAACTTAACCTAAGTGTTTTCTACACTTTTTGGCCGTCTATTTTTTTTCCAAATAAATATTTTATATTCTTAGCTGGTTTTTACTCTCCTAATTTTTTTACACGATAATCCAAAATATAAGTTTCATCATAGTTGCTCACATCTTGCTATTATATTATTATTATTATATATCAGTGGGGTTTTTTTATCTATGTTTTTTTTTTATATATATATTTTGTTTCTAAATATGTTACGTGCATTGAACATGAAATAAAATATTCATTGGCGGAATTCCATTTTTTTTGGTGGTGGTGGTGGTCGGTATTTTTTTTTTGGGGGGGGGGGGTAACATTTGCCTTTCTAGTTTCTGTTCATTTTCTTATTTTCATTCTTTCTCTTTCTTTCAGGGTTTTTCTTGATGTTTTTTCTTAAAATGGGTTTGCTTTTGTGTATTACGTAGGCCTATTGTTATTTTTTGTTTGATCTCTCCTTTTCTCTATGTTATCTTTCGCTCTTATTTCTCTCTTTCTCTTTCTCTTTCTCTTTCTCTTTCTCTTTCTCTTTCTCTGTTTTCTATCTTCATCTCTCAATGAGGCTTATTACACGGCTGTACTTATCCCGGTAAAAGTATAGATATATAAGTTGCTTTTTTTTTACAAAAAAAAAAGTCACATGGCGATATTTTGGGCCAAACCTATTTTATTGTAGTTTTATAATCAGTTTTCAGAGCTGAATCGATATATCTGTAATACTTTTTTTTAAATAATACAGAACAAGCATGTTAAACACAAAGGCTAACACGGGCCAAATAAACAAGTTCTAAGTTTACGTGGGCCGCAAAAAAAAAAACTTCAATTTTTATAGAAACGTATGTTTATTTCGAAAAGTACAGTATAAAAAAGAATAAAGACAATAGATTGTTACTTTAAGAGCAGCACAAAATGAGAATTACATTTCAGAGGTGAGAAAACGTAGTGAATGGATGAAAAAAGGTAGTTGGTTGGGCCACAAAGATATTCGTTGTTGGCCGTGAGTTTGACATGCTTGATTTGGAACATATCCCATATTAAAAGCTACTTATGATATGGATACGATTTTTTGTGCGTTTCCTGAAAAATTTGAGCATTGCGACATGTAACGTTATGAAAAAAAAGCTCTTCATATGTCCTGCTATGGCAGGCTCCACATCTAATGCATACGAGATTTCACATCACAAGACAATTGAGAATAAATGTGTATGGAGCCTGCATAGGAGGACATTATATCGACATTTCTATCAGAATAAGTAGTGGCCGTGTAATAAGCCTCAGTGTGTGTTTTGTATGTGTGAGGTTTTTATTTCTCCATGTCTCTCTGTCTATGACTACATCATGTATTGTTGGGTTTTTCTAACTTTTTTCTTTGTAAGGGCCCCTTGTGTAGTACAGTATATGTTCTAATTTAAAACCGACAAGGGAATAACATTGGTTGCAATGTTTTGCTCCTTATCTAAGAGCTTTTTCTATGTGTCCATCTTGAGAAGAGAGAGAGAGAGAGAGGAAGAAAGAAAGAGAGAGAGAGAGAGAGGAAGAAAGAAAGAGAGAGAGAGAGAGAGGGAGAGAGAGAGAGAGAGAGAGAGAGAGAGAGAGCAACAAAAAGCAAAAGTAAAAGTGGGTTGGACATTTACCGTGTGTGTGGCCTTTATTTCGTTCATGTAAAATTCATGCGATTTCTCTCATTTTCTATAATATGCATGTTACCATCAAAATGGAAATTCTCTGTCATTCTACAGATTCACTAGTGAATTTGCAAAATCACTCATTTGATAATAATGAGCACAATTACTAGCATTTGAAACCATGTTGTAGAACAATTAAAGAGTAAAACGCCCCTCGGAATCTTAGGGTCATTATATTCTTAATGATTTTTTTTAAAGTCTAAGCTATTTCTAAACTCATAAACTTTTTTTTTACATGAAAGTTCATGAATTTAGCATTACCTTTGACTTAGCAATCATTAATAATACGACCATGATCATTATTTCAGGATGCAAAATGAAGAGGAACTTGTGTTTTAGAAACTAGAAGGGTAGCTCAATCACAATTGGGTATTTTCATGTTGATATCTTTCAAAATAAGCTTCTTATGATAGTTTCAAAATAAACTAACTTTAAGCAGACGATACTTTTTTTAAAAAATTGTTATCTATTACAAGTCTATTTTAACATGAAAATACTCGTAATGATTTTAAGTGACTCTAGTTTCTAAAATACTTTCAATTTCTGAAAAACAGAATAATTAATCAGAGTTTGAAAATCAACTGTTCTTAAACCCATCTTATTAATATTTTGTTTTAGGTATTTTTAGGCCCTAAAATGCTATTTTTTTTTTTTAGATTTGCTTTCGTATATTGTCTAGTAATTGTTCAGAATGACTGATTTTCTATTTGGATAGTAACAGAATAAGAGATTGAAAATGAAGAACCATAGGGAAATATCTATAGTAAGGGCCTAAAGGTCATTTATTTATTTATCTGGTCACGTTTCCATTTTAACTTTTTTTCTTTTCATCTTATTTTTTAAGGGCATCTTTTTTCTTATGCACATCTTACCCCCCCCCCCCCCAAAAAAAATATCAAGAATAAGAAAACCGAGAAATTCACATTTTTTTCGATGTTCTTTTTATATTCAAATTAGATCTTGTGTCTTTTTTTTTCTTCTTCTTATTTTGTCATTTTGTGTTTTTCAATGAATCTGTTTTGGGATCTCATTTGTGGCTCTGGGATTTCAGATATATAAAATATATGGAAGTTTTATTTCTTTTTGCTTTACGTGGTGAATAACCTCATAATATAATTTTGATATCACCATAGACCTTCCCCCCCCCCCCCTGTTCCAAAAAAAAAGAGTCCATTTGTGTGAAAAGGTTGAACCATAATCATAATCATCATACATTGTATGACTGGGTGTCTATGAGAATTTCATTCTCTCTCTCAGAATGAAAATGAAACACAAGTTTCATTATATACAGCTAAAAAATATGTCATTTTTTTAGCTGAGTTAACAGTTAGCTTACTTGTCATTATTATTATTATTTTTTTTTGGGGGGGGGGGGGGGGGTTTGAAATCGATCGATTTTGTTTTATTTTTGTTTCTAGAGGACGCTTTTTATTTGAATTTGTGCCAAACATGACTTTTATTATGGCAATCCAATAATAACAAAAGGGAAGAAGAAAAAAAATCCTAATGGTTAATCATTTTTATCTAACCAACTGTTTTATTATTCTTCTGTTATTTGTCTTGTGTGCCAATATTGGAATCACTCATTATCTTGCTTGCTATTGTGGCACTGAAACATTTTTAGACAATTTTTTTTTAGTAATTATGAATTATTAGACCTAATTTTCTTTTTAGGAATTAAGAACTTTTAGCAATTTTGTTTTCATAAGTGTAAACGGCCCTCTAACTTATGGTTATTCGGTCTTTTGAGAGCAAAATTAAGGGATATTTTCAAGTTGATATCTTTCAAAATAAACTTGCTATTGTGGCACTTTATAAGATTTAACCTGAAACATTTCTAGACAATTTTAGTTAGTAATTATGATTTATTAGACCTAATTTTTTTTTAGCAATTTTCTTTTCATAAGTGTAAATGCCCCTCTAACTTGTGGTTATTCTGTCTTTTAGGAGCAAAATTAAGGGATATTTTTATGTTGATATCTTTCAAAATAAACTTGCTATGTGAGTTTGAAAATGACCCAACGTCCGAGGACGAGCAACACCCTCTATTCGTATAAATTCCCCCTATTCCAAAATTCACGTCTTATGACGGGCATTGCTTCCTAGTATTCTCATTAAATTATAATTACAGTAGCGTTTCCCAAATGGTGATCCACGAAGGGAAAATAAGGGTTCTGAGAGAAAATAAAAAAAAAGTTAAAATTTCACCAAAAAAATGTATAATTCTAATAGTTTCTTAAAATAATTAAAATTTTAATTTAAGTAGTTACAGCATGTTCATCTTCAGACATTCCATCACAACTCAAGAATTAAATGAGGCATAAAATGTGTTGTAATTTTTTATGTGATTTTTTTTAATATTATTAATTAAAAGTGAATCTGATACCCTTAATTATCTTTTTATTATGATTATATGTGCCTATTATTTTTATCCATATCTACTTTTTTGTTGACATTTTTCTCACTTTGTATACGGTATTATGTAAAAATACTATTGGGGTTCCATAATGTTTTAAAGATTATAAAAGGGTTTCGTAGTCAAATAAAATTGGGAAACGCTGAATTACAGCCAATTTTTAATCTTCTACTATGAGGCGCCATTTGGGTCATAATTAATATACTGTATATAAAAAGTGTAATTATATGTTTTTCAATTAAATCCCAAACATCGATTTATCCCAGGTAAAATGTATATCCCAAAAAATATTTTATATATCCTAAAAAATATTTTATATATCCCAAAAATATTTTATATATCCCAAAAATATTGTTAGGTTAAGTTAGCTTTTTGGGATATATAAAATATTTTTTGGGATATACATTTTACCTGGGATAAATCGATATGTTTGGGATTTAATTGAAAAACATATATAATTAGACTTTTTATATATATATAAAGTATATTAATTATGTCCCAAACAGCGCCTCATATTCTACAGTTGTTTTAAATAAACTATATAAGTATATTAAAAAAAACGGGGTTACTGTATAATTTAATCTCCGCACCTAATACAGTGTATTTCCATAATTAATCATGGTAACAATTGTATGGTAACAATTTGCACAAACCAAAAGCTGTGAAATGAATTGCAGTGCGTTTAACCAAATCAGGTGTCCTGACTTCTTCTGAATAATGCATTTTTAGATGAAACTTTTTGTTTAGATTAATAGGTTCTCTTTTATATCCAACCTGGGTCTTAACTGGGGTTTTTTGGAGCTCAAGAGACACAAACTAAAGAGAGAGAGAGAGAGAGAGAGGGAATTACTTTTGATATATGGGATCTGTCTGGCTGATTTGCTGTCGTGATATTCAAACTTTATACAAAATGCCTACCCTATTATTATGTATAGCCTGAATGAGGCTTCTCCTTTTTATTCCACATGGAACAATTTTCAGTCACATGACTGAATAATAACATCCGGGTATTGATTGGTTCACTTTTCATTCAGGTCATTTACCCTGTATATGAAAATTTGTCTGCGACTTTTGTCTGCTGTGATTTGTATTTTGTCAAAAAGTGGATTAAACTTTACTTGTGAGATTTTTTTATGATTTTCTTCAGAAAGAGAGAGAGAGATTTTAACTTCTCAACTTGTCAATATATTTTAGATTTAGATGTTTACTGGACCAAACATAAATAAACATGACTGAAACTTGGGAAATGACTAAAGATAATTTTACAGTTTGTACATAAAAACAACTTTGGATGGGAAGTGGCAGTTCAAATCTCATGATTTATGGTCTTATTATACACTGCAAATATTCAGTGGTTTTTATGGACGCTCACAGACGAGCTACTTTTAGTGGTTGAGATGGACTTTGAAAATGAAGACATTTCTGTACAGCTGGGAACTTCACAAACATATTTCATCCAAAATAGTTGTTGACACTTTTCCATTTTTTTTGTGCAATTAATTTTCAAAGTTGCAAAAACCACAATTTATCCCTTCGGAAAAAGTATATCTTCTTCTCCAGAAATGAAGACATTCTTGTCTTGCTGGGGAACTTTGCAGACATATTTCATTCAAAGTAACTAGGGACGCTATTTCTGCTTTAGTACAATTAAGCTCGTAATAATTTAAAGTTGCATTGTAGCATTCGTCTATATAAAGAAAAAAAAACACGACACTTCATACAACAAATATTGTTGCTTCACCGTAAGATGAAGCTTGTGACGTCAGATGTTGACAAAAATCTAGACTTGTGTTATTTTGCCTGATTAAAAAGAGGTAATAACAGAAGTATGCAGGAACCCTTTTGTTTAAACTTTTGAGAACGTTTGCTATCATCTTTTTTTTTCTATTAGACTAAATGACACAATCTATAATTGTTTGTTTCCTCTGACGTCACAAGCTTCATCTTACAGTGAGAAAAAATATAATTGTTGTAAAATAAAGGTTGTTGTAACGAATTTAGAGTGGTCTAAATTCACCTATGCTCGTAATTACGAGCGTACCTATATGATTTACTAAGTTTTAAACACTTTCAAATTTTCATTATAAGCTGCTTCTGAAATGCTGATTAATCAGGTTTTTTTTGTAGTTTTGTAGTTTTTTGTTGTTGTAATTTTTGTAGTTATAGTTATTGTTTTTTTCTAAATAAAATTCATATTTGTTTGTCTTATTTTTTTCTCCAGAATGATAACAACAACAACAACAATGAAAAAATCCTGTCAGAAGTTTCAAGTCCAATAACTACACAGAGTCCAGACTCACCAACATCCTGTAAGTATTCATTCATATACATCACTCATTTTTATAATGATGTTCATTTTCATTGATTACTTTTTTCATCTTTCATTTCACTCTCTTGAGAATGGAAACTTATATTTGCATATTTGATCAATGATGATCATCATATTTACTAATTGGGTGTGTCGGTTTTTCTTTTACTTTTGTTCTTTTTGGTAAACAGGAACCCTTTTTTTTTGTTAACAAAAAAAAAACTTTCATTTTTCTCTACTTTTTTTTAAGTTTCAGAGCCGTTTATTAATTAAATATTTAGAGTCAGTGGTGATCTCCTGACGATTGAATTTTACCTTTAAATTTCTTCGTTAAACGTTAATTACTTAAAATGGTTATTTATAAATGAGTTTTGATATTTTTTTTGTAATTTAGTAATTTGGGATCAGAACGAAATATGGTAAATAAAACACTACAGCATCATTTAGGAGAAATCGTTGATTTCAAAACTCTTTTTTTTTAAAGCAACGTTTTTATTGAAAGAAATTTAAGATTAATTTGAAACTAGATGAGTACTCAAAGGTGAACAAATACCAATTTATGATGAACTGTTTGAGAATAAACTTATGACAGTCTGAAAAAAAAATGGTAAAAATGGTTTCAAAATGACATCAGAAGTTTATTTTTTAAAGTAACATCATGAAAATTATATATTTATGCATTGTGCATTCTTAGTTTGCTCTTCTAGTATTTTTAATACATCCCTTTGAAAGCAAAGTGGTGTAAGTCATATTTATTTTGTTAAAAATGAGAATTATAGTGCAAGTACATCTGAGTCGGACTTAGACCAGTGTTGGTGTCTGTAATCAACATTGTTATCAGCATATAACCTTCAGTTAATGTTGTTATTGACCAAATTGTTTGTATTGTTAGTGCAAACCAAGTGCTAGAATATAGAAACGCGTTATTATATTGCTAAACTATTCGTTATCTCAAATATGTGATGTTAACGACTTAACACCACTTTGCTGCTTTTCGAATCAAGATTTTTTTCAAGTTATCATTGAAAAAATTTACACTTAAACAATAATTCCAGTGACACTAGTTACACTGGAGTGATAAAATTCTATCAATGGATGTGAATTATACATAGTAAAGCACCAAATACATTTTTAAACTTGATTGGATGTTTTTTTATTTAAATTAATCATTTCTAAGCAATCTACTTTTGTTCGTTTTCAAATGGTTTATGGAAATTAGTTTTTTATGCCATTTTTAACATTTATTTAAAAATAGAAGGAATCATAACTAGGTTATACAAATCTATCAATGGATGGCCAGTATATTTTAGTGCTTGTTGCAATTGGAATTACGTTTCTAAAGAAACCATTCATAAAATAAATCATCTTTAACTGATAGCTTGTGTACACCATGATAAACTTATACCAGGTATTGCATCACACCTGACCTCAGTTTTTTTTTCAGTTAGAACTCGTTTTTTCTTAAGTTTATTTTGCATATTTTGTTGGGCTTTTGAGACATACTGTATATTGATAAGATGTTTTATCAAGAGTGTTAAGTAATACCTTGTACACGCTTATGTTAAATGAATTCAAATTAAATGTGTTTAGGTGAATTATACGGAATCCAGTTAAGGACACAAACGAAATTAAAATTGACTTTATTATTAATATTTTAAATTGAAATACTAAATTAATACTTTGTCAATAGTTTATATATTATATTTAAGTATTAACTCAATATTTTCAGAATATTAACTGAATAAATTGAATTCGACATATTGTTTGTTTGTCCTTCACAGAGGGCTCTGTAGAACACATTATTTAAATGCATTTAAATTATCAGGTATGTACTAGGTATTAGGCTTATTATTTTCTTAATTTTACTTACCCTGGTAAAATAAAATAAAAAATGATTTTGTTTGATGAATTATTGATTGATCTTATGGTGTTTTTTTTAATTTTTTCATGTTAAATTTTTTTTTCTTGTCTGTTTTAGTTTAATAAGAATGTTTTCTTTTATTGTTGAGATTAGACTTTATTCTAAACATCTTTACGACTTCTTTCATTTTTTTACTGTATCTTTTGGGGGGTTTTAGTTAGAAATGAATATGAAATGAAACAGCACTTGGAATTTATTTTTTATCTTCTTTTTTTATTTTTATACATCAAGAGAAAAGAAATCGTTTTTTTGTCTTGTATTTTTATATCTTGTAAAAAAAAACTAAGACTTTCTCTTTATATATATATATATATATATATATATATATATGTATATATATATATATATATATATATATATATATATATATATATATATATATATATATATATATATATATATATATATATATACATACATATATATATATATATATATATATATATATACATATATATATATATATATATATATATATATATATATATATATATATATATATATATATATATACATATATATATATATATATATATATATATATATATATATATATATATATATATATATACATATATATATATATATATATATATATATATATCACATATAAGAAGAGAGAAAAAAGAAAAGCAAATCAGAGTTTTCATGAATTGGTTTTGGCAAGATGAATTTGCTTCTGACGTTTCTTTCTTGTCTTTCAATTTAATCGAAATTCACTTCCATTTCAAACTTTTCTAACAAGATTTAGATTATTATTACCAGTACATATAGAAACTGTGGATACTTAGTTTATACAGGTTTGCCTTTGGTTCAATATACAGTATATTGTTTTTTGGTGAAGTTCGATTTTTTTTTTGGAAACAAATTTCGAATATATTGATAATTTTGTTGTATCACAGTTTAAGTTACCAATAACAACATTTAAATCCTAATACAGATCGGGCGACATGGCTTACCCATTCTCAAATGGCTATGTCTTATTTCTTAGGCTATGGATTTCACTGAATATCAATTTCTTTTTTTTTTCAACGTGTTAACCAGGGTGAAAATACACTGAAATTCAATGGAATTGTGTAGTACAAGTTCTTGTTGAAGCTTTAAAATACATGAAAGTTTTTTTAAATTTTGCGAGCACAGCGAGTTTCTAATATCACATGGAACAGTGGCTTGTGCATTTTATTTTATTATTAAATATTAAAATGTGAAATTTGAGTTTAGAATGGGTACGGGCAAGCAAGCTCCCTCTTGTCCCGGGGTACATGTTTTCATGATTGCTCCTAAGAATTGTTTGACCAATTGGTTAATATTAACAATGCTGTGGTTTTTTTTTTTACAGTGAGTTATTGTGCAATGGTCAGATGTCCAGTTGGAAGCAAATGTATGATTAAAGCTCACACAGCAATTTGTGTAAAAGAAAGAGATAATAAAGAAAGGTAAAAAAAATGAAGAGGATTTCCTTTTTTTTGTCTCAGCTTTTTTTTCTTCTCTGGAAATATTTTAAAGGATAAAATTAAATAATCTGTCAGAAAATAAAAGACAAACCGGATAGAATAGTTCAAAATATCAAATTTAGTCCATTTTAGTCCAGATTAAAGATTTTAAACTTGCAAATCTTTTTTTAGCATTTTTGCATACTCATGGACTGTACTTATTAATTTGCTCTTCTACTTTATAACACTTTCAATTTCTTCTTAAAGACATTAAGATGGTTCTACAAAGTGTAAACGTTTCTCGAACTCTTGATTATTCTGTCTTTTAAGTGTAAAATGAAGAGAAACTTGAAAGTTTTTTAGAAACTAGAAAGGTAGCTCAACCATTTAAGGGTATTTTTTTATGATTTTTTAATTTTGTTTCTAAAAAAATTATTTTGAAATGTATCAATATGAAAATATCCTTAACAGATTGAACTGCCATTCTAGTTTCTAAAACAATTTCTAGTGTCTGGTAATTTTTCTTCAGAGCCAAATGAAGAGAAATGGTGTCCAAGAACCTAGTGCAGAGAAATTTGGATTTTTTTTAAGAACTAGAAGGGTAACTGAATTTTTATGTTAATATTTTTTAAAATAAGCCTTTTGTGTGAGTTTAAAAATGTTTATTTATATAAAAAAAAGTTTATTTTAAAAGATATCAACATGAAAATATCCTTTAATGATTGAGCTAACCCTTCTAGTTTCTAATAATTAAGAGTTCGAGAATCAGCTGTTCACCAAAGAGCTATTGACAACAAAAGTTCAAATAAGAAAGTTTTAATAAAAAAAATATTAATGATTTTTCAAAAGTTCTCATGATAAGAATTGGAATGATAATGATGATGAAGATGAAGATGATGACGATATCGATGAAGATGACGACGATGACGATGATGATGATGACGATGACAACGAAGAGGAGGAGTTGGTCGAAGAACAAGAAGCCCTCGAAGCTGAAAATTACAAAGGAGTTGCTGGTTGTACCCTGTGTCCAGTGGCCAAACCTAGTTTTATCTGTGGTTCAGATAATAAAACATATTCATCTGTTTGTCGAATGGACTTTCATAATTGTATTCAGAGAGTAAGGATCAAAATGGTTTGCTCTGGATTCTGTCCATGCACTGGTCAGTCAATCATTCTTTTTATTATTATTATTATTATTATTATTATTATTATTATTATTATTATTATTATTATTATTATTATTATTATTATTATTATTATTATTATTTTGACCATTTTTTTTCTCTCGTTAATGAGAAGGGTTTTTTATTATCATTGTTATTATTCATTATTTTACAGCTGATACTAAAAATGTTGGTGTTCATGATAAGAAAGTGGCTCAAATTAATCATCGTTGGAATAAATTCGTGAGCAAATACAAGATGACGATGAATAAATTGACGCAGAAGGAAAATGATGGACAAGCGAAAGATAATGGTGAAAAATCAAGGTAGTTCCTTCTTTTTTATATATATATTATATTATTGGTTTTTTTTAAAAAAAAATCATTTCACGTTTGTGAGCCTTCACTACTCATTAGTAAGGTCAAAAGAATTAGGTGGGTTTCAAATCAGGCAGACTGCTTAAAGACTAAAATTTAAAAAAAAAATGGCACAATTGCATCTTTGTGTTTCTCGCATCTATCAACTTTGAATTAGTTGTAGTTTTATTCGTATGTTTGGTCATTTTTGTACTGGAGGTCATTTGGACAATGGAATTTACTTAATGGGGACGGCTGGAACTTATAATTTGAGGGATTCATAAGGGTGCTGTTTGAGGGATTCACAGAGGGGCTATTTGTGGGGAATTATTTTGAAAATGTATTTTTATGTTGCTTTTTGACTAAATAGATTTCTCTGCATAGCTTACAGAGAAATTATTAAAAATTAAAAAAAGGAACTTAACTTTAAGCTTACTTAACTTCAATACAAGAAATACCTTAGAAAAGTATATTCTCCTTTATAATAAAATGACATCATTCGAGTTTTATTAAAAGTATAAACTTAAGGTGGTTTTAAAGTGTAAACGCTTCTTGAACTCTTGATTATTTTGTCTTTCAAGGTGCAAAATGAAGAGAAACATGAATGTATTTTAGAAAATAGAAGATTAGTTCAATCACTTATGGTTATCTTCCTTCCTATTTATATCTTTCAAAATTACCTTTATACCCGAGTTTGAAAATGACCTAACTTTTAAGCAAACGATATTTTTTTTTAAAAAATTCTTATCTATAGGAAGTTTATTTTTAAAAAATGAAAAATACCATTGATTGAGGTTACCCTTCTTGTTTGCAAAAAATCCTTTTCTAGTTTCTCTTAATTTTGCACCTGAAAGACAGAATAGTTCGAAAATCTAACTGTTCATTACTTCATTGCAAGAAACACTTCAGATGTTTTATTTTCTAATATACCAAGTGACGTCATTTGATTGATAACGAAAATATGTTTTAGCATATAAATTTATCAATTATTTAATTTTCAAACAAATGATACAACTTTAACGTCCACTTTAAAAACCTAAATATTACTATTGCATAAATATTAAATTAAAAATGGTTCACATTTTTAAATAATAAAAAACGGTGATTCATATTTTCTCCAAACTTCTTCCCTCATCCTATTTTACCCCTACCCTCCATATATTTAACCCTCACTTAAGAAAGGGGGAAAAAATATTGATGGTGAGTTCCTATGAAACTTGAATATTTTATCCTGTCTGTGTGTACATGTATGTAATATATTTCCTGCAATGTGTAAGACATCTAAAACGTTATTTATTACTATACTTTAAATCTAATTTTAGTTGGTATCGCAGTTGGAAGCCTAAATGAATTTTCTCCAAGGGAGAATTTGGATCTGAGTTGGGTTGGGGGTTTAGAGAGAAAGAGAGAGAGACTTAAGGGGGGGGGGGGTGGTTTCTTCTTCTTGCAAAAGTTAGAAACCCTCACTCACTCCATAGAGTTTTTCTTTTTGGTCTCATTTTCAATTTAACCGAAGAAGAAACAGACACCTAAATCAATTCGAAATAACATGTATTTCCAATGAATTATTCCGTTTTTTCTTTCTTTCTCGTTTTTCTCTTTGTTTGTTGTTAGACACTATCTAGTCAATGGTTTTATATTACCGCGTGTCATTAATTTTGCAAGGTTTTTTAATCTAAGGTGAAACAGAAGGTCCAGAAAATGGCAAATCGATGTCTCTCAACCTTGGTAACTTATCTTTTTGTAGTTACATATGTATGCAAAAGTCATTTTATTTGCATTACCAGTTAAAATACTGAATGAAAAAAAAGATGGGTCTCTTGAGAATCACTAAAGGATGGTTTAGTAGCACGCTGAAGATGAACATTTTCCAGCTGAACATTGCAAGAAGACAGCAACATTAAGCTTGTACATTTATTTGTGAGATGAAGATGGCATTTTTTTTTAGCAAAAACTGAAGGATCTAGCTGAAAGTCTGTTAACCTCAAATATCTGATTTCATTAGATATTTCTGTTTGTTGATAGTAGTTCACAAGCGAGTGATGTCATCATCACATGATAGCCAGCAACAAATAGGAATGTAAAAATGGCCTTACATGCAAATAATTTTCTTATGAAGACCACATGACATCGACCTTGTGTAAAGGCGCATTTACTAGTGAGCTTAATTTGAATTTGAATATGAAAAATTACTCTGCAAGCAGCCATAAAGGCCTATGGCAGAGGGACAAGAGTCCAAGTGCAGCATAGAAAATGCATTGTCAAAACCAGAAAGTATAAAACCCTATTGATATAAACCCAACAACAATTTCAATATTTTTTAATGCTGCAAATATATGCATTGTCAAAACAAAACAAAATTATGACTCCCATAAAATATGTTTTCCCTGCACAAAATCCCCAGCAAGCGAGTTCCATTGTCGAATCGCCCTAGGGACAAATGACCAGTAATAAGAATCTGTTCGTGCAAAAATCTCTCCAACTTTGTTAGAGTGGTCACCCCTACCCAAATATAATGCCCTGCAATCTTTAGAAGATTGTATGAGCTGAAGCAGAAATGTTGTACTATCCTATGCTTCTCCTCTATCAGCTCTGACATTTACATGTAAGTTGAAGACTCAAAGATTTCAACTGAAGCAGCGAATTGGAGCTTTAAATGCTTTTCAGCTTATATCTATTGTAGTTAGATGTTTCAGCTCAATTGTACCTGGTCAGCTAGTGATCTCATCATCACATGATACCCGTGTTATGCTCGTAAAATACATTCATTTAGGTGCTTTTATGTGAACTGAAAAGCTGAGCCGTTTTGTTGCAGCTGAAGATGGCTAAACACACTAGCTGAAACACATGTTCATTTTCAGTTACTGCTACAAGAATTTTATCTTCAGCTCCTGCTACAAGAATTTCATCTTCAGCTTACTAGTAAATGCACCTTCAGCTTCAGTTAAACTTTTTCATCTTCAGCATGCTACTAAACCTTTTAGGGTCCTACTTTGTTTTTTGTTCTTCTTCAAACTGTTGTAATCCCCTTGGTCATTATTTCGAACACACAAAACATACACCTTAAAGTTTAAAGTGGCTTATTATCTTTTAAAGTACACAATAAAAGAATATAAGAAATACATATGTGTGTGTAGTAGGGAGAGCTCTTGTTGAGCAATTGTAATGTCTTAAAACGATGTTGCACTTGTTAAAAAGTGTTTAAGTGCTGCTTGTTTTATTATTCCATTGCAAAAGTAATAAGAGATAAGAATTTCATTATTCAAAAGCAAAAAAGAAGTGTTCTTAAGGTGCAACTCAGTGATTATACTTCAGGTTTTTAAGGAGTCACATCTTTAGGTACCTTCATGCAGTTTTTGTTGTTTCTTGTTTGAAAAAAAGTTTTTTTATGAAGTCTTTTTTTGAGGTTTTATCAGCCAAAGATTGGAATTTAGTTTTCAAGTCAGGATTTTTTTTTTCTCTCTGCAATATATAGGACGTGTTTTTAGTGGGTTTCAACTTATTCAAGTATGAGATTTTTTTTTGTTATTTTTCTGAACATTTCGGTACATTTAACAGTGCATAAAAATGCAGTCAGTCGTCATTTTTGCATTTCAACTATAGGCTTATAATACATGTACGGTATATACTATAATATACCAACTGATAACAAGAACTCATATCAAAAGATAAACTTCTTGAATTCTAATTTTAAGAAAACACACTACAAGTAGAATCTCAATTATTCGACCTAAACGAAACCGGTAAGGTGCCGGATAACCAAAAATAAAAGATAATATAGAAATATATGATATGAGGAGCGAAACAGATCGAATATTAAATTCTGTTGAAAAGCAAGCATAAACTAGAACTATAAAATCAAAATAAAGTTTCAACTATATTTACAAAAAAAACATTCCAAGGAGATTGTTGAGTTCATTGAAAGGGGAGATGGAGTATTTTGAGTGGATGAGTAATTTGCAAGCGGAATTCGGTTCAGAAAATCACAACAGAATATGTAAACCTGTATATGAGAAGATTTTCCGCCAAAAGTGAACGGAAAATTTGTTGAAAAATGAGTTATACAAAGCTCAACTTTTTCCGTTGTAAAATTTTTCATCTACAATTTCGACCAATAAGCATGAAACATTCGGATGGTAATTTGGTTGTGTTTGCGTTTTCTTTTCTTTCTTGCTTAATAGAGGGCACACATATTTTCTCATTTATTTTCTGTTTCTATAAGTGAACACCAGCAATACAGAAACGGAAAATGAATTTTCTTTTTCTATTTTCTGTTTTTTTTTGCGTGTGTTCCAGAGTTTAGAATGACACATGCTTAAAAATCCCACTGAGTTTCACTTTGTAAGGCATATACGATCGTAGTAGTAGATGTGTGATGGATCTTTCAGTGCCACGGACAATAGAAATATTCTGATTTTTTTTATTTCTATTTGTTTTCTGCTGGTTTTTCAGTATCTGTATGTTTGTGCGATTTTTCTCTAAGACTACTGAAGGACTAGTTAATTAGTATTGGCTGATAACACGTAATTTTTTTGTGGCAAGAAGAAATAATTTCACGGTTTTTTCTGCATACATTCAGTCAGATGTATGGATGTTTTTCTGCATTTGTGATCAGTGATCACTCTCTTAGGGAAGAATCACAAACTAAAAACTAACTGAAAATAGAATTAGAAATAAAAATTTCTGTGTTCCTTTGGACTCAAAGATAATCTGTATGGCGCTTCTGGTAAATGAATTAAAGCGTGAAATTCACTGGGGTTTTATTCAGCATGTGTGATTCTTCCCTAACTCAGCACGTGCCCATGCATTACTGCCACTAGTGACACAGACTACCAAAAGAATATATTTAGTCATTTTTTCTTATTTTATTCTTCTTTTTGCATGTCTTCTTATTTTTTTTGTCTATTTTTGAGGACCTCTTCGGAACGTGTTTCAACATCTAAAAAAGATGCAATATGTTTTCTCTTGTCTTTTCTTTCATGAATTATGCATATATCATGTTGTTATGTCTTGCTTTTTTTTAGACCTACGACATTTCTACATAACTTAATTTTCTTTCTAAAAAAAGTTGCAAAATTCTGCTGTAGTTGGCTGCATCCATCTCGAATGATTTCTTCTCAAACAACGAAAAAAAGGTTGGAAGTAGAGGATAACCATTAGAGAATAACGTTAGATGACCTATATGTATATAGAAGCAAATGCTAGCCTCTAACTCTAGTTGTCGGAGTCGTTTGAGATGGAATAGTTTCAAATGGAATCGTTTTAGATGGGGAAAAACAAAGCCGTGAAGTCAGGACCATCGATTTGTAGTGCGAAATAAATGTTAGCACGCAGGTGCCACATCTGTCTGCAATTATGAATTATGTTTATGTTTGTTATGTGTGTGTTTTTAGTGCTTTACAATAATTAGAAAAAAAGAAGAATATTAGAAAGATGAGATGGTGTTTTAAAGGACTTGACGTGAAAAACTGACATGAAAACCTGCTTTTAGTTTTTTTAAATAATTTAGTGTGTTTAACCCCTCCGAATGGTTGCACACTTTAATTGTATACTTATATAAATTAACAGCAACAGAAAAAAATTTGGGCAATGGAATTTGCGTGCACCTTCTTGTTTATATATTAATATGGAGGGTGTTAAATCAATTGTAGATGGTTCCTTAAATGTGTCTTTTTGTTGTTCTGCTGTCTTCTTTTTAACAAATGAAGTTAACATTTTGTCAACTGAAAATGCGTGAGTTGTTAGAAAAAGGATGACGAAAAATAAGAAAAAGTGCGCAATGGGTTTTAGGACGTTTGTGTTTGATGAAGATTTTGATTCTGCCACAAAAGAGGTTAGTTATCTTTTCTTTTTCAGTTCATTAGGCAAGTAATTGAGTGGAAGAGAATTCTTGAAAATGATTGGTTCGTTTTAGTTTCTTTAGGTCTTAACTTAAAAGATTGAGGTTCTTTCTTGTCTCTATTCGACACAATGTATGGATTTTTCTTTTGTCACCGAGAAAGTTTATCTATTTTTTTTACTGCCCTCTTTTTTTTTACAGAATTAACAGAAATAAATCTTATTTCTTTCCTTGCCTTAAGATTAAGTCTCAACTTCGCAAATACTATATGGAAGTTGGTTATTAAGAGGGTTTATGAACAGCTGATTTTCGAACTCTTTGATTATTTTGTCTTTTATTAGCAAAATTAAGAGACTAGAAAGTGTTTTAAAAATTAGAATGGTATAATGGCTCACACTTCCAGTAAACTGTGCAGGGCATTATTATATTTGCGTTGAGGTGACCACTATAACAAAATTAGTTAGTTTACAACATGGGTCGGTTCATATTTCTGGTCATTTTTTGTTCCTAGGGTGGTAAGATAATGGAACTCTATTGCAGAGAATTTTATGCTTGAAAATAAACTTATATCATGGAAATCTTTAATTTTCTGCAATGCCTTATTTCAGTTGCACCACAACACATTGCAGTTGTCATTGGGTACAGGGTATACATCATTGTGTTTAGAGGATGTATTTCGCATGCTGCAATTAGAACTTTATCCCTCTGCCAAAGGTTTTCTTTGCTGTTTGTAGAGTAATTTTTTCAGATTCAAATCACTTAAGAGCCTACAGTGAAAAAAAACTTACAAAAATCTTCGCATGTAGGCGCATCTGTAGCTGTGACGTCAACATGTGGCAAAAAAATCAATTTTGATACTTTTGTCCGCCATTTTCTCTCTTATCGATGGATAAAAGTGGGTATATTTTAATAACGACTCTTTTTTGGGTAAATATGCACTACTGAAAAAAGGAAGAGCAACTTTTGTTCTAGGATGGTGAGTAATTTGAGTCGTATACAATTAGTGGTCAAATTTTAGGGTACTATGAAACGTATTGTTAGTGGGAAGTTTGATCCTATAAAATGTATAAACGGAGGAGCGTTTGTCGCCTATGGGATTTAACATGAGCTAAAAAAATACGAGATTTTAAGCGAAATTAAAAATAGAAAAACTAATTATAAATTTGTACCAAAGTATCACTAGATGAGCAATATTGTTATGCACATATTGCAATTTGAATTTTGAAAATAACAATTTTCGTTGCAGAAAACAAAACATTTGTGTGAACCATGTATTTTTTAAAATAGGAATTTCTCTTTCTCATTGGTTTCAATGGCTTAGCTGTGGGGCGCCAATAAACGGCGAAAAGTGGAACTATAATTGTCATCTGCTAATATTCAAAATGGCGTCACACATATAGGCTCTTAAGAGTATTTTCATGTTTGATATTTTTCAAAATAAACTTTTCATAAACCAAAAAAAATATCGTCTGCTTAAAGTTGTGCCATTTTTGCCAATTTTGAAAGTTAATCAACATTCTAATACCCTTAAGAGTGATTGTGCTATCATTTCTAGTTTCTGTTCATTTTGCACCTGAAAAACAGAATAATTCAGTTTGAGAGGCGTTTACACTTATGTTTAGACTTATAATGAAATACTGATCATTTAGAAATTAATGATTTAAAAAAAATAGGCGAAATCAAACTTTTAAGTTTTAATAAATAAAAAATAGGTTCACATTAGAAAATATGTTTTTTAACATATTTTTTTAAGACGAAAAAATACTCTAAACTTTTTCATTTCCTGTTAAACGATTTCCACTGTATTCTGGAGTATCTCTATGTAATATCTTGTATTTATAGGGTTTTTGCCTTTTTTTCCCGATTAAGGCCTTAATGGTACTTCTCAGTACTCTTGTCAGATTTTATTTACCTTTTTGTCGCGTATTTTTTTTTTTGAAAAAAAGAAATTAAACTAAAAGCTTAGCACACTTTTAAATAAATTGGTTGACTTTGTCATAACTGTTTTGCATGCCATTTGCAAAATATATTGAGTTGGATCCATAGACAATCTTCTACTGTATAATATACATAAGTCAGGCTTATGTTTTTGGTTGCATCTCATGGTTTCCATTTCTAAATATGTTATTAACAGGAATGTGTCCAGTCCTGAAAGATAAATGTTTTTTTTGTTGTGAAATGATATATGGTTTGTAGAATTGAGTTGAATTTAGAAGCGAATTTTTTGGTACAAGTTGCAGTAAACCATTATTTAATTCCTTAAGCTTAGTTTTAAAGTATATCTTGAACTCTGATTATACTGTCTTTCATGAGCAAAAATGATGAGAAACTAGAATGGTTTTTAGAAGCTAGAAGAGTAGCTCAATCACTTATGGCTGTTTTCATATGGATATATTTCAAAATAAACTTTTTATTTCAGTTTGAAAATGATCCAACTACTAAGCAGACGATATTTTTTTTTAAATTTCATGTCTATAAAAAGTTTATTTTGAAAGATATCAATAGGAACATACTATTAAATGATTGAGTTACTCTTTTTTTTTTCAAAAGACACTTTCAGGTTTCTTTTCATTCTGATCCTGAAAGAAAGAATAAATGTGACTTGCTTACTACCACTACTTACCACTTACCACCAGCTTAAATATATATATTTTCAGGGCAGCTTAGGGTGACTATATAACAATATAGTGTTTTTACTTGAAGGAATCAACTGGTAGAAATGATTACGTCATTTATATGGCCAGGAATGTTTTTTTCCATGTGTATCTGGATGTCTGGAGTTTAGTAATAGGTTATTTTTCTGAAACCCAGCTGTGAAAATATTTATCGATATATTCGTTAAATCGAATATTTCAGGGGCATTTAGATGGCATTTTGCTTCCTATGGCGTAAACACTATTGTAATGTTTTTAAATTTTACGTTTTATAAAGGTAATCAATAATGCTATAATAATACATTTCACTGTTTTTAATAAGTTGTAATTTTCTTGACACTTTTTCACTTAACGATTTTATTTATATAAAAAAAAATTGAAAATATATTTTTGAAATTCTTTAATTAATTGTTTAACAATTGATTACTAAGTAAATTATTTAATATTATAATTCAAATAATTGTCGCTGTTACGTAATTTACTAAATTATATTATTATTTAAATGGAATAAAACTTATCATTATAAAATTATTTATATTTATTTCATTGTTATTAATATATTATTATATTTGGATATATTTTGATTTAAAATTATGAAAATATATCTTAATTTTTGTGTCTACTTTTTCATAATTTACAAATCGTAACTGTAATTAATTTTGTTTAAAATATAAATCTGTTGTTTCAGTAATGTTGAAATGTTTCAAGGACGTTCTTAGTAAACACAAATTCATTTTACATGTAGTGAAAATGCCTGTAAGCAATTGTGCTCTTAAATTAATTTAAGTTTGTTTTTGTACGTTTTTTTTTTCGTCTTGTTTGCTCACATTTGATGGAGATTGAATCTATGGGGTCGAAAACAGGGCTTTTTCTGAATTAAGGCCAACCGTCTCTCGGTTGGTTGCCATCTAACCACTAGACCAGAGATTCCCAAAGGGTGTGCCATGGGCCATGGTACACTAATGTGCTGTGAGTTTTGCTAAGTGTGCCACGAAATGTTGTATGTTATATTGATTGATTGTATTTATATGATTTAATATTTCCAATAATATTTTCACTATTGGGAAAGGTAAAGTATAGGAAAACGTCTTAATGACACTGAAGGTGACTGAATAGATATTTATTTTGTTTTCATTCTCCAGATGCCACGCCTGCATAGCTAGTGTATTATGGTCTATAGGATGTCTCTTCTTCCATCCGCGGTTTTGAGAAAATTTATATTTTTTTAAATAGAAATATTATAAAAAATTCAAAGTGTTTTAGAAACTAGAATAGTTGGTGATAACAGTTGCTAAAAAAATTTATGAGTATATCTTTCAAAATAAACTTTTTATGTCAGTTTGAAAAAAAAAAGTGAAAATAGTTTTTCATGAAATGTCAACGCAAAAACCATAAAAACGGTTCACTTTTCAAACTGAACTATAAAATGTTTATTTTTTAAGATTTAGCATAATCTTTTACCATTCTAGTTTTGAAAACAATTTGAATTTTTTCGTAATGTTATTTCTAGAAAAACATTAGCTACTGCAGCGGCGCCTTCTTGGAGGACAAAAACAAAATAATTGTTTATTCAGCCACCTTAATTAAAACAGTGGTTTTCAAAGGGTGCACTGTGGCACATTAGTGTACCATGAATTTTGCTAGGTGTTTGGCGGTTTTTTTTTCAAGAATAAAATTACAGGGTCGTGAGCACAGTAATTTGACGACGTTTGAGAACCACTGCAGTCTGCATGTACTAGACACTCCTTTATTATTATTAATATTATTATTGTTGAAGTCTTATGAACACTATCTTTTGCTTATTCGCTTCAATTCAGAACAAAATTTCTCTAAAAGTTGGTGCCAATGAGATTAAGTATATAAAACACACACACATTGATGGCGACTTTTGTTTTGCTGCTGACATAATATTGCGTTCACGCATCAATTACAATGTTTCTTTGACGTTGTTTTATAATGTGCAGATGCTGCCACACTTTTTTTTTCTTCTTCATCTGTCCATTTTCACTTTCTTTCTAAGAGGATTTGACATTATCAGAGAAAATGGATGACAGGAGGTTATGTTGATGTTGTTCATTTGTAATCTTTCCAAAACTTTTTTCTCCTCACAATTGTTGACAACATCAGAAACTTTTGTTTCAAAAATTTTGATTACACACACACTTTTGTTGAGTGTGTTTTTTAAAAAAAAATGACAAATAGGCTGAAATGTGAGCAAAACTGATAAATATTTAATTTATTCTGCAGTCAAAATTTTGAGTTTTGCATATACTAGCTGTTGTAATTTAATTAAGTTAAATTGGATTACTTCTTTCTAATGGTATCTTTTGTGTTTGTATCTTGAAGTGAATGTTGTTGTTGTTTTGTGTGTGTGTGTGTTGCTGTGAAACATCAAATGAACCAAATTTTTTTTTATCTAAATAATAGAATTTCAGAGAGAATGGGTATTGTTAACAATTGAGTTGATTGGTTGACTGTAGTTTAAGGTGTCTAAAGGAAATGTGAATTTTTTTCAAAACAAACTTTAAGGTGATTTTAAAATTGTAAACGCCTTTTTTAACTCTTGATTATTCTGTCTTTCAGGCGCAAAATGTAGAAAATGTGTTTTAGAAACTAGAAGATTGCGCGATCACTTAAGGTTATTTGCAAGTTGATATCTTTTAAATTAAGCTTGAAAATAACCCAACTTTATGCTGACTATAGTTTTAAATTTTGTCTATAAAAAGTTTATTTTGAAAAATATAAACATAGAAAATAATAGTAACTGATTCAGTTACCAGTCTAGTTTGTAATAAACTTTCAATTATTTTTAGTGTTGTTGTTCCTAAAATTCTGAATAACTAGAGTTCTAAAATCAGCTCTTCATAAAACAGCTTTTAGAAAAGAAAAAAAAATTGCCAGCTATTCTAGTTTTCTAGATTTCATTCTTAAAAGCTGTTTCGGAAAAATTTACTATTGCATCAGCAGACTTTATGATTATGATATTTTGTGGCATTTATAAAAAACCATATGCCATAAATATTTTTCAGTCAAATCTGTCAAAAAATGACATACACACATAATTTCTGACTTGAGTGCTAAGTTGCTAACTTGCACACAGACAATGATGCACTTATTTATGTTTGCAAATTTTTTTTTTTTTGCAGTGAATTATATATAATGGAGTTGTTTACAGTCATCTAAATTATGAAACCGTCCAAATGCATTTGTTTAATTTATGTCAATGTTTGTATTTTTTTCTTTAGTAAACCGTGGTCTAAAACCAAGCTTTCTATAAATCCTTCTTTGGCAGAAGATAAACAAAAACAACTGGGTCACAATTCCGTACTTTCGGAAAAACTTCCTAACGAAGCTGTCAAAAAGAAGGGTAAGATTACACAGTATGTGTTTATTCATACGTTTTTGGTGTTGTTTATGCAATTTATTGTTTTAATTCAGAGCTATAAACTAGCTAATTTTGCGCTTGCGGCAAGACTAAAACTAGCGCGTCTGAACTTTGAGCCGAAGCAAAAACTGGCGCCCCCTTAATATAATGAATCTAGTTATTTTGCTAACATGAGCTTTGCGCTCGATGTACCGGTAATAATAAAACTGAGGCCCTCTTAGTAATAATACTATTCCAGTTAGTTTGCACCACCCCTCACTCGTTTTACCCTAGTTACGGTTCTGGTTCAGTTCTTGAATTTCTATAAGAACTTTGTCCTTTCTCTTCATAATAAAAGACCCGAAAAGTGTCAGAATTGTGATTGAAACAAATCTAAAACCTTCTCTAAGTACAGTTAATTTTCATGATAACCATAGATAAGCTTTTATTGATTACACTTGAGTACCCATAATTTGGTTCTCTCTAGCTATCTCTCTGAAAAGTACTCAAGTGATTGAGTGTGTGGTCGACCTTCATTGGTCCACCAACACTCAAAAAGAGTGTAATGCATCCTTAGTGTAGAATTACTTTTTAATTAGCAATTGGTTCAGCATTTCGGAGGGTTGATAAATGTTTAGAATATATAGCCATATATTTACGTACTGTCACGTGTTGCTGAGAGACTCGGAGAGAGAGAGAGAGAGAGAGAGAGAGATTGAAATAGAGAAAGAGGAAGAGAGATAGATAGAAAGTGGGAATATTGGGATTTGGAGACATGTTTATTTGTTATGGTAGAAGAAGTGATCTATAAACATTTTGGCAATTAACTTTACAAAGAAAAATGGACAAATGTGTAATTGAGTTGTTTGTACACCACCACCACCACACTAGACTTACACCCAGTAAGTTTTACTTTTGGTGATATTTCTTTCTTTTGTTGTTATCTTGAAAGATTGTTCGCAACAAGATCTTGAAGTAATGGGAAATCGTCTTCTTGACTGGTTTTCTGTTGTTATGGCTGATGCAAAAAGGAATAAGTCTAGAAGGAGATCGTATGGACTCAGTCCAGGTAAGAAAAAAAAAGACAACAATTTTTTTTGTGTGACAATAAGTAATTAATAATTATCTCTATATATAGCAATTTATGGATGAATGATTTTTAGTGGAAAGAGATATTTTTTTTTCTTCTGTTACTGTTTGAGACTTGAACGTTTTGTGGGTGTTTTCTCTCTCTCTCTCATTCTTTCTCTATGTAATATAATTAAGATATGAGAGTATGATGAATGTCCGGAAGTGACTCGAGGTGACAGCTTTTAGGACATTATATCTCAATGTAATATGTGTTGCTATGCTATTGTGTATTTAATGTACACTTGGAAAACTTCTATGTTACTATTATTTGAGAATTTCAGATGTAGGTAAAAGTGTGTGATATGGTTGTTTAAAAACACAAGAAACAATCGATAGATCGATTAGAATTAAGAGACCTACATGGGCTTCTAGAAAAGCCCATGGGCCTGGTGGGCTTAATGAATATGGTATGCTTTTGTGAGCTTAATGGTTCTGGTGGGCTATGTAGGCTTTTTGGATCTGATGGGCTTTTGCGAAAATCCTGCTCGTTGGCTTTGTGTGCCTGATGTGCTTTTGTAAAAACTCATCAGTGTGCACTGCATGTTACTATAAACTTCTGTGGTCTGAAAAGGGCTGGGCCTCAATTTTTTTAGACAAAAATGTATTTTTCTTATACGAATGATGATGATTTCGACAGTCTGATGAACGGGGTATGAGGGCAATCCATTCATTGTCTGTAATTGAGTCCCACTGTAAATTTGCTTAACTTTTGAAGCGCCCATTGCACACGGGAAATGAAGACATTTCTGTCTTTCAGACTTCACCGAGATAGTATTGCATGCATCTAACACCTCAACGACGCCCACTCTGAATTGGCCAAACTTTTGAGGAGCCCATTGCCCATCGTTATATGGCCGCTCTTCCAGATCCTATATTGGGATATTGGACAATTCAGTGGGGTTTGTGATTTTTAAAAGTTTTAAGAATCCTTGGTTTAAGGGATAATGGTTAAAAGGTAATAAAAAAATTACATCAAGTTTGATCATATTTAAACTGCCTGAAAATATTTTTATTTTTAAAGATATCGTCATGAAAATAGTTTTAGCAGATTCACAGTTTTAATGTTGTTTCTGAAAAAAACAACGTAAGAGTCTAAGAAACCCTGTATCTTCACTGACCAAGTGTTATGGGGCCTAGCTTTGACTGTAGATAGTTCTACGTATCAAATCAATTTTCACAAAATATATTAAATTTTGTTACTCTGTATTAAAAAAAAATTCTCAGAATTTTGTAACATTTGAAGCTGAACATTATCGATAATTCAGAAGTAGATTTCAATGAAACAGTAAACCTATTTTTTTGGAGGAATCTTTATTTCATTGAATGAACTATTGGTTTTTAGATCGATCTACTCTCTTTATAAATCCATTTTAACTCGATGCTATCTTTGCCTATATTCCTAATGTATTTTTAGTATTTCTATTTTTGTGTCTGGGTACTTCAGTCGTCTCCAAACTGTGGCCCACACAGATTCACATTCGGCTCGTAAAATGAAATTATTTGGTTCTTGAATATTTTATTCAATATTTTTAAATGTGAATATCATTTCATCAATCACGCTAGTTAATATTTAACGTTTTGAGTCAAAGCTAGTGCTGAACTCAGTAACTTTTACTTAAAACATTTTATCAACTGTTCATGAGTTTGGCACTTCCTTTGACTTAGCAATCAAACATTAATAATGCTCGGATTTTTAAGTAAAATATCAAGCAAATAGTTTCTCCAATTTGTGACCCAAGACCCCTATCATTATCATTAGAGCAACTGTAATTATGCTTTTTTCTAAAAAAAAAAAAGTCTGGTTAGAGGCTAGATGTTAGGTTACTATCAGTTGTCAACTAGAGCTCTAGCCTCTAACCAGTGTTTTTTTTTATTGAAGAACACATAATTAAACATAATGCATTATAGATCCCAGGTAATTTATTAAAAAAGATCCTTTTTGTCTGGCCCACCCAGACTGTTCAGTATTCTTATGTTGCCCTCATCTCAAAACGTTTGGAGATCCCTAATGTAGAATAGTGACCATTCCAACTGCGTTCAAATTTCCGATAGTTTTTTTTATTTTTGAGTTTCTAGGAAGTGAAGTGCATCAAATTGGGATATCTCATGGGATATGAGAAAAGAAGGTAGAGAAGCTAAGTTACAAGCTTTCTTTTAGCATAGTCTGACTTTTTTCATAAAAATACAAGTCTCTCTCTCTCTCTCTCTCTCTCTCTCCTCTATCTTTCACGTCCTCTCTTTTCTGTCCGTCTCTCTCTCTCTCTCTCTCTTTCTCTCTCTCTCTCTCTCTCTCTCTCTCTCTCTCTCTCTCTCTCTCTCTTTACAAGATGATGATGATTGCTTTGAGCATTTTGCATTTGTCGCCACATTCCAGCTTAGCAGACTATTGGATTCCTATTGCTTTGAGAGTTTTTTTTCTTCTTTATCTCTCAGATGCTCCACTACAGAGTATATTTCGACTCTCAGAGACGAAGAAATATTCAATATTTATATATAGAAACCAAACTTATAAAGCTAAAAGAATTTCAAAATAAAGTAAAAACGTTCAGGCGTGATTTTGAAAAAAAAAAAAGTTCCAAGTCTTGAAGAAAATAGATATTAGGAAAAAAAAGTCATATTGAATATTAGTTAGTCTGTGTACAAAACTACCATTTTGGTAGTAAATCTGCATAATTAATAACTTGTAAACCAATATTCAGAAATCAATCAAGATTAATGCCTTGAAGACATTTTCTAGATTTGCTTATTGTTTTAGCCATTTCTGCACATTGCATAATGTTTTATTGTGCTGTGCCCTCACTACAGAAAAGTCATAAAATTGTAAAAATCATATCTTACAATGTTACTGTTTGTACGTTTGTTATTTTATGACAATTTGTCATATGACAGTCGTTTTCTCTTTTCTTTTTGTAATGAGGGCTATTCGGTTTATTACCGAATTTGTGTTTTTTTTTGTGTGTACATATTGTCACTTTAGTGATAAGAAATATGGAACTTCATTACAGAACAAAGGGATGAAATTGTGACAATCATATTGTATGATGTCACTGCTTATTAATTTTATTCTGTGACTGTCAATTAATGCTGTACGCGAGTCACCGGCAGGCATATAAAATCTTATTTGATTTCATTTTTGTTATTATTACAATGTTATGAGCTTGAAATGATATTTTTCTAATGACCCTCAAGGTAGTGTTATATTATGAAGATTAGAAGATATTTTTTAATATTCTATTTTCTTAAAATCACCTATAATGAACAGGTAGCTCGGAGCCAAAGTAAGAGATTTGTAAACAAAATCATAATGAGAATATAACTTGTGTATGCAAGTTTATTGGTGATGTTGACAATAGTGACAGGAAAAAGGCGATTTTTTTAACTTTATTTAGTTTTTCAGTTAAAAGGACTGCGATGGCCGGGAATCGAACCCGGGTCAACTGCTTGGAAGGCAGCTATGCTTACCACTATACCACCATCGCTTGTTCATGTAACACGTTTTGATATAAACGATGTAGTTTAACGTACTAGAGTGAAATTTTCAGTTTAAAAAGCATTCATAAACGCATATGTTTGAATCAGTAGCATTGGGAATTTTGTATTTAGGGAGGTTTTGTCAACACATCACTTATGTGAAAGTTCAGAAAAAGAATCAAGAATATAATTGCAGTTGATCAGCGAAGTAAACCAAAATATTGCTCATGGAAAGTCAGGGAAATGGGGTTTGTTTGGACAAAAACTAATGTAACATGAAAACAATAAGCATTTTTAAAAACAAATTGCACTTTTTGTGAATTTAAAGGAACTGCGATGGCCGGGAATCGAACCCGGGTCAACTGCTTGGAAGGCAGCTATGCTTACCACTATACCACCATCGCTTGTACGTGTAACGTTTTTCGGTATAAATGATGTATTTTTTCACACCAGACTAAATTTTATAAGTTTAAAAAGCATTCAGAAACGCATATATTTGCATCAGTAGCATTGGGGATTTTGTATTTACGGAGGTTTTGTCAACACATCACTAAAGTGAAAGTTCAGAAAAAGAATCAAGAATTTAATTGCAGTTGGTCAGTGAAGTAAACCCAATATTGGTCTTGGAAAGTCAGGGAAATGGGTTTTGTTTATACAAGAACATATGTTACATAAAAAAGAAGCATTTTTTAAAAATATTTCACTTTGTGCATTTAAATGAGCTGCGATGGCCGGGAATCGAACCCGGGTCAACTGCTTGGAAGGCAGCTATGCTCACCACTATACCACCATCGCTTGTTAAGGTGTGTTTTTTTCCGGTATAAATGAGGTATTTTACTCACCAGATTAAAATTTGCATTACTAGCAATAATGAAGATTTTATATTTATGGAGGTTTTGTCAACACATTACTAATGTGAAAGTTAAAAAAATCAAGAATGTATTTGCAGTTGGTCAGTGAAGTAAACCCAATATTGGTCTTGGAAAGTCGGGGAAATGGGATTTTTGTGGACAATAAAAAATATAACATAATTAATGTACAATAAGCATTTTTTTTAAAAACATTGCACTTTTGTGAATTTAAATGAACTGCAATGGCCGGGAATCGAACCCGGGTCAACTGCTTGGAAGGCAGCTATGCTCACCACTATACCACCATCGCTTGTACGTGGTCCAATCTTTGGTATAAACGATGTATTTTTAAACACCAGACTGAATTTTTAAGTTTAAAAAGCATTCAGAAACGCATATATTTGCGTCAGTGGCATTGGGGATTTTTATTTACGAAGGTTTTGTCAACATCACTAATGTGAAAGTTAAAAAAAATGAAGAATTTAATTGCAGTTTGTCAGTGAAGTAAACCCAATATTGGTCTTGGAAAGTCGGGGAAATGGGGTTTGTTCGGACAATAAAAAATGTAACATAAATACTTAAGCATTTTTTAAAAATTTTGCACTTTTGTAAATTTAAATGAACTGCGATGGCCGGGAATCGAACCCGGGTCAACTGCTTGGAAGGCAGCTATGCTCACCACTATACCACCATCGCTTGTTCTGGTATGTTTTTATCCGTAATAAACGAGGTATTTTACTCACCAGATTAAAATTTTCATCACTGGCAATGATGAAGATTTTATATTTAATACGGAGGTTTTGTCAGCACATTACTAATGTGAAAGTTAAAAAAAATCAAGAATGTAATTGCAGGTGGTCAGCTAAGTAAATGAGACATTTTTAAAAATGCTTATTTTTATGTTATGTTTGTTCTTGTACAAACAAAACCTAATTCCCTGACTTTTCTTGACCAATATTAATCATAGAACGTCAGAGAAATGGGTTTTGTTTGGGCAAGAACAAATGTAACAAAAACACAACAAGCATTTTTAAAAATTTTTCATTTTGTGAATTTAAAAAATCCTGCGATGGCCGGGAATCGAACCCGGGTCAACTGCTTGGAAGGCAGCTATGCTTACCACTATACCACCATCGCTTGTTGTAGGTATATTTTATTCGACATAAAGACCATCGAAGTATGAACAACATTTTTTTTGGCTTATATTCTTCGGCAATAAAGTTCCAAACAACTTCTTGCTATTCTACTTTGGCAACAGCTTGCGAGTATGTTGCACTTAGAAAAGTTGGAACTTGAGCTTGAGGATCATGTTATTGTCATTTACAGCCAAATTCTAAGACTCTACATCTACTAAAATTTAAGAACAACTTATTTTCGAAATTTGATTATTTCGTCTCATAGTAGCAAAATTAAAAGAAACTAAAAAGTGTTTAGAAAACTAGAAGGGTAGTCCAATCTCTTAGGGGTATTTTCATGTTCATATTTTTCAAAATAAACTTTTTATAGACAGCAACTAAAAAATGCTGTCTCCGTACTGTTGGATCATTTTCAATTTTTCATAAAAAGCTTATTTTAAAAGATTTCAACTTGAAATTACAATGAAGTGATAGAGTTAGTTACCTTTCTAGTTTTTAAAATACGTTTAGGTTTCTCTTCATTGTGCAGGTAAAAGACCAAGTCATCAAAATTACAGAGGCGTTTACTCTTTAAAATTACCTTAAAGAAAAAACAAAGCTTGCCACAAAGCAACATTTAGAAATTCGTCATATACATTAAACAACTCAAGATTACTGATGATTATTTTTTTGGAAAATTGCATTAAGCAAAAAATAAAAATGAAAACTTGACACTTGAACTTCAATTTAAACTCTCTAAACAAGGTTCTAGAATGGAAAACCCTTATTTTATTAAGTACTTTTTTTGAAAAGTATTTTTCTATTTTGGAACTTTGTGCCAAGGGTTCAATTTGAAATTCAAGTGTCAAGTTTTTCTGATATCAAGAAACTAATGGCTCAACAATCAATCAATCAATCAATCAAAAAAGGAAGTGATGTGGTTCATTGAAATAATCCAACCAGTAATGTTGAGTTGATAAATAGTATATAGGTGGTATATATACAGTTTTTACGATGTATATTTATCATGTGTACAGTCATTTTTCAATCTGTTTATTATATTTGTTAGTTTACTGAAAAAATATGTTTTTTTTTAAAAACACAGCAGTATCCAAAAATTTTGAATATATAATATAAAATGGTATAAAATAAATAGATATTCCTTCCGAAGTAGGTTTTTGTATGAATCTCGCCTTATCTTCACTTCTTTTTGTGACTATTTTTTGTCATCTTTCTGCTTAAGGATATAAAACTAGAAAATAATGATGATTTTCAAAGATTTTATGACACTTTTTTTAAGATATCTGCAGTTCTGCACTGCAGAGATATAGATAGATAGATAGTTTTTTATTCTACAAAGAAATGAAATAGATCATCAAAAGCAAGCAAAAGTTATTACCTTTTCACGTTAGGAAATTTATTTCGTTGATCTTTTATATTCTCTTTTTTATATTTAGAAAGCCATAAGACCGGATATGTTTTTTTTATACTAAGCTTTATTTGAGATTCTTAAGTACTTTTTTCTTAGATTTTTTTTCCTGAGATTTATTATTATTACAACCCAACTTTATTGGGCTTATGTTTTCATTTAAATACCCAACTGGATTCTGAATATATTTTTGAGTTAGAATTATACAAAATATGTCAGTACTTCTTACTAGAAAATTATTAAATCGTATCGAAATATCTTAAACAAATTATTCTCAATTGTAAAATTTATATAACTACAGGATAAACTTAAAGTGGAAAATTAAAGTAGAAACGTAGTTAAGTTAAAACCAGTCTGTAAAACTACCAAAAAGAAACATGTACATAAATTTTTAAGATTAGAAAAATTAAAAGAAACTTGAAAGTTTTTTTTAGAAACTATAAGGGTATTTCAATCATTTAAGGCTATTTTCATGTTGATGGTATCTTTTAAAAGAAGCTTTTTATATCGATTTTAAAATTTTATCTATAAAAGGTTGGTTTTGGAAGATATCAACAAGAGAATACTATTAAGTGGCTCAGTTACCATTCTAGTTTCTAACATATTTTCAATGTCTTCCTGGTATTGCTATTCTAAAACGGAGAATATCCAGTATTCGAAAATTAGCTGTTCATTAAACATCTTAAGACGTTGTCAGGATTTGCTCGTTAATGGTTATTCTTCAAATTGCCTAAACTTATAGGATGATAATAGACTAACTACTGAATTGCTGGTTTTTCAAACTGGCTAACGAATTTAAAGAAATGAGTGGGTTTTCGCTTTGGCGGCAATCTCAGTTCAATACGTGTTAACAGTGATTGCCCACTTACAGAGGGAACTTTGTAGGATCACATGTAATGTTAGCAGTGATTGCCCACTTAAAGGGGAACTTTGTAGGATCACATGGAATGTTAGCAGTGATTGCCCACTTAAAGGGGAACTTTGTAGGATCACATGGAATGTTAGCAGTGATTGCCCACTTAAAGGGGAACTTTGTATGATCACATGGAATGCTAGCAGTGATTGCCCACTTAAAGGGGAACTTTGTAGGATCACATGGAATGTTAGCAGTGATTGCCCACTTAAAGGGGAACTTTGTATGATCACATGGAATGTTAGCAGTGATTGCCCACTTAAAGGGGATCTTTGTAGGATCACATGGAATGTTAGCAGTGATTGCCCACTTGCAGGAGGGACTTTGTGTGTACGTATGGAATGTTAGCAGTGATTGCCTACGTAAAGGGGAACTTTGTATGAACGCATGGAACGTTAGCAGTGGTTGCCCACTTAAAGGGGCACTTATTCAAATTGAAACTTTGTAAAGAGATGTTGCTAGAGTTTCATTTGTTTTATTTGAATGAAGGTTTGCTACATTAGACAAGTTTGTTGATTGGATAATGCTTAAACCTGTCTGTTAAGATTTAACATAATGGAAAAATATATATTTTCAATTTTATTGAATGAAATATATTAAATGAATAGTGACAGATCACGTCACTTAACATTTATAATGGGGCGAGTGATGTTGTATTGTTGTTGTTTTTGTTCTTGTTGCGTTTGTGGTAAAAAGTTGCACTTTAACAAACAAACACACAAAAAAACGATAAAATAAGCTTTACAGACATAAGGCTTATATAAAGGCTGGAGTATATAGCGCCACTATGTCTACAATATTGGTCTATGTGGTTTATTTTGTTCACTAGATGTCATTGTCATTTTTTATGTGGAAAAAGAAGGGGGAGGAAGTTTGCATTTGGTTGACAATTCAACTGAAGTGCAATCGAGTGTAAGAAAATTGTTCTGTTCTTTAACTGGCTGCCTCTCGGTCAATGAGTCGAATTTCAAGAATGCCAGGAAAACCAACTTCTTTTAGGTTTAATGGATGTGCAATTCTGAAGTTTTAAATGAACAAAAAAATAAGAAAGTAAAGAAAAGCTCAACAAATAATGTTTTTTCTTCTTCTTCTTTATAAAAACTTCTTACTTGTTTCAATATGTTTTATTAACAGCTGATTTTCCATTTCTGGTTATTCTGTGTTTCAATAGACCAAAACTTAGAAAAAATTGAAAGTATGTTTTAAAAAAACTAGAACGGTAGTTGAATTATTTAAGGTAGAGTTAAAGTGTAAATGCTTCTCGAACTCTTGATTATTTTCTTTTTCAGGTGCAAAATGATAAAGAAATTTGGATGTGTTTTAAAAACTGGAAGGGTAGATTAATTTTTCTTAAGTGTAGTTTAGCGTTGTTATTTTTTGAAATAAGCTTTTTATGTGAGTTTAAAAATGACCCAACTTTAAGCCGACGATTATTTTTATTTTATTACAAAAATAACATTATACGTTTTAGCTACCTTTCTAGTTTCTAAAAAAATTATCTAGTTTTTCTTAATTTTGCTTCTGAAATATATCAGCCGTTCATAAACCATCTTAATGATTTTTTTTTCATGTTAATATTTTTTAAATAAACTTTTTTATGAATAAAAATGAAAAAAATATTGTCATATTAAAGTTCGATTATTTTCAAACTAATCATAAAAAGCTGAGTTTATAAAAGATATCAAACATGAAATTACTCTGTAAGTAATCTAGTTTCATCTAGTTTCTAAAAGTTTTTTCTTTCTTAATTTTTGCTTCTTTAAGATAGAATAATCAGAGTCTAATGTAAGAGCACGTTTACACTTTAAAACTAGCTTAAGTTATATTAATGAAAATGTTTTTTGCTTTACTGAAATGCTTTCAGCAAATATTGAAATTGAAGCTTTTCTTATTTTTTGTTGTTGCTAAAAAGAATTCATTTCTATTTGAGATTTTTTTTTGATGTTATGAAACACAGTGAAAAAAAAAGATTGATATAACTTCCTTTTTGAACAAAAATTTCTTTTAGTTTTCTGTCTTTTTTTTTTTGCATAAATTCAGTTGCAATTTAAACTTAAAGCCTTGAAGGCTAGATTATAGTTGTTGAAAGAAAATTATGGTGAAATGTGATCTCGACCTCCATTTCATCAAATTGGGTCTTGTGCACGTTTTCTTTCTAAAGCTGTTATTTTTTACATTACAAAGAAATTGTTATTGAGCGAAAAAAAAAATTTCTCTATACAAGTATATATGGAGTAAAGCTACTCAAGTATCACAAGATAAAAAAAATATTGATTGTTATTGCCATAAAAGTAAAAATAGTTGATGTATAAAATGGCACCACAAGTTGATTTTTTGTTTGTTTGTTTGCGCTGAAAATCACCTTTTTTTTGGTTGGCTTTATTTCATTCTTTATTGATAAAACACACATTTAAGATGTGTTTTTCTTTCGTTTTTTTCTAATTAATAATTAAACCTAACTTAACATTTTTATTGTTGATATTTTTTTATAGCTATTTTTCCTGGCTATTGCAAACAGGAAGTAAAGTGGATGTTTCATCACATGGACCAAAATAGTGATGCCTATCTTTCACTTAAAGAACTTTACGATTTGGAACACGAATCACACGAACATTGCCTAAAACCTTTCCTGGAACATTGTGACGTCAATAAGGATATGTTGGTTTCTTCTCAGGAATGGTGCAAATGTTTTGACCGTTCAGGTAAGACTTATGAAAATAAAATCACTTTTAAGATGGCTGAATAGATATTTATTTTGTTTTTGTCTCTTCGAATGGCGATACTGCATTGTCTAAATGCTAAGCTTCATGGATGTTTTTTGACGCAAAAACGTCAAACAAACCTTATTAGAAACAACATTATGAAGAATTTCAAATTGTTTTCAAAACTAGAATGGTAAAAGATTATAGTAAAAGATTTTTTATGGTTATATCTTAAAAATAAACATTTTATTGCAGTTTGAAAATGACTCGTTTTAGAGTTTTTTCATTAACATTTTCATGGAAAACTATTTTCGCCTTTTTAAAACTGCCATAAAAAGTTCATTTTTAAAGATATCATGAAAAAAAAAACATTTTAGCATTATCACAAACTATTCTAGTATCTAAAACACTTTGAATTTTTTTTTTGTAAAAACATGAGTGAGGGAAGGGGAAGAGATCTCCTATAGAACATAATAGTCACTGCAGTGGCGCCATCCGGTGGGACAAAAACAAAAACCAAATCTATTCAGCCACCTTAATGAATCGATAAATTATTTAGAAAAAAGAAATCTTAAACGAACAACACACACAAACAACAATAGAAACATTTTAAATGGGTTTAAGTTGTTGTTATTATAGAAGCTATTAGGATGTAGTGCAAGAAATAAAATGGCAGTGGTTAACCTAATACATTTTAGATGTACTTTTTTCAGTTTGTTTGCTATTTATTCTCATGTGACTCCCTTTTTTTGTGCAGAATCTTTTTTTTTGCCTTTTAACTTTTAAAACACCACTTTTCTACTTTAATATTTATTCTTCAGTGTGTTTGTGTGTGTTTTGTTTTCTATAATATTTTTTTTAGTAGGTTGAAAATAATCTAATGGGATTTGTTTCCATTTTCTTCTCAAGTCAACAAATGCCTTGAGCTAAGCAATATTTTTAGTCTTCAGTCTCTTTAGTTGTTCTTAAAGAAACAGAATTTGTTTTTTTAGAACATTTTTTTTCATTTAGTCAACTTATCAGTTGTATTGCGCTGGCTGTTAGTAAAAAAATTCTTGAAGCCAAAAAGTTTTTGTATTTTATGATGTTTTTACTTACAGCTTATTTATGAATTTTAGTTGTTATACGTTTCAGGAGCAAACGCTGAAGAGTAATTGAAAGTGTGTTAGAAACTAGAAAGGTAGATGAATTACTTAATAGTAATTTCATGATAAAAATTTTCAAAATAAACTTAAACACAGGTTGGAGCGTGTACTTCAAACCTAGTTTACCAATTTTAGGGTTTTAAAATAGACAGTGAGTCATTTTAGTTAGGCCTCTGAAAAAATTTCATAATTTTACGATTTTATTTAATCATTTATTCACGGTTTTCACTAAAACAGAGGAAAAAAGTTCATAATTTTTTACAAACTCTTCAATTTGTTTCAAATTTTTTTTTGTACTTTTTACAAAAGAAAATTACAAATTTTATGAATCTTTTGCTAAAACATTTTTTATCTTAAAATTTTACAAATGTTTATCAATTTTTTTTTTCAAAATATTTTAGTTGTTTATTCCAATAATATCACAACGTTATTTAGTTAAAAATTTCATAATTTTCTTCAGCCTTATTTGCCAATTTTCAATCAGTTGTGCAACTTCAACCTTTTTGATTTTTTTTTTAAAAAGGCAAGGTGTTTTTAACAATAGGTTTTTCATTTGAAGATTTTTTTGTCATCTTAAATTAATGAGTTTGCAGTTGTTTTCTACATTTTAACATTTAGTTAATTTGGTGTTTTCTTATTTTCTAAGTACCAATCTCTGGAATTTAATTAATCCACTCTTTGTTTGAAACCAATTTAATTTAAATATATGCAGCAAAAGTTTACCATTGATCAGCAAGCTCATTTCATTCAGCTTTTTTTTTGTAGCTTATGTGAAGTCGTTAATTCAAGGGAAACTCATTTACTTTCAGTTTCACTAATGAATTGATTCACGGATCGACTAATGATACAACTTTCTTATTAGCATTTTTTTTTTCTTGTATTTTAGTGAATATTACATTTTTTGTGGGGTTCTTTCTACGTTATGTTAAGCAAGTTGGTTAAGAAATTTCATCTTGAAGAAATGTCTACTAAAACAATATCTTTTTTTTTTCTAATTTGATGTCAAATATAATTAATACAACTAAAATAATCTTGACAATGCCTAGAAAATAGCTAAAGTTTGTTAAGATTTTCCATTATCAGCTGATTTTTGAACTAATATTATTCTATTTTTCAGAAGCAAATCTAAGGAGAAATTGAAAGTGTGTTACAAACTAGAATGGTAGCTTGAATCACTTGATAATATTTGTATGTTGATAATTTTCAAAATAAACTTTTTATAGACAAAAAATTATTGTCTGTTTAATGTGGGGTAATTTTCAAACTCACATAAAAAGCTTAATTTAAAATATGTATCAAGATGAAAATACTCAAGGTGGCTGAATAGATAATTATTTTGTTTTTTCTAATGGTAAGCCTCATAGATGTGTTTGGAATATTTGGACGCAAAAAACGTCAAGTGAACTTTTTTAGAAACGGCATTACTATTAAATTCAAATTATTTTCAAAACTAGAATGGTAAAAGATTATGTTAAAAAATGTCCATGGCATTATTGTAAAAATTAAACATTTTATAGCAGTTTGAAAATGACACGTGTTTAGGTTATTTCATTAACATTTCATGAAAAACTATTTTCGCCTTTTTTAAACTATTATAAAAAGTATATTTTTAAAGATATCATCATGAAAAAAATTTTCTAACATTATCTAACATTTCTAAAACACGTTGAATTTTTTTTAATCTGTCTCTCCGTTTGACAAACAAATTTTCTCAAAAACTCTGGTGGCTGAAGATATCTTAAAATATATATGTCTACTGTAGTAGCGCCATCTGAGAGGACAAAACCAAAATAAGTATATATTCAGCCACCTTTCTTTAAAACACTTTCAAATTGAAGACAGAATAACTAGCTTCAGGAGCATTTATAGTTTAAAAACAACCTTTAAGTTTGGCTTTTTTTTGGCTAAACTGATTTTTCTTCCTTGAGAAGATTTCATTTGATCTTTTAAAAGCACAATAATTAGGATTGATTTTCTTTTAAAAAAAAAGTAAGATGATTTTTTTTGGTGAGGGTTTAAATGACACTTCTAAATTACAAATTGTGAGTCCATCAAGTTTACTTTTTATTATAAAAATTGCATTATAAGTCGATAACACGATATGTCAAGAAATTGCTGAATTGTATCTCTAAGCAACAAATTGGAATGAATGACTTTTTTTCTTTAGTTACTTTTCATTTCTTTCTGATTTCTTTTCTCTCTTTAAAAAAAAACATCTTTATTTATTTTGACATTTAGCAAATGTACATTTCTCTTCTTTTTTTAGAGAGTTTTTTCTTCTTCTTTAAATGACAATTTCATTAGAATGTATGGTTTCTTGTTTTTCGTTTTAGACATTTTCAACTAATTATATATACATTGTAGAAAATAGTACTCCACCCTTATATATATACAAACATAAAATAATGGGATTGATATTTACAATAGACGAATTTATATCGAAGGGATTTTCTTTTTTTCTCTTTCTGAGATTTGGGTTCCATATTAGTATCTAAACCCTGTTATTTGTTTGTATATAGAGTTATTTATTACTTTGTTTTTTTTCTTCATCTACATTAAGCATTACATACATGTTAGGCCTACATTAAGTACATTTGCAATTATTTATCAGTTTAACCCATTTTTGTGGGGAGCTTCAAATCGCCTGACACTGACTGAAGTTGTCTTAAATGGATTTCATGGATTTTCTCTTTCTATCTGTGTATATTATGTGTAAGCCTATATTATATATACTAGTTTGTTAAAACAGTGACTTCATTAAGTTTCTGTAATGCGTCAAAACGAACAGCTGGATTAGAATGTCGAAATTGGTTTAATTATCTTGATGCTCATGTTATATACCTACCCCCCCCCCCCCTTTCTAAATGAACAACATTCCTCTTTCTAGCATTATATATTTATATATATTACTTGGCTTTTTTATGTCTTAATAGAGTTACTGAGCATTTCCTTTTTATTTCATTTGTGTCTTTTGTGAGTAGGTACTATTTGAATCAACTTTTTTTTTCATAACATAAAAACTATGTCTTTTAATTTGCTGAGAATTAGGTGAGAATTAATACTCCATCAAGGTCTTTGGAAAAACAATTGTTACTTGTAATTTACATGGAACTTAGTTAGAAAAAGAAATCTCAGTGCGTTTTTTCTTCTTCTTCTCTTCTTTACAAAACCATCTGTTACTCATGTTATTTATTGTGCATAAGTCTTTGTGATCTGCCAGTTACTTTTCATGGAAGATGTTAGGATTATGGAACCTCCAATACTTAAGATAATAGCAAGGTTATTAAGATAATTATGAAGATGTCTCAAATAGGCATACAAATTGAGATATAACCCTTCTAGTTTATCGGTGCATGCACTTTAAAAATAGCAGTGTTAGGATTTTATAACAGATAGTGAAATATTTTAATTAGGTTTTAGAAAAAATTTCTTAGTTTTACACTTTTATAATTTTGATAATACAGTATAATTATGAGTAATGCGTTAAAAAGTTAATAATTTTTAGAAATTGTTCAAATTATTACAATTATTTTTATAAATTACGACAAAGAAAAATTACTAACTTTTATAGTAGGAACGGTTTAACACGAAATAGAAGAGACTGAAATATTTGTTCGTGTTAAGGTGATTTAAAGTGTAAACGCCTCTCGTTCTATGATTATTCTGTCTAACAGGAGCAAAAACTTGGATGTGTTTTAGAAACTAAAATCACTGAAGGGTATTTTCATGTTGATATATTTTAAAATAAACTTTTTATTGACAAAAATTTAAAAAAATATCGTCTGCTAAGTGTCATCTCCTTAAAGTTGAGTCAATTTTCAAACTCGCGTAAAAAAAGCTTATTTTGAAAGATATAAAGAAAAATACATGTAAGTGATTGAGCTACCTTTTTAGTTTCTAAAACACTTTGAAGTTTTTCATAATTTTGCTCCTGATTCTGAAAGAATTTTTTTTATATATATTTCGTGTTATCCGATTTTTCATGTTGTCCGTATTAGTATTATTAAACGGTTTTCACTGTATATTAATACATTAACATACTTGTTTTCCTCTTTTGTTTTCTAACAAACTTTTGAAATTCTTTTGAAACCACTTCTGACAATGCACAAAATTGGCTAGGAAATAAAACTTGCATGGATTATGATAGGGTTTTTTTTGTTGTTGTTGTTAAGTGAATGAAATTTATAGGAGTCTATTGCCCTCATTTTTGACATCTCAGCATCCATTGTAATTATATTGTGTTTGTGTTTTGTGGATGTGTAACATGTCACAGTGGTATATTCATACAAGTATAATATGGTTTTAGCTTCTTTTCTTGGCAATTTGTGTGCGGCCAAAGTCTTCTGTCTTCTATTCAGACGTTTTTACGAATGTCACAAAAAAGTTTATGGTCAGAAATAAAAACAGTTCAGGAAGAAAATAACGATCAGGGTGGAGGAGACGTTAAATTGGGAGGTTTTTGTATTGGTGCCAGTCAATTTTCTTTCTATATATGAGAAGCTTAGATGCTAAGGGGAATAAGTGACATTTTTTATACAAAAAATATGTCAAAAAGTGTCATATTTTGTCAATGAATTTGCTGGAAAAGAGAAATAAATGAAAAAAGCTGGTCATATTGCTGCTTTGTAGTTATCAAAATGTTGAACTTTTAACATTGATGTCTATGGAGATCTCTTACTTTTGAACTCAGTTAACTATACTCAGAACATTACATTCGTCACTTGTTTCTCATGTCTTCTAAGTTTCCTCCTATAAAATCCTCTCATTCCTTTCATTGAAGTTCACCACCATCTTTGAATTCAAAGATTTAAGAATCTTTTTTTTTTCTTTTCTACTTGTCTTTTTTATTGCATCTTATCTTTAAACTTCATATATAAAAAAGGAGGTAAAAAAAGTGATTCCATTTTTAACGATTTGTTTTTCTTCTAAATTCTAAAAAAAAAATTTCTTAAAATCATTTCTTCAACTTGTGTGTGTCCATACGCTACTTTGATTTTTATGAGATTCAATTGTAATTTCAACAGATTTTCTTCTTTGCTTCATTGTGTTTTATGGGTCTCTTAAAAAAAAAAAAAAGATTGTCCGGTTTTTATTTTTCTTCTTTAAAGACTTTTTAGCAAGTAGTTGCTTTTTACCATGAATGTTTCATTAGATTCTTGTAGAGATTTTTCTAGTTTCTTGTGTTGTTTTCGTTTTCTTCTTATTTTCTTGATTTTGCTTCATGTAATTTTATGAGAGAATACAGATGGATAGAAAAGATATCTTTCTCTATCTGTATAAACATGTGTAGAATGAATGAATGAATGAATGATATAACAAATATTTATTTTCTTGTTTTCTTCTGGTTTTTTTTCTTTTTCTTTTTACGATCATGTTTGTTATATGTGTTCTTATCCTCAAAAAGAGCCAAATGTTATTATTGTAATTTCTCTCCATTTTACGATAGGAAACTATTGAATATATTTATGTCCGAATTTATATTTATAGAAATTATAGTATATATACATGTACTGTATATGTTACTGTCAATCTGCGAAATCAGACAATCTGCAGATTACATAGGCAAACCAGCAAACCACCAAACTACTAGTAAATCTGCAAAATTCAATACATTTTAGGCGTTGAATTTTGCAGATTCACTAGCAGTTTCGTTGTTTTGCCGATTGGTTAGGCAATCTGCAGATTGACTGATTCCGCAGATTGACAGTAATGATGACTTATATACTTGTATATATTGGTTTGAATGATAGGGAATTCGTACATTAGAAAATGTTTATGGCTATTTTACGAATATTTACTTTTCAGAAAATAAGAGTCGTATTCTTAATGACTGCTAAGTCAAAAATAGTGCGAAACTCATGAACTTCTATATTCTTAATGGAATTAGCAGATGCTAAAAGAGGCATTATCACATTAGCATGTGCTATATTAATTACCAAAACTCATGTATGTAATAATACTAATTGTGAGTTCAGTCATGTCGAAACTATAAACACTTGACTAAACCGAGCTTAGCCAGTGCTCATCTCTAAGCACCCATTAAGAATTTTACCTTTTAACTGTAGTTGAATCAATTAATAATATTTTCATATTGATTTATTGCAAAATAACTTTTTTTTAAATACAAAAATTATAAGTTTATTTTAAAAAAATCGACATAAAATTACTTTTAAGTGGTTGAGTTACCTTTCTAGTTTCAAAAACACTTTCTAGTTGGACCTGAAAAAAAACCAGAATAATCAAGAGTTCGAAAATCAGCAGTTCATAAACAATCTTAATACAAAAAATGACAGCATTATAAAACTAAAATGATTTAAATCGTGATTTAATCAAGAAAATCTGGTTAAAAAAATTATGATTTTAGTCAACTTGTTTTATTTTATAAATTGTTTCTTAAAATGGAAGCTTAGGGCCTAAATTATTTGTAGAAATTTGAATATGACTTGACTGATATTCAGTAAGAAGAGAAAATTTAAATACATGGACTTATAATTGAATCATTCATTACTTTAGTTGTGTGTTGAATAATAAAATGAACTTAAAATAGAATTCATAAGCTTTTTTTATTTAGAAAATTTTACTTCCTTCAAAGTGTTGAAAAATGACTGCAAATGAGTTTGAAATTAAATTGAATAGGAACTACTATTAACCAGTAATTACACTAGAATTGACTTTCATTTTGGAATGCAATTTTTCTTTTGTATTTTTTTTTTCTCGGATCGAGACTTTTTTTTTTTTGGTGAAGACATTTCATTATCTTTATCTTGAAACCATTTCACTAATTTTGTCTTCATGTAAAGATAAAAAAACTACTAAATCGAATTCAAAATTACTGACTTAACTTAAAACATGATGAATAAAGTAAAAATTACTTCACTTTTTACTTTTATTTCATCAACTCTCAAAAAGTTATAGCTTATTTTTGAACTCTTGTTTGATTTGCGTTTCACGAGCAACAATACAATAAAGAAAAATTAAGTGTGTTACAAACTAGAATAGTAGTTGAATCACGTAATAGTTTTTTTTTCATTTTGATATCTTTCAAAATAAACTTGTTGCGAACAAAAACTAAAAAGATATTGTCTCCTTAAACTCAGTCATTTTCATACATACAGTACATGAAAAAGCTTATTTTAAAAGATAATCACGATCAAAATGCCCCTGTTCCTTTCTGAAGCAAATATAAAAGAAACTAGAAGCGTAGCTCAATCACTTAAATAATATTTTTATGTTGATATCGTTCAAAATAAACTTTTTATAAACACAAGTTAAAAATATTGTCCGTTTAAAGTTCGGTCGTTTTTCATACTCGTATAAAAAGCTTATTTTGACAGATAATTAACATGAAAATACTCTAAAGCTTTTAGCACACTGCATCGGATCGAACTGGAACGGAATATTTTGATAACAAATTAGCATTTCAATGGAGCCCCGGCGACGTGGCGTTTTCTATCCGATCCAAAGTAGTGTGTGGGGTTCCATTGAAATCCTTGTTATTAATATATTCTAATTCGTTCAGTTCAGACTGTTCCGTTTCTATCCGATGTGTCCTACATGCTTTAAATGATTGAGCAGCCCTTCTAGTTTCTAAAACACTTTCATGTGTTGCAAGTTGCAAAATGAAAGATAGAATAATTAGAGTTTGAGGTGCATTTACACTTTAAAACCAAATTAATATTTTTCTTTTGCAATTTCCCCTGCCATTTTGTGTAAGATAACTTGACATATTTTAATTACGAATGTTATTTTTGTAAACGCATAAAAAGCAAGTGGTGGTTCAAAATGAAGTTAAATGTGTTTTCTTAATAGTTTTCTTGTTTTTTTCTTCTTTGTCTATTAGAACGGCCGTGCACAGCTGCAAGAAATCGTCTTAGGTCGGGAACACATGTCGTTGGTAAGTTACCATTTATTTCTTTATATACTATAGTATTAATAATAATAATGGTCATCATGTAATGACCACAATTTCCTCTAGACACTTTATTGTGTTTGTTTTTACAACAACAACAACAACAACAAAAAACTCTTACACACATTCTGTGGTTTCATATCATGGTCAAAGTTTGCTGTTTTATTTCTATTCTCATGGCTTTTATTTCTAGTTTTTATGGAAGAAACAAAAAAATCATTGCATTTTTTTTTTCCTTCTTATTTGTGGACGTGGTCAAGCAAAACAGGTTGAATGCTTATTTGAAGCAACTTATATGAAGAAAAAAATGTAATCTCTATTTGAAACTAGAAGAGTAACCTGAAGGTGTGTGGATGATTTTCATGATGATGTTTTTAAAAAAATAAATCTTGAAATTGGATTGTCTGCTATTTTTGTTGGCCAGATAAAAACCTATAAAAAGCGTTTTTAAACTGTTTAAGGTGGCTGAAAAGATATTTATATTTTGTTTTTATCCTTTCGGATGGCGCCACTGCAGTGGCTATTATGATCTATAGGAGGTCTCTTTCCCCTTCCCGCGGTTATTTATATTTTCCAAAAACAAGAAAAAACAAACTGTTTTAGAAACTAGAATAGTCGGTGATAATGCTGAAAGTTTTTTAAAAAATAAACTTTTAATGGAAAATTATAAAAACGGGTCCATTTTCTATCTGAACTTTTAAAATGTTTATTTTTTAAGTTATTGCCACTTTTAGCATCATGTGAGGGGGGGGGGAGGGGCAAAATAAATATCTATTCAGCCATTTAAAGCTTTAAAATTGTTTAAACTGTCAAAAAACTTATTTCTAAAGGTATTATCATCAAAATCAGCAATTTCAAATGCAGGTAAAAATTAACACAAAGAACTTAACATGAAATCACGTATGTCGCAGTCGACAGGATTCGAACCTGTGCGGGGAAACCCCAATAGATTTCTAGTCTATCGCCTTAACCACTCGGCCACGACTGCTACTGTGGGTGAAGTTCTTTATTTTGAAGCGAAATTTCGAATCCCAGTACTTTTCTTAATTAATTTTGGTAAAATTAAACAAAATCGCAGCCGACAGGATTCGAACCTGTGCGGGGAAACCCCAATAGATTTCAAGTCTATCGCCTTAACCACTCGGCCACGACTGCTTGAATGGAGAGTGGTTGCAAACGATTTTTATGCAAAATGGATAAAATAAGCATTTATTACATTAATTTGGATTAAAACTTTAAAACAAAAGCACAACGCAGTCGACAGGATTCGAACCTGTGCGGGGAAACCCCAATAGATTTCGAGTCTATCGCCTTAACCACTCGGCCACGACTGCTTGCTTGGAACGTGGTTGCAAACGATTTTTATGCAAAATGGACAAAATAAGCATTTATTTCCATTAATTTGGAGGAAAACTTTAAAACAAAAGCACAACGCAGTCGACAGGATTCGAACCTGTGCGGGGAAACCCCAATAGATTTCGAGTCTATCGCCTTAACCACTCGGCCACGACTGCTTGCTTGGAACGTGGTTGCAAACGATTTTTATGCAAAATGGACAAAATAAGCATTTATTTCCATTAATTTGGAGGAAAACTTTAAAACAAAAGCACAACGCAGTCGACAGGATTCGAACCTGTGCGGGGAAACCCCAATAGATTTCGAGTCTATCGCCTTAACCACTCGGCCACGACTGCTTGCTTGGAACGTGGTTGCAAACGATTTTTATGCAAAATGGACAAAATAAGCATTTATTTCCATTAATTTGGAGGAAAACTTTAAAACAAAAGCACAACGCAGTCGACAGGATTCGAACCTGTGCGGGGAAACCCCAATAGATTTCAAGTCTATCGCCTTAACCACTCGGCCACAACTGCTTTCTTATAAGTAGCATTCCCAAATGATTTGGCCACGACTGCTCCTTTAGTTTACTTTTGCAAATCCCATGCAAGATTGGTTAATAAGAACATATCAGGGCCGTATCTAGGAGGCCGCTTCACAGGCAGTTAGAAATCGGGCAGAACTTCAGTTGGCTCCGCCCTTGTTATGACGACTGGCAACTTCTAATTGGCTGATTATGTAGTCTGACGTCACCTGCTCCGCCCTTTTCAGCGTCAGACTACATAACCAGCCAATTAGAAGTTGCCGGTCGTCAAAACAAGGGCGGAGCCAACTGAAGTTCTGACCGATTTCTAACTGCCTGTGCCGCTTCGGGTTTCTCTGCCCCGGGCACCGGGCTGGGGACGCCAAACAAGGGTTTTTTGTTGTTTTTTGCTTGAAGGAGGAAAATAAAAAACCCCTTTCCTCCTTGGAGGGAGAGGCGCGCGTACAACGAGAGAGCGCCAGAGCACGTAGAAGTCATTGTCTGTTCCTTTACATTTTAGAGTGTCGGTCTATAGTTTTTACACTAGCGGGGGCACTAAAATTCTGGCTTGCCCCACCCTCCTCTCGAAACTCGGCTAGATCTGCGGCCCGGAACATATAAGCCTATCAAAAAGAAAATCGCAGTCGACAGGATTCGAACCTGTGCGGGGAAACCCCAATAGATTTCTAGTCTATCGCCTTAACCACTCGGCCACGACTGCTTGTGTGTTCGACGGTTGCAAGCGATTTTTATGCAAAGTCGATAAAATAAGCATTTATCTCTTTAAATTATGAAGGAAAACGTTAAAATGAAACCACAACGCAATCGACAGGATTCGAACCTGTGCGGGGAAACCCCAATAGATTTCGAGTCTATCGCCTTAACCACTCGGCCACGACTGCTCCTGTTGTTAAGATTATTTTTGTTACTTTCCCGGATAAATGTCTGATCGCATTAAAATTTAAAAAAAAAAAAAAGATAATCGCGTTTCAAAGTTCGTCGTTGATGAAGTAAAAATAAATATTATCAATTTATTTAGAAATAAAATAAGAATTGCAAAAAACACTTGACATTTTCCTTCTTTTTAATGTCAGCATTATTCCTAAGATTTGAGCAGGGCTCGGATTTTTATGAAATATGAAACAAATGTTTCTCAATCTGTGGTCCAAGAGCCAATTGTGAAGTAATCAAAACGATTAGAGTAACTTCAATTATCCTTTTTTGTAATCAAAAACACTGGATAGAGGCTAGAACTCTAGTTGACAACTGTTAGTATGTTTATAACCAGACATCCCGCCTCTAACCAGTCTTTTTTGTCACTTGGTTAACAAATTGAGAAACATTTGAATTGATATTGCTCGTCCTACTGATAATACATGTAATCAACGAAATAATTTGTAAAAAAATATGCACGCAGTCGACAGGATTCGAACCTGTGCGGGGAAACCCCAATAGATTTCTAGTCTATCGCCTTAACCACTCGGCCACGACTGCTTGTGCAAATATACTTAATTTAATTATAATTGGAAATTATTTTGTGGAATTAAAATCATGCTACTATCGTAATTAATATTTGGAATTATTGACTACAAAGTCCATTTAAAAATGAGATATCAGTTTATGTAATTTTAGATATACAGTATCAGATAGCATAGCATTTAACACGAAATGGAAAGGACTCGAATATTTTTTTCGTATTAAACAAATTTTGTATTAAAAGTACAAATTTTAATGCTATTCTAATAAGCTGTCTAAACACCTGCTTAATTAAACGTATTTAAATTATAAATATATGTTTAATTTTTGTGATGTAGACAGTTTCATTTAGCTAAAATATTATTTATCTATAGGGTAAATACAGTAGTGTCTTGCAATAGATTACATTTAGCTACAAAGTAGGCCCTAGTATATTTTAAAAAATGTTAAGGTTATTTTATAATTATTTCCCCCCTCCCTCTCCCTTTCATAGAAAATTTTCAATTATTAAAAGTGCCTTTACCTGATTAAATGTCTTTACGATTATTTTATGTGTAGTTAGATTCTAATTAACTGAAGGCATTTAGCTCAAGTTTGGTGTATGATATGGAAACCTGATCGAAAATATATTTCGTGTTAAACGGTTTTCATTGTATTTGACTATTATACAATCTAAAATAAAATAATAGGCCTAATAATCACCATTTTGTATGTAAGTGACGGTATTTGTCAGTTTCTTTCATCTATTCGTGTTCGAGGTTTTTTTTTGTGTTGCAGAAGATTTTTTTATAATTTAGAATCATTATTATTGATTAACTTCTAAAGTCTAATCAAGTTTAACATGCAAGTTATCTGATGTAATTAAAAAAAAGAAGCAGAAATGTGATTTTGTTATTATAGGGTTGTATGTAATCAATGAATAGAAAAAGCATGTGGATTTTTTATATCTTATGTATGTGTGGTTTTTATATGCTAATTTTCCGGAGTTTTTTTTTTTCATTTAAAGTCATCAGATTTAATTAGTTCCGTCTTTTGTCGCATCGTCTCCAATTGATTGCTATTTTTGTGTGCATTATTCTTTTATAGAAGAAGCCCACAAAAAAACGCCTTTTTGTTATTCTATTTTATGGAATTTTCTTGTTGTTGCTTGACAATTTAGAATACTAATTAATGTTTCTAATAATTTTTTTTTTTGCTTCTTTGCATTTCATTTTGCCAAAACTTGATAAAAAAAATCTAATAAAACTGTCATTTGAGAATTCATTACAGTGAAAAGTTGAAAACGTTTAACACGAAATGGAAGTGACTAGAATACTTCTTCGTGTTAAACGATTTTCTTGTTAAGTATTTCATAAAGTATTTATGGTACGATAATATCGTGAATAGGGGTGGAATTGGTAAGAAAAGAGACAAAAAGCATATAATGTAACCATTTTTATTATTATTTTAATATATAAAAACGAGTGGGATAACCCGTCATACATGACGTGGGTAACCGGTGTCCCGTGATGTATGACGGGACATTCTAGTTTAACTATTTTATTCAAATTCTGAAGGTCACTCAATGAAGGACGTTTCCTTCTCCCCTCTCTCCAACCGCCCTTACGTGTGTTTGCTTAAAGGTTTTTGTCCTTGTTCTTACAGCGTTACTTATAGACAGACAGACTTGGCTTAATATATATATAATCAGTATTTTGTATTGCACATATCACCAGTGTATATACTGTGTGTATACAATAGTTAACGAAAATCGAGAAAGGAATTCGCGAAATTCGGGCACTGATTTAAGTTATTGTTTTCTCATGCATGAAAGGTTTTTTTTTAACATAAATATTATCTCAAACAAAAGGAGGCGTTAATTTTATTTTGTGTTATGACTCTTATGAGACTGATTTTATATATATAATTGTATTTTGGAACTGAAAAGGTTTTTCGTGTTAACCAATATTTTCGAGTTATTTGTTTGGTTTTTAAACGGATTTAAATAATGTAGAACTTCACTATCGGGGAGTTAAAAATCAAAAATACTGAAAATCTTAACAACATAAACATTTAAATTATGAATCATGATAAAACCGGTCCGCATTATTTACTCCGGATTTTGGAAAAACCTATTTCAAGAGACTAAACAGTTTCCACTTTAATTAATTAGTTCCAATTCAAGTTTGGATTTATTTTTAAATTGTAACGTTCACATTGTTGTATAAGTACATTACCTTAATAAGAAAATTTCTTCTAAACGTAATATGAAAAAAAAAAACAAATATATTGAATATTACATGGTTTTGATATAATAGCCATAAACCATCTATAATCGTAATTAATATTGTAAATAAATTCAAACTTGAGCTTGAAACAAGAGAATGTAATCTTATTATATTATATAATATACAGTATATAAACATTGATTATAATAAATTATTATTATTACAGTATATATAAATAGCTTATAGAAATGTTTTTATTTTCGAATTTGCATTCTTAAGATGTTACTGGCACATGTTTATAACCTTCATTATAAGAACTTATTTGTTGGATAAAATGGCCTTGTGTAAATCGTAGGCCCTATACCAAAGAAAAACCTTTCAAGTGCATTTATTATGAAAGAAGAATTTCTAAAGAAAGGAATCCTTAAAATGCATTTTCCCTTTAAAAATGCAAATGGAAATTTGGGGTTTTTTTTTGCCTTTTGCAATTTCAATCATTCCATTGAAATAACATACAAAATTTCTGAAATTCCAGTAAAGTCAAAATTCAGTGTTTTTGTTATGGTTGCAAATTGGGAATACCTTATAATTGTTGTTCTCTATGTTTCCGCAGTTTTTGTTATGCGTGTATATTTGTGTGTATGATTCAGCCAGCTCATGACTTTTTGGTATCATGATTAATATTAATATGCTAATTTATTGATTAAATTGAAATTTGTTTGTTTATTCTAATAGGTGGATTCAATCCTGAATGTGATGATGTTGGTTATTATCGAAGAACTCAATGTCACTCTTCCATTGGTCTTTGTTGGTGTGTTGACAGGCATGGAGTTGAGTATGCAAATACTCGAATTCGTGGACGACCCGATTGTGGTATATATTGCATATATTGATCTTTTGATTATTATTTTATTTTAATTAGGGATGGGACATTCGATTTCTCGAATCTTGAAAAACATTCGAAATCCGAAAACTCGAATCTTTGCGCTTTTTTTCGTCTTTCAAATCTTTGGAATCCTAACCTAAAAAAACTGTTAAAACTTTCGTAAAATTAGTTTTAACTCCATTGGCGTAACAAAAGAAACGACGATTGTTGCAATTTCGGTGGTCCGACAAGGATCACCAATATATCACCTTGTGGCGACCCTGGGTGCCACTCTTATTATTTTCTTATTAATAATTTAAAATTTAATATTTTTCATGTATTTATATGTTCTTAATGAATAATATAGAATTATATGAAGGATTCGAAATTCGAGGGATTTGTGAACTTTTAGGATTCGGATTCAAGAATATTTAGGATTCGTTCCACCTCTAATCACAGTAAAAGCCACATAAAGGGCATAGAAACACCTCAGCCACGTTCAATCTTAATTGTCCTAACGTTTGAATCGTGCATTGAACTTAGGAAATGAAGATATTATTTTCTTGCAGATTTCATTTTAAATCAATCTATTGCACCGAATATTTCCATTGTCGCTCTTCCGGTTCACTTGCAATGAATTTTCTAATTTGCATTAATGTCATGAGCATCTATAGAAACACCTCGACCACTTGGAACTGATTGGCTATAATAAGCATTCAACGATTGAATTATTTCTGGACTGAAGTAGAGAAGATCCTACTTTTGTTGGCTATGTTGGATGTTGCAAGCAACACTTGTTTTTATTCCGTCATACACGATCCAGTTTGTTGATTTCAGTCGATGTGATTTCAATAAATCGGATCGTGTATGTCCACCTCACAAGTCCAACACTGTGGACGTTCTTTGTGAACAGATGTGGTGGAATTGGCTGCAAGATGTCATTTTATTCATTTTTGCATGTTTAATTGAGTACATTAATGAATTTATGTCTTTACAGAAACAATTGTCGGTAAGTCTGATAGTGAAGAACAGTTAGATTTCACCGAGGAAGAAGGTGATGTTGGTGGTGGTGGAGCTGGTAGTGTTGATGATGATACGTTAGATGACGACGAAGACGATGACGATGACGACGACGAGGAGGAAATGGAAACGACAGAAGGTTCGGCCGATCGACCTCTTGATATTTGAAGCACAAATCCATTTTTGTTTTTTCATTTTAGAACTTATCTCTTCGTTTTCATCAGATAGTTTTATGATGCAGTAAAGGGTTATACCAGAAAATGACCTTATTACACTGTTACTGTAGCTTCAAAAATGAAAATGTTGGCAAATAATTGCCTCGTAAAAGCAAAGCACTACCTACCATTGACTAGCATAACAAAATATTTTACTGAAAGCACACACACACACATGTAAATTCTGACATTTTCACTTTTAAAAAAATGTGGTAAGAATTTGACCAAATTTGATCGCGATATTGTTTTAGAAACAAATAACAAAAACAACAACAACAACAACAAAAAGAATTTGATTCTCATTGTGTCTGCAAAAGATGGATTTTGTTATACGCTTATTAATCATTTTTTATAATAATAATTAATGTTATAGATGGCTACAAAAAAAATAATTATTTATTAGGTTGTGTGGATGTTGCTGGTAATTATAAAGAAAATTTTTTTCAAATCCAAGTCAGGGCTCATTAAGTTTACATTTCCAGATACAAGGTAATTAATATGATATATTGAAAACATGTGAAATTACTCAACATTGTAAGTGTCTATGTTACTGTCAAAGTAAAGAATTAGTCAAAGTCTAGAAATGGCTGCTACACGATGAATGTGCAATTTGCGAGTCAATCTAAACATTTACTAGGAATTTAGGTGTTTTGCATAAAACAAAAAAGCAATTCTAGATTTGCTTCCCAAGTAGCACTACATGTTGGCCCAAAGTACGAATCTATGTTGGCAATGTTGGCAAAACGTTGACAGTTGGTAATTAACAATCTTTTGGTCCATTTCATGTTGGCCCAAAAATAAAAATACCAGTTATTTGTGACGGGTTCAATGATCATTAGGCCATCGAGTACAGCCAACTGTGTGACTGACTAACGGCCAAATACAATGTTGGGCCGGATCATTAGGTCAACATCTTTATATAAACGCCAACGGTTGGCATTATGTTGATTCCTTGTTGGCGTGCTGCGGCGGTCATAACGTAAACATAACTCTTGGTTTCTTAAATTAATGCTATAACCACGTTTGACTGTTAACATGCTGTTAATTTCATAGATTTACTAAAACGCTTAGATGGTTCAATTTCATGAAATCAATCAAAATTGAATGAGTAGTGAAACGTGTAAATAGAAATTAGTGAAAGTGATCCATCAGATTGACATTGAAATGAAAGTAAGACTCAGTTCTAATTGCGTTCAATATGTGTTTGAATTAATCCGGTTGAAACTGGCAATTTGAGCTCTCACCTGTAAACATGTTTCATGTCAGTGGGTATTTGAGATGTAGCACAAGAACCTCACAGATAATCTCAATGCTCACACGGACAACGTCATTAACTGTCATTTTAATTTAAATTGAACTGAATTGTTCAACTTGGTGGAAACGTTCAATAAGGCAATTCCACGTGATTGATTCAATCGAATTTATAATTGAAATTGAACCGTCTAAATGCGTCCATTACATTTATTTTTCTGTATAGGAATAGTAGATAATGACTTATTTTCTACTTTGACAAATAACATCAAGTATGGATATTACTTTTCCAGTGGTCATGGATTAACTCTCCCAGTTGCATTGTGATAATTTATAAGTTACTAACATAGTTTATATATGTATTTTATTAGAAATGTAGTGAACATGTTATTAGAAATGACACAAACAAATTACAATCTCTATTCACTTTTTTTTCTTCTTCTGTATTAACAAAAAAATTGTTCTGTGACGAATGTTTTCTTCTTCTTTTATTTTAATTACAATGTTTGGAGGGGGGCGTTATAAGGCATAAATATCGAGATATGACTTGTGTGTGGGGACTGTGGGGTCGAACAAATAATATATCTAGTGATGGGTGTATTTATTTATAAAATGAATGTTTTTTGGGAGGAATAATTAATGTAGTGGGTTAATTAATCCCGTATGAATTTACTGCAATGGCTCTTTTCTTTCTATGTACATTTCTAAAAATGTGATTGGTCCACTTGGTTGTAGAGTCGAATTTTTTTGGTATATATATATATATAATATATATTCTAGTATATGTGTTGCATTGTGAAGTTTCATTAAATTCACTGGTGCAGTAATTTAATTATGAAATTAAATTTTGCAGCTTTTGCTGAACTCTATATACTTCAGAGCCACTGGGCATGTTTTTAAAAAAAGTTGAGGGCAATTCAAGTTAAACAACACTAGGCTCCTATTTATTATGAATACACCCAATGTACAGTTTTTGTACTGTAAGTCGAAGCTTGTGATGTCAGAGGATAGACCAAGAAATAAAGCAAGTGTCATTTTTTTCTCGGAAGCGGTTAACACACTAGCTAATTTTCTTGCAAGGGTCTGTGCAAGAAATAAGTAAAATATTGCTGTGAATCTTACAAAAAACAAATATCAGTATTTTCTTTAAGAAACCACTTTTAAGTTTTGCAATAATATTATCACATTGGCAATTGCAATTGATGCATGGACACAATGCAGTGAATCTTACAGAAATCATACAGAAAAGGCTAAGGGGTAATAAGAAAAATACTCAAGAAACCTTTAATTTTTAACTATTGAGAACTTTGCTTCTAAGAGACAAAATGACTAGAAGTAGAACTTTCTGGACAACCCTTCTGACATCATAAGCTTTTTAAGTTACTGTGCTGCAACTGTAATTTAATAGAACGTGTTAATTACGAGTAACGTTTAAGTTGTTTTTATTTAAATTATATATTAATTATATATTAATTATATTAATGATACAAATTATGATGTTATTATAATTGCTACTTAAAAGTTGAAAAAATGTAAATCTTAATTTTGATTTAATTTTCCATGTTTTTATTTTTTGTTTTTTTTAGGGATTTGATTTGTTTTTGCAGTTTTCGTTTCATCATAACACTGTTGTCAATTGTCGGTTTTCATAACTTGTCTCAACTCGAGACTTTTTTCAGGTATTTCAAAAAGTGATTGAGGCTAATCTTGAAACGAACATTCAACTTTAATTCTTGAAAGTTTCACTCTCTGGTGGTGCTTCTTTACTTCCATTTCATTATTATGCATTGTGCTTAAATGATGGATTTGGATTTGTCTACTTACACTTCACAAAGATTAATATTACAAATATGAAATTAGCATACATCCTTATAATATAAAATCTTTTTTTTATGAATAGGGACCATATATAATTTGAATTTTCAATACATGAATGTTTGAAAGAAATTGAGCTTGCAATCCATCTTTAATCAATTAAGATAGGCACCAAAGCTTTTATTTCATTAAAATTTTAAAAATGATTTATTGGAAACTGACCAATATTTAAACCACAAATATACATTAGTACAATGGGAAATTTTAAAGTTTAAATTGAATATGCAACTTGATGGCAATTCCAAATTATTTCCATAAGCAACAAAGAAAATTTTCTAATTTAGGAAACATTATTTATACAGCAGTAACTCAACTAAAAGCTTTTTTTACATAGCATTTATGGCCAGAACTGAGTATGGCCAAAATATAGCACAAACTGTACTTAGAGCTTCAGTTACAATAGAATTCAATGAAGGTACAAAAATGGATGACATTTTAATCAAGATGTCTTTTTTTTTATCTTCAAGAAGCAGACAATTCTTCACTCACTTTTGGCATGTTTTTTCTAACGTAGTTGCTTTAACTTTATTTAGGAAAATATTTGAGATTTTCCGCCTGAGTCTTGCCCCAGGACTCAAGCCAACTGCTAGTCATTGTGCAAAGCTGTACACACGGATAGGGGTGACAAGAAAATAAGAGGTTTTTGCACAAACATACTCATTTTTTGATCATTTTTGACAATGAAATTTACTTCCAGGGGATGTTGTGCATGGGGAACATTATGATTTAGGAAATTTATAAGGGTGCTATTGAACAAGGCAATACATACTAATGCTGTCATTCAGCTGAATATTATATTTGCATAGGAATTGTTATAGTAGGTGATAATTATTTTGACAATGCATTTATATGCTGCTTTTGGACTAAATAGTTCTTATGCCACAGGCCCTGTGGACTGGTTGCAGAGTTATTCAAATTCAAATAACCGGTTTGATAGTCAGCTGTTCATAAAACATTTTAAGGCAATCTGAAAAATAATTTTTTTTTAAGTGTCATAAGACATTTTGTCTCCATTTAGTAGAATGCACTCAGTTAATAATTAGTATATTTTTTGGGAAACAAAGTAAGAAAAAGCAAAATAAACACAAAACCCAGTGATTTAACTTAACGTTAAATACATGTATATTAAAACCCTCCTTGCAAATAGAACATAAAATCATTTTCAAAATAAGACTGAAGAATTATGAATAACATACTTTGTTTTTATATTTACGTTAGTATTTTTTATTCATCAAACATTTTGCAATTGTTTATTAAGATATTACAAAGGTCATAATATTCAAAAATGAACAACACTACGAATGCCTATTCCAGAATGCATCAGATCAAATGCTTCGTTAATTTTATCAAATTTCAAATCTGTTGTGACAAACTCATCGACCATAAGTTTTCCCTCAAGGTAACGATCAACCAACTTCGGAACACTATCTCTGCTTTTCCACCCTTTAGGAAACACAAAATGTAAAAAAAAAAACATAAAAAGTTTTTAGTAAATAATTAACACTTAATAGTTGGCAATAAAAACAAAACCTCCGAAAGCTGTTCCTTTCCAAACCCTTCCAGTGACCAATTGGAAAGGACGAGTCGAAATCTCGTGTCCGGATGGAGCGACACCAACGATGACTGATGTTCCCCATCCTTTGTGACAAGATTCGAGAGCTTCTCGCTGCATAAAACATTAACAAGACACAAATATGATGTATTTCTTTAATTGAATCTTTATCGTTGTCTTCTAACCATTGTCTCGACATTGCCAATGCACTCGAACGTGTAGTCGGGTCCACCGTCAGTCAGTCTAGTAGTTAGAAGATGGACAATCGGTTCGCTGCAATCCTTAACACTAAGAAAATCGTTGCATCCGAATTTCTTAGCTGGTAATTATTTTATGTAACTATATTAATTTTTTTATAAAATATCTAGAAAGGAATTTTTAACAGAAACTCAAATGGTTATTTGAAACTAAAAACGTAAAGTAATGTAATAATAGTGTTTTCATTGATTGTACAAAAATTAAGAGAAACTAGAATGTGTTTTAGAAACTAGGATAACTTGATCACTTCAGGTGTTATCAAAATAAGCTTTTTATGGCAGTTTGAAAATCATTTTTTTAGAATTTGTCTTAAAAACTTCAGTTGCCATTTAGTTTCAGATAAGATTTTCAGTTTCTCTTTAATATTGCACCTGAAATTTAGAATTAACCATAGTGTGATAATCAGCTGTTTTTTTTAAAAAAAAACTACCATAAAAAGTTTATTTTTGAAGATATGATCATGAAAATATTATTGCATAACTTTCTTCTTTAGTTTCAAATAAAAATTTTAATTTTTGTTTAAAATTGCTTCTAATTATTCGAATTATTCAAGTTTCATCATATCTCCAGACACCTATTTTGAATTTCTCCGGATTGATATCGATTCCAATGATTTTAGAAGCTCCGGCTTCGCGACAACCCATTGCAACTGCTAATCCGACAGCTCCTAGTCCCCATATAGCCACATTCGATCCCGGTTCCACTTTAGCCGTGTTCACAGCTGCACCATAACCAGTACTGATGCCACAACCCAAGAGACAAACACGATCTAACCGAGCCTTAGGATCAACCTTGAAAGTATTCATTTAAACTATGAAACTTCAATGTCGTCTTTCAAATTTAGTTATAAGATTTTTATAAATACTTTAGCCAAAGATATTTCGGCACAAACCGTGTACTCGCTAAAAGTACTACAACCCATGTAATGGTACACTTTATTTCCTTTGCAAGTGAATCTACTTGTTCCATCGGGCATTGTACCTTCACCTTGCGTCGATCTGATCTTTGTGCAAAGGTTAGTCTTGGAACTTAGACAGAATTTACATTTACGGCATTGTGGAATGTAAAGCGGAATGACATGGTCACCTGTTAAAGACAAAAATTACAATCATTCTTGTTTCTTATATAAGCGAAGGAGGTGTTGAAAGTCAAACAAAGAGTCACACCTGGCTGGACAGATTTTACTCCTTCACCTATACTCTCTACGATTCCACCACCTTCATGTCCTAAGATGCATGGGAATTTACCTTCTGGATCGGCTCCACTCAAAGTGTAAGCATCAGTATGGCAAACACCAGTAGCAACAATCTTTTTTTAAATCAAAAGTAATTTTTAGGTTTATAAAGTGAACTTTCAACGTTTTTTTTTAGGAAACACGCTTTAGAAAACTCGAGTATTCCTTCGATTAGCAGCCACTAGCCTCCAAGATGGCTCCTAAGCTTTAATTACAGCTTTTAATCTTAAAATCTCCTGCAGAGACTACGTGACTGCTAATGGAAATAATTTCCAAGCAGTCCTTGTTTCTTAGAAACTAGAACGGCAATTGAATGACCTAAAAGTAGTTTTATTACAATACTATTTAGCATAGTTTTTATCAGAATTTTTTTTTTGCATAGACATTTAAAGAAAATTGATTTTCAAATTAGTATAAAAGGTTATTTTTAAAAATCTCTTCATGAAAATTATAAAATATTATTACAATTATCATCTATTATTGTCTATATTCTAGTTTTTAACAAAATTTGAATTTTTTTTTCTCCTTAAAATTATTTAAAGTTCGTTTTCTTTTTAGAGTCACCCGAAAAATATGCATTTTTTTACGTTTTGATTGACAATTAAGATTTTGTTGTATTGAATAACATTGTACAGGGTGTATCAAACGAGGAAGTACGTTTTTTTGAGACATACTGTACAATGTGTTTGAGTCATGAAACATGACCGGCTCTGTTAATCAACCCACTTTGATCCTAACTTCTCCTTTGTTAGGTGGCGCCACTTCTACGTCTTCGATGCTTAATGGCTTCCCAGCTTCCCATGCCACAGCTGCTTTACAAGTTATTATCTATGAAAATGTAGCAAAAGGTCTTATTTTTTAAACTAAATCAACTTACTTTTTGATGTGAAATATTTTAGTTCTAGACATTACCTTTCCTTCGAATGCCATACTGTAATTTGGTTATGAAAAAGTATTGCTAACGAGACTTTAAAAGTGAATCAGACGTCGAGGACATTCAGACAAACGAACCGAAGACCTTATCATGTCGCCGTAGCCTCCTTATATAAAAAGGCTACGGAGTCCGGACACGGGCTACGTCACATTACATTAACGTCAAGGACATTTTTAGAGCTCTTTAGAGAGGGCTCTAGACATTTTAGCCTAGAACGACCTCTGGTGCTATAGTTGTACATCAGAAACTATAGATTCACAGCGTTTAGTAAATATAGCTTATTCTGAGCGCTTTAAATAGGCTATTGACTAAAATATGGAAATTGACATGAATACGTAATATCCAATGTAACGTTTTGAAGTACATGGTGGGTATTGAAAAATAATAAAAATGAATGAGAGCGCTGCCCTAACATGGCGCTTTGACATGGAAAAATCTTAACCAGACAGGTGTCGCCATATTAGTACAATCTCAGTGTCAAAATAGTCAATGTTAAGCGTTATAATTAAGTGCTAATTCTTTGTCATTTTGCAATGACGGCTGTCACGGATTTAGATGTTTAATTTTAAGATATCGTCAGTATAGTCTCTATTTTACGATCACGTCGTCTTGAATATTTGCAAATATAAAGTGAAGAAATTTGTGAGGACGTAATAGCTAAGTGACAAAGGTCTGAAGAGATGTCACCATTAAAAAGCGGATAAGCGCTCAGATATTATTATTTTTTTTTCGGTGTGAAAACTCTGAGAAAATGATGAGCCGCTTTAAAATCGTCTGCTTAGAAATTCCAATCTTATCTGATTAGTAAGTGAGCTTTTTATTGCTCCATTTTTTCTTTGAGCGGTTTAATCTTTTTTTTTTTTTTTTGACGTCCGTAACGAGCTAACGTTGAAGGCGGATCATTCGACCGTAGTTTGTTTGTTCGTGTGCCGTTGAAAAAGAAGGAGGACAACGGGGTTTGTTGTTTGTGTGTTTGTTGGGGGGGATAAAAAGAAGAGTGAGCGAGTGAGATGACGTCTACGTCCGGTGTTGTTTTACTAGGAACGATGATGGCATCTTCTGTACGGTCTTCTTCTTCTTCTTTTTGTGTTCTTCTTCTTCATTCGAGACTTTTTACCGTAGGAATTTCACACCTAAGACGTTTCACTTCATCTTCTTGTCCTTCTTCTTCGTTTTATTATTACGATCAACGGGTGAGAATTTTGTATTTTATCATTTTTTATTATCGCTTTTTTTTATGCGTTTATTCGCTTTTGGAGGGAGGAAGGTCCGCCGAGGCTGAAGGATTTAAAAGGGTGGAAGATGTTTTACTTTTTCAGGAATGTAAGAATTGCAACTTTTGCAAGATATTTTTTTGACAGTTCTCGCCTTCAAGGAAGACGTCAGATTAGAAATCGGCGGGAAACTTAACGAAAGGAGATCAAGTAGCTCGCGGGCCGTTTTTAATGTCCTTGAAACTTCAAAAAAAAAAAACAAGCAAACTGGAAACTGGTTTTGTCGGTTTACATTTTTTTTTTCTAAATGTAATTTTAAAGAAATTCTTTATTACACAGGGTTTTTTTAAAAAAAATCACAAGTTTTTTAAGGGCAAACAAAATTTTTTTTTTAAAATGATAGGCTTTTTTTTACAAAAAAAAATGACATTTTATTGTCATTTTTTTTTTTTGTAAAAAAAAAGCTTATCATTTTATTTGTTGTGATTAAGGTTTATAATATTTACAAAATAATATTTGATGATTAGATTCTTATTTTTCTGCTTCATTGAAAGTGAGGTGCACGGTGGTGCAAATTCAAGAAGGAAAATCATAGGCAATTAGAAAACGGGATGAACAGAAGTTGGCGCCGCCCTTTTTATAACAAACGCAACTTCTAATTGGTTGGTTATGTAGTCTGACGTCACATGCTCCGCCCTTTTCAACGTCGAACCACACAACAAACCAATTAGAAGTTGCCGGTTGTCATAAAAAGGGCGGAGCCAACTTCTGTTTGGCCCGATTTATAATTGCCTGTAGGAAAATCTGACACTTGGATGGAACTCTTAAAACACAAGTGTTTCCAACAAACACCAAAACATGTTTTTATTTAGTACTTTTTTGAATGAGGATTTTTTTTTTCTATGTTAGAAAACTCTAGGTTTGAATTTGACAAAAAAATATTCTGCAAGCAAGTCAAGAAGGCCCTGTGGCAGAGAGACAAAAGTCCAATTGCAGGCCTGTGAAAAATGCATTGTCAAAACACAGAGATAACAATTGGAATGTGTTCTGGTGCAGCTGAAATAATGCTGCATTTTCAGAAAAAAAGTGTAGAATCCGATCACGTGTGAAGATGACGTTTGTCAGCTTCAAATGATCCGGAATTTTGAACGAGAGGGGGTAAGGGGTGGGGCATTTACAGAAAAAAAAGAGGGCGTGAAATATTTTGTTTCTCATGAATAAAAAAACACACAGTAAGTTGAATGATGCTCTCTTTACTTGTATGAGAATTACGAATTTACGTGCATGTAAATATAATACTCGTACATCATTATTACAGTTTTTGTGTAAATGAGTGAGTGTGTGTGTGCCGGTTTCACACGATGCGTGCATTTGTCACATTTTCTTCTTGAATTCTGTGTATAGAGAAAGGTTTATGAAGAAAATAGTGACAAGTGCATGCATCCCGTGTAAAACCGGCTTTATCCTCGTGCAAGAAGTTGTGTCTTATTTCTGTGTATAAACTATGCTTTAGGCCGCGGGTACACACGTAAACACAATCAATTTCGCCTTATCCCACAAGGATTTTCAATGCAGAAATTGATCCTTCCATCTTGACTTGAACGATCTGCTCGGTCAGATTTTCATTTTAATTTTGGAGTTAAAATTAAGATGGCAGGGTTGAAAAGAAAAATTTCGATTTCTTTATAAAATGTCAAAATATCATGATAATGGGTCAGGATGAACGGGATGAACTGATGAACATCATGGGTAAATCTAAAACCTGAAACAGAATGCATATAGAAATGGGTGAACAAAAAACCTATGGATGAACACTAAATATTAACATGAGTGCAGAACACACAAATCATGCTTTTAATAAATCGAATTATTTTTTTAACGTAACCTAATAACGATCTCTAAAAAAAAAAGTAGTGTTCATCCAATTCTATAAGCATTCAGTTTCGGGTTTTAGAGTTACTCCAAATGTTCATCCGTTCATCCTGTTCATTGGTTCATACTTTTTATCTGTCCGCATGATATTTTTCATATATGGTATTTAATATTTTAAGCTGAATTTTTTTTACCCTTTATTACATTTGTTTGAAAATTCTGATGCTTTTTTAATTAGATTAATTAGGCACTACTTATGTTTGATAACTTAAAAAGTTCCACAAAATAACAAATATGTAAAAATATTTCACTTCCATTTGTCATTTTTTTAAAAAAAAATGGCAATATGGCGGCAGCGCCAAATTCACTTTTTTGGGGGGATATATAGAGGATAATCATAATAATGTGACACCCTGTATTTGCAGAATGGTGGAACACCCTGTAGAAATTCCTTTTCTGTCAGCATGGCACCCCTTGGTGGACAGATGTCCAAACTTGGGTGGCCCGAATTCTAGTGAATTCGAGGAACCGTGAACCGTGAGAAATTGGGAAAAGAGTCCCAAAAATACCTTTCCTTATAAGGTAATAGTCTCAGCCCAGGGCAATGATTAGCCCAGTTGGTCAATCATTGAACCCTGAGGTGACAGTCGCCTCTCTCAAGAGACCGAACGAAAGTGCCATGCCACTTATGTGTGAGGACAGTTCATAGAGTAAGTTTGAACTAGAGAGTTCCAGATAGAACTTGGAAGTACACAGTTGATTTTTAGAGTTCGAATTTTATAATATAAAAGAGATTATATTATCACAAAATGTATCTAACACAATGTAAGGATAATCAGTAAAGAGAACTTTATCTACCTCAAATTGTGTGTGTGTGTGTGTGTGTTTTGTGAGTTCTATTCCTTCTACAGGGAATAACAAACCGAAGGACTTTGGCAAGCAATTCGCATCACCAGTAGAGGCACTTGGAAACTTTCCAAGTCCCTCTGCTCGGTGCCTTTAACAAGGCCAAAGAACGCAAAAAGGACATTAGCGTGGTTATGTACTGTACATAAGATCCCTAAGGAGCAAAGTCTTTTTGTGGGCTTTACGAGCGGTTGAGCCGATCGTGGAAGGACTGTATCTACCTACAGAAATGTCGCGACCGGTAAAATCGGTGGCTAGTTCGCAGCCCGCACCACCCCAAACGGGCGGTGCACGAGGGCCAGCCACGTCACAATAAGAAGTAAAAAAATCACAATTATTTTGTGTGAAAATACAAGAATTGTTATAAATATGATATTTATTAGTGATATAATATCATAATATTATATCTAACAATCCTGTTGGATGCAAGATGGTGTGTGGGTTTGAATGGACAAACCTCGTAAGCGTCAGAAAAATCCGCATTTGTTCAAATTACAATGTTTCCAATGATGGAAAAAAATATGAGCATTTAGTTGTAAAAACAAGAAAATTAAACAAAAAACATGTTTTTGTGATTACTCACTTTTATAAAAAAAAAGTCTAAAAAGTATATAACAAGATGTAATCCGTTTATGTCTTGTTGGTGTACATGTAGTGGTTAGTGTCTCAGACTCTCACAGCCCATTGATAATGTTGGTCATGGTTCAATCCCTTGCAGTGTGAATTATATTTTCAAACACTTCAGAAGGTGGCGGTGGACAAACAAACAATTTATGAAAAATAAAAGCGAGTAAAAAGAGAAAAAAATCAGATTATGCCCACATAGAATTTCTAAACAAAACCAAAGATAAATTAGACTGAAATAATATTATGAATGTCTGTAGCGATTTTTTTTTTATATAGAAACAATCAAGGATTAACAATCCAGGATGGACAAGCCAGACTCAAATGTGTGTACTGAGGCCTTATATTATTTATGTATGTGTAGTTTTGGTTTGGTTTGGTTTGGTTTGTATGAATACGAATGTATGTGTGGAGTTTCTAGTTTATTAATATTTTTGTTCGTGTGTGTTTCAGTTTGTTAAACATGTGTGTTTTCTTTCTCTCTCTCTCTCTCTCTCTCTCTGTGTATATTATTATAAATGGGCGTGAATGAAAAATGGGTGTAGTATATATATGAAGGCGATAATAGCCATAAATACAGAAAAAAATGCATTGTTATTATACAAATGATGCATAAATGAAAAGCTTTTTAAGTACATAAACATAAACTTCTTCTGTTGGTTGTTGCCAGAAATGACAAAGAAAAATTTAATAACGAATACACATAAATTATAAATACTAGAAAACATCTTTTAAATTAAACTGTTTTTGTTTTAACGGATGAATTGATCGACCGAAAATTAGAAATGACTAAATTACGAAGGCTAGGAATTTTATGTTTTTACATATTTTATTTGCAAAGTGCCAATCTTGATCACAGTTTTCAATGTGAGACGGTGGTAATGATGCGTGTGTAAACCATGTTTCAAATTTTATACCATATATTTTAACCATAAAGACATTTTAGAATACAATACATATTTTGTCAGTATTTTTACTCATTTTTATTTTACTTCATAATTTGTTCGTTTGTTTGTCCACTGCCACCTTTTGGAATGTTTGAAAATAATTCCCACTGCAAGGGATTGAACCCATGACCAACGTTACTATGGGCTGAGACACTTAACCAATAGACACCAACAAGACAAGAGGGGATTACATCTTGTTTTACTTTTTATAAAAGCCAGTATCCCGAAAAACATGCTAATTGTTAAATTTTCTTGTTCATATATAAAGCAATTTTTTATTTTTCTCGAAATTTTTTATAATTTGAGTTGAATTTCGAGATTTGGACAACAGGCACCGTATTTACAACAGTGGATATGCAGATTAAAAATCCGTATCTCTAGCTACAATCATAGACTTAACCATTGATTTAGCTAGCAATACTGATACCTATTTGCATAACCCATAGTCGTAAATACGGTGGCAGACGACAGTAGACTGAATAACTGCACATGTATGTACATTGTATGTGCAAATCTATAGATGGATTCATTGAATATCATTTACCATTTTGTGTCTATTACAACATATAAACCCTCTAATATAAAAATGGACACACAATAGCACAGGGACATGCTTTAATTCCATGGTATATTTGATATAACATTGGAGATGTATTGGTGTTTAGAATAGCTTATAGACTAGACATAATGTGGCCATGGTTTATATAAAAAAAAAATACATTCCTTCATGAAAAAATTTAGGATATTATATGAAATTAAAACTTCTGTACTTTCATTAATAATTTTAATAAATATATCAGTTTTTAGCACATATTTTATCACTTTTTATTACGTAAACACTAGGGATGGGACATAGGCCTACGTATCCTTGAATCCCGAGAAGCTTGAAAAATATTCGAGGTTTGAAAACTCGAATCTTCGATCTTTTTTCGTCTTTCGAATCTTTCGAATTCTATCCTTTAAAAAAACTTCGATAAAATTATTTTTAACTCCATTGACGTCCAATAGAAGCATTCACTAACAAAAAAAACCGGCGATTGTTGCAATTTCGGTGGTCGAACCCGGATAACCAATATCACCTTGTGACCGCCCTGAGTGACCACACTTGTTTTTTTATTATTATTAAGAATTTAATATTTAATATTATTTCATTGATTTATATTTTCTTAATGAATAATATAGGATTCTGATATGAAGGATTCGTATTCGAGAAAATTTAGGATTCGTCTCACACGCTAATAAACACATTATTTCATAGTTTTAGCACATACAATTCCTAGCAGTGGTAATTACTATCTTGTCTGTACTTTTTTATTATTATTAAAAAGTGTCATAAGGTTAATGATGGTGCAGAGGGGGGGGGGGGATAGGGTCATGGCCTTTTTCGACATTTTCTCTTTTTCTTTATAAGGTGTTTCTTGTTCATTCTTGTCTGGAAATGGGATTAAAAGCTTTCATTCTTACCTTTACAACAAGAACAACATTTCATTACTTGATCTTTTTTCTCTGTGTTTTTCACTCCTCTAGGGATGAGGTGGTTAGGATAAAAGTTGTGGGGGGGGGGGGGGGGGGGGGAAGTAGGAGAAGTAAAAAAAAAAAAAAAGTCGTCTCCTTATTATTCATTGTGGGTTTAATGTGGCCCTCGGCTCGAAAACTGGTCTCCAATGTGAAACTGCTGTCTTTTTTTCTTTCTTCAGTCTTTTTCTTTCTGTTTTTTTTTTTGTTGGAAAAAAAGGAAATCTGTGGGAGCAGAATTTTTTGTCTTGCCTTAAGGATCCATTCAGTGTGTATTTTTTTAAGACGATGCTTCAATATAATAAAGGGGGGAAAGAGAACAATGAAGATTTTTTTGGGAAGGTGTGGGGTCGGAAATGTACAGGTTGTTGTTAATGGGCGCATAGACAATGAAAAGTGGCCCTTTGGTGTTTTTCTTGCATGTTTTAAAGATGGATGTGCTACTTACTGCATGCAATTTACTAATTATCGTTAAAATAAATAACCCTATCTCTAAAGGGAATCACACGAGTTGAATTAGATTTCGATTAGTTAAGATTGATAATGATGCTTCTGCTTCAAATAGACCAAAAAAAAAGTGTTAAATTGATTTCTGAATCTTGTTTTTTTGTACAATTTTTATTTAAATTTTTAATGAAATTAAACTGCGATTAATAATTTCAAATGAATGCTTTTTTTTCTTCTCAAATTAGAAATGAGAAAAACATTCATTTTAAATTTTTAGTTGAAGTTTTAATATTTTTTTTTAATTTTAATTTTAAATAAAATTTCTAAAAAGAAAATGCAACCACTTAGTTTACAAAGTAATATTTGTAAAATAATTTTAAAAGGTTAAAGAAGTCATTTTTCTCTGGAATTTATTTTATCAAGTATAGTAAAACAAATCTAATTGTTTTCAGAGTGGATTCATTAAAATTGATTATCGTTAAAATGAATGTGATTTAATTCACGATGTAATTAAAGAATTTTTACTTTTAACGTTATAGTATTTTCCTATTACTTTTTTAAGAATTAATTTTTTTCATTTCATGAAAGAGTTTCTTAAAAAAATAACTTCTTAAAAAATTCATTTCTTAAAAAATCTTAAATAAAAAACATATTTAATTCGAATTTTTATATATTTAATTATTAACAATAAGTTTGTTTTTTAAACATATTTTAAGTTTTATAATGTGTAATTAACTATTGTGAAAGTTGGCAAGTTTAGAAGTTGGAAAACTGAACATATAAAATTTCAATTAAGTAGCATGATTAAGATAATTAGTTCTGCAGACATTTATCAAATGAAATAAATGCAAATGAAGTTGTTATCCTAAATTTTGGCAATTAAGATTCAAATAAACAGATTTCGACTTATATTAACGTCATTACTTTTAATAATGATAACTTAAGTTTTAAATATGTAGAAAATTAGGAGAATAAATTGATTTTGTTCTTAAGATGTTTTTATAAACAGCTGATTTTGAAATCTCTGGTTAATTATGCGTTTCAGAAGAGGAACACTAAATAGATATTGAGTGTTAAAAACTAGAACGGATAACTGGATCACTCTCAATATTATTTTCATGTAGATATCTTTCAAAATAAACTTTTTATATACAAAAATTAAAAAATACCGTCTGCTTAAAATTGGATCATTTTCAAACTGACGTAAAAAAAGTTCGTTTTAAAAAATATCAACACGAGGATGCTCTTTTAAAACATTTAAGTGATTGAGCTACTCTTCTAGTTTCTAAAACACTTTTCAAACTTTTTCTTAATTTTGCTTCTGAAAGTCAGACAGAATAACTGGAATTCGAGTCGCGTTTACACTTAAACAACACCTTAATGTTTTTTATTTGTAAATTAAGATTTAAATTACACGAGTGTTCTCATTATTGTTTATAACGGGGTTGTTTGATATCCAGTTGGCCTATATTAAATTATATACTATATATCATTGACATGCGAGTATATAACATATAATATCACTAATAAATATGATATACGAGCTAGTATATCATATTTTGTACTAATTATTGAATTTATACACAAAATAATTGTATTTTTTACTTCTAATGAGATGATATTCTATATCTGTAAAATGTTGGAGATAACGGAAAAACTAAAAATTTAATAGTAATATATTAAAAAAAAAATTACTCATAAGCGCCATTAGAATTGACACATTTTTGCCAATTAATTCCAAGTTTATTTATTCCAGTGGTGTACAATTTCGGAGTCCTGGAGTTGATAAAATCGCGAAATACATTTTTTGGCAGCAAGTTACATGTTGTTGAAGATATTTGTTTCTTGTCCATTTTCAATTCAAGTAGCCTAAATTCAAACATAATTAACAATAAAACCAAAGTTTATATTACTCAAATACAGACTGCCAAAAGCACTGTCAAATGATCTTAACACAATGTAATTACTAATTACATTATATTGAAAACAATCGAGTTTCAAAATTGCACTAAACAAAAACCGCAATTATTTTCCTACCAACCTAATATTTTTACATAATTTTGCTTTTTTTGTGAAACTTATGTTATTAAATTTAAGTATTGCCATATCAATCTTAATTTGAGTTATCAAAATTGCAAAAAGATGGATAAAACATTAAATATGATATATATCACAAAAATCATGATATTTTGATATTTTTTTAATAAAAAAAAATCATGATTTATTTTCCAACCTTTGGTTTTATATGCCGATTATACATTCCTTTATTAACATCATGGCACTACTTTTTTTTTTAAAAAAAAGGTATTTGTTTTCTTTATGTTTTGTAGCCTATATGAGGTTAACACACAAAGGTTCACTATTATAAAGAATGTGAATCCATTTGTAATTCATGTGTTGCCATGACAACCGATGTGCACACACTAGCCTTTTCAAAGATTTGTCTGTAAATGCAGTTTGCAACAAAACCCACACACGTATTCTACATATAAAACTCCTCCTCCATTTTGTATCTCAATGGGAAATGGGGAAAAAAAGAAATTTGGATTTTCAATGGGATTCTGAGATTTAAAGATGTGAAAAGGGAGGAAAATATTTATGGGTTCTAAATGTGTTTGGGGGGGGGGGGGCAGGAGGAGAGGAAAACCAAAAGACCCGTGGTCAAAAAGAATTCACCATATAAAATAAATGGAAAACAAATTTTGTGGATTCTCTGTTATTTTTTTAGCTATATTTTGTTTTAGATGCAAATATTTTCAAAATATTTTGGTAAAAGCAAAATTCATTTCATTGAAGCGTTTTTCTATGTTAAATTCCAGTGGTTTCAAGTATTGGTATTAACTCTAATGGACATTGGTCAAGTATCTTTTTGTACTTAGTATATTTTAACATATTTAAGTTGGTGCTTTAGAAACTAGACTAAAAATAAATAATATAAAATATATTTTATAGCATTTAGAGAATAAACGTTTTTTTTTAAAAGTTTGAATATGAAATTTGATTTTTTTTGTTGTGTAATTTTTAAGTAGGAAATAAAAACGAAATTAGACATTTGCAACCTTTCATAAAACGTGTATTTTGAAAGATATCATCATCAATATTTAAAAACATTTTTTTTTCTCTTTTTCTTTTTTCTTAAATTGTTTTTCCAAGCAGTTGTTTTTCTGTTGCCCACAAAAGCAGAATTTGCAAGAATTTTGAGTGTTACTATGGTTTGCTTAAATTCAAGGGTTGCAAATATCCCAGTATCTTTCTGTACTAGTAGATTTTTACTAGTGGGGTAACCCGTCATAAATGACGGGAGCAAAATTCACAGGCAATTGTGCCCAGCATTAGAATTTATTTTCCTCCGCCCTTTTATGACGTCAGACCAAGTAACAAACCAATTAGAAATTGATGACGTTCATAAAAGGGCGGAGCAAAAGAAATTCTAATGCTGGGCACAATTGCCCATGATAAATTCTAGTTTAATTTTGCTACTATTATCCCCTCCCCTTTTTTATATTTGAAAGAGAAAATGTTTTTCATTTTCTCTGGTGTGCGCATGCGCGTCGTTTGTTCTTTTTTTACTCCTTTCATTTCAATTTCAGTCACCCCTCCCACTTTTTCCCCCCTCCACGTTTCTCTCTGTCTCCCTCTACACTTTCCAACCTTTTCCCCTCTCCAGTTTAAATCATGGGGTTTTTGGATGGGGCTGTGCAACATATAGTTGACCTTGAGAAAAAAAAAGCGGTTCATTTAAATTTATATAAATTCCGACGTGGTTCAAGGTTTTTATCCTTGTTTCCGTAAAATGTTTATTTTAAAAGATATCGTCATGAATATTGAGTATGTTTTCTAAAATTATTCTAACTATTAAATTTCTGCCTAAAATTGCTTTTTCGAAAGCAACCGTTTTTCTGTTGCCCACAAAAGCAGCATTTGCAAGAATTTGGGGTTGTCGCTATGGTTTGCCTAAACTCAGGGGTAGCAAATTCTCCGCAACCTTTTATTTACATTAACTTCAGTGTTTGTAACTTATTTGAAAGTGGGCCAAAAACATTTCCAACCCTTTGTTTTTAAAGTGTGCATAATTGATGCGAATAACGACCCCCACTTGTGAAATTTATGTGAGTTGTTTAAATTTGGCAAGAAATCCAAACGAGTTAAAAACGGTTCTTTTTTTCTTTTCTTCTAAAATTGTTCTACCGGCATTTTACTCCTGAGTAAAATAGAGGAAACATTGTCTTGAATGAAAATTCTTTGATCCGTCGTTATTGGCAAAAAAGTTTAAGTACTTAAGCCTCTCTGGTCAATGGTCAATGGAGGATGACCGAATGGCTTTACCCACGCACACTGGTCATTTGCGTGATTACGTTTACCATGGTTTGTGTGATTGTCAGTTGAAATTTATGTTTCTGAAAGGAGAGAGAGAAAAAAGTCATTTAATGATTAAATAATTGACGTTACTTTTCAGAGAGAGAGAGAGAGAGAGAGAGAATTCTGAAGTGAGCCAAAAAATGATGAGCTTTTTTATTATATTGTTTATTGACCAACTGGTCAGCTATGGTCAAGCAATGAACGAAAGCTTTTATCTATGAAGAGAGAGTGGAGAGGAGGGTTCATTGGTTTTTAATTGGCTTTGACCTTTGCTAACGGACAAATAATTTGGTTTTTCTATTTTTGTTTTTCTTGTAAAGTATCAAAATTGGCACTTTTTATTTTAGTTATTTTCTCTAAAAAATTGAGTTAAAAATCTTTTAAGATGGTTTTAAACGGGTAATTTGGGTAAATGCCTCTCTCAAACCCTGAATAGTGTATCTTGGAGTGTATCTTGTAAAATGAAGAAAAACTTGAATATGTTTTAGAAACTAGAAGGGTAGCTCAATCGCTTAAGGCGATTTTCATGCTGATATATTTTAAAATAAACAAAAATATTGTCTGCTTACTATTGAATCATTTTCAAATTGCCATAAAGAGCTTATTTTAAAATATATCAACATAAAAATGGCTTCTTTTAGTTTCTAAAACTCATTCAAGTTTTTCTTCATTTTTTACACCTGAATGACAGAATAGTAATTAGTTTGAGCGGCGCGGTTCCACTTTAAAAACCACCTTAAGGGTATTTTCAAGTTGATATTTTTTCTTAAAATAAGCTTTTTATAAAAAGTTTATTTTGAAAGATATTAACATGAAAAAATACTATTAAGAATGCAAGTAGATTATCTGTTTTCTGCGTGTAGTGTTAGATGGCACCACTAGCCCCCTTCCATTGAAATGTACTGACAACTTTTCAACTCTTGACTCCCTTCTTCCTTTTTTTCACGTGGCAAACTTTTAATTGCGTCATCGTTATTTCTACACGTGAATGCTCTCTTCACTTATATTATGTTCTGGGTGTAAGTTTGTCTCGTGCTGATAATTATAAGGTTGTTTTAGACGCTTTTAGAGCTAAAAGAGGCTGCATTCTATTTCAACTAATTGGCGACGAGTGGAGTTTGTCACCTATGGAAGTTGCAGGCACCATCTACGTTGCATTTACACAAGTATTTTTCTACGGAGCTCCTCTTAAGTGATTGAACTACCCACCTTATTTTCTCTAAACCACTTTTTAGTTTATCTTGATTTTGCTCTTCTGAAATACAGAGAGAATCGTCAGGAGTTCGAAAATCAGCTGTTCAATAAGACCATATCTTAAAATTCTAACCAACAATTCTCAGCACATACTCAACATCCTTCCGTTCCATTTTATTTATTTTGGTGGATTTTCGATTGGTTTTTCTTATTGTTTTATTCTTCTTCTTGTTGGGTATGTCATTATTATTGACGAGAGAGAATATAAAAAACGACAACAATTGCTGTTTTTCAACACTTCAAATGATTTATCATCTCTTGTCACTTCATGACTTAACAATTTCTTATTTTTTTGATGGAAATTCTAACTTAAGGCTCCTTCAAAAAAATTCTTTTTTTTATGTTTGTGTGTTTATGTTGTTACCGTCATGGTGAGAAATCTGTCATTATACAAATTCACTGATAAATTTGCAAAAAACAAAAAAGATCATCAATTGAGTTTTTAGTAAATCTTTGGCGTTGACTAGGACGGTATTTTTGACCCTACAAGATAATGCAATTTTAAGATAATTGAATTTTTGTTATTTTAGGTTTTTTTCACGTTGCCTAAATGTTTAGATAATGCATTTTAGACAATTTGCTGAATGTGAATATCAACAAATAAGTAATGCAATTTTTTGTGTTTTTTTTTAGAGATTTTTCAAGTTGCCTAAATGTTCAGGCAATGCATAGAGATTTACTACTGAATTTGTTGTTTTGTAAATTTACTAGAGAATTTTCAGAATGGCTGATTTTGTCACTTTGATCGGTAACAAACATAATTGTTTTTTTCTTTCCCCTAGAAAAGAAACAGCCTGTTAGGTGGTTTTTTGAATGTCGGCTAAGTTGATGGGTTGTTTTTATTGAAATTTCTTGTTTGGAATTTGGATTAAATCCAGCAACATAAAACAAACATTGAAATGATCATATATCATTGCGGTTTTTATACACTCTGTATATACAAATTTACATTGTTTGTGTATTTCTCTTTAAATATCCATTTCTAAAAACAGTCGAAATTGAAGGAACTGGAGTCCGGAATTTTCTGCTAAACGAAATAAAGTAGAATTTCGATTATTGTAACTGATGTCGGACATGACTACTGTCGTTTCGATAATAGAAAGTTCATATAGTCGAACTCCCATTAAAAAAAATGAAGAAATGCAAGACGAAACCGATTGCAAAGAACATTTTTTTTATTGAAATAAGTAATATTTCCGTAAGAATAAATTAAAAAAAAATTAGTTCCGATAATCGACGCTCTACTGTCATTCGAAAGGCGTATTTTGTAATAGAATACGAATGTATAATACAAATAATACGAATATTTTTTTTAATGTTTAAAACTTACATTTTGGTTTCATCTACTTTTTTTTCTTAATAAAAATTAGTAATTTTGAATTGCGTATTTTACATACAGTATATGGTTACACTGTGTAAATTCTATATATTTCAGCAAGATAAAGAAAGAGCGAATTCGTGAAACCCAGCCACTGATTTTTTAAGTGTTTTTTCGTGTTAAAAGGGATTTCACAAAAGATTAATATCTCAATGCGAATTTCAAAAAGACGATGGCGAAAAAAGGATTTTGCATAAATATATTAATTGATCAGAATGAAAAATGTCTTTGTATTAACTATAGTGATGCCTCGGATAGTAGGCCTAAATTTTACTATCCGTGTGTAACGGATATCCGATGTTATTTTTTTGTCAGTTAACGGATATCTCTTCAGATAATAAACTGGAAATATAACCATATAAGATATGTTTTGCTAATAGATTTTTTTCTTCTTCTGATTTCTACACAATTAACAAAATATTTGTTTTGTAATCATTGAGTTGTCTGATTTAGTAAATTGTAATTTTTATTGCAATTTAACCTAACCAGTATTGAAAAAAAAAGATAGTTAAAAATATTTTTATCTCATTTAGTGTTGGGAAGAAAATTGCCGAAATTAATGAAGTTTTGATACTTCAACTTCGAAAATTTATTGCACGTGAACAGGAAGAGCGGGAACGGAAATGTTGGAATCCCTGTGAAGTCTGCAAGACAGACATGTCTTCGTTTTCTGAGTAAATTTGCGCCTCGAAAGAGTGGGCTTCTTTGCTGTGTTTCTACACATGCTAATGAGTCATGACAATGAAAACTTCTAAAATTCATTGCAAATGAGCAAGAAAAGCGGGAATTTAACTGTTAGGCGCAATAGTGAAGTTGAAAATATAGTTGAAATGCATAATTATACTTTTTGTGTGTTTAAAAATCCATTAAAACTTACAAAACCAATTTAATTTAAATTCACTCTCCAAAGTTCTTTTCTTTTGGTTTTACTTTTTTTTTTATTAAAGGTGATTTCTCAATTTATCAGGAAATTAAATGTCAGTTTTGTGTATAGGGTTTAAAACAACCAAAAAAAAAATCAGCTTCTGTTAGAATTTTTCTCATTTTATCCACTTAAAGATAGTAAAAAAAATCAGGTAAGTTCTTTTTTTGAAAACTTTTTTTTTAAGAAAAAAAAGTGCGAATTCAATTAAGGTTTTTGTTGATGTTTCGTTTTAAAACATTTCAAAAGAAGAATGAAGTTTTATTTCGCTTACAACAATAAAATGAATACTGCCAATAATAAAAAAGAGGAAATGGGAAGGGTTTTTTTCTTTTGAAAGTTTAATGGGTTAGAAGGGTTAAAAAATCTATGTCACCACACATTTTATAGATTTCTTTTTATTATTATTTTTGGATTATTTTCTGGATTTCATTGTTTGAAGACTTGAAAGTGTCTTAAACCCCCTTTTCCTTGTCTTTGTGTGTGTGTGTGTTTTTATTGAAGAAGAAAAAGAAAGAATAATATAACAAAGATATTGGCGTTAACTCCTTTTCCTGAAAGAAAAGGGTGTTGCTTGTAATAATAACTTTTTTGCTATAGGGGCCCCAAATCAAGATGGCGGAAGAAGAGGTGGAGGGCCCTTTGAGAACTTTCTCCGGAAGAGGAGGTGGAGGAGGGCCCTTTGAGAACTTTTCCTTTGAAGCAAAGAAAAACAACAAAAATATATGTAGCTTAAATGTAATCCAGCAATTTTTTTTCTCTTGTTGTGACAGTCAAGTAGAAATAAATTTGCCCCCTTTTTTTTCGCTCTCTCTCACTTTTCTAGGTTTTTTTTTTCTCGTTTCGTCTTATTTCGTTTTATTTGTTCTCATACATATTTTTTTTTTCTTCGTTCGTTTTTAGGGTTCTTATCCCAAAGTGACAAGTTCGCGGTTTTTATGTCATCTTTCTTGGCGACGCTGTTCTTATAACTCCACCCAAATTCGATCCACATCTTCAACAGTTTCATCATCATCGTCGTCATCTTCTCCACCATCCTCCTCCTCATCGTCGTCGTCGTCGTCATCATCACCAGCATCATCCTCATCTTTACCATCGTCATCATCTTCATCATCATCATCATCATCTTCTTTTTTAGCACCTCATTTGCCAGTTGTTCATGGCGGTAAGTTTGTTTCTAGTCTGGTAATATTTCTTATATTTTCTCTTTTTGTGTTTTCAGTTATTGTTATTAAGGTAAGTAAAGTTTTAATGAAAAGGATTACGAATTTAATCAAAGTTTTCTAATCAGCTTTAAAAGGTTTGTAATGAGTTTATAAATTTTTGTATATGTTGGAGAAAACATTTAACACGAACCAGAATATTTTTTCGTGTTAAAAGAAAATATTCTTTTGCTATTCTAAGGGATCGAACCGAAATTATATTTAGCATTATCCGATTTTGTGTGTTATCTGTTAACGTGGTCTTTTTGACTGAATTCATCATTATCAAATCATGCACTATAACAATCACTTCTTTTTTTTAAACATTATATGAATTTTTGTTGGCAAAATCATCATTTTTAACGATCAACTTTTTTTCGTTTTTGAATCGTTTAACGATAATTAGTATAGAGGCTATTTTTAAACATTTTTTAAAAAAAATAGAAGGAATGAACAGCATATTTTTGTACTTATTGCTCTTTTGAGTAATATGTTTCTAAAATAACTGTGTACAAATATTTAACTATCCATATTTATGTCAGTGTTGTGGAAATTGTGTCTGTCTGACGTTCTTTATATGAAAAAAGGACAATTTCTTCCAGTTTATACATAATGTAACCGTGTAGAAGTAGTAGAACGTGTTACTGAGTGATAAGAGTGATAAGGTGTTGTTATAACAACACCTTATACCTGTATACATTACTATAAATATTGTGTTTATAAAGGTAAGATGATGATAAGGTGGTATGAGAAGATATATATTATTATTACATGCATTCTTATTAAAGAGTTTGATGTGCAAATATTTTGAGCTACATTTCTATATACAGGGTGAGAAACTTTTAAGAAATAACACAGGCATTTGGGCCACATTTATATTGAAAATTGTAGGGAGAGTGTGTTTTTATTACTCGCTTTTAGTCCGCCCGCCACCTTCTTAACTATTTGATAATAATCCACACTGCACGGGGATTGAGAGCCTGAGACACTAACCACTACACCAACGACACAAAAGGGGATTATACTTAGTTTTCTTTTTACTTTTTAGACCTTTTTTTTATAAAAACAAACATCACAAAAAACATGCAGACGAAGCTGACGTTATTTAAATTTAAAATTTGACACCTGGAAAACAATATATTAGTGGTATATTGAATTGAAATGCCAACTTTAAAATGCATTTCTTCTTTGAAATATTGTAGGCATTTTATGAACTTATGTGTTGCATCCAATTGACGTAATTGTCTATTATACGAAGTGGATGTCCATTTCGAGTTTTACATCAGGCCAGTTTATGACCATTTCGTGAAATGGGCGTACATTTCGTGTAATGGACGCGACATATATATGGTCATTTATGTTCAAAGTTAAGACTTTTATACAAAGATATTTGTATAAATAATGCAAATGAAAGAGAACAATGGAATATTATTCCGCATTTTAGTCAATAGAAGGGTAAACGGAATCGCTTAAAATATTTTTATGTTCATAGCAGTTTTATTTTCTCTATTTTAGTGGTTTTTTTCACTTCAATTTGACACAAAAAAGATATAAAAAAACGATCTAATTCCTGTAAAATACTAAAAATTTATTCGTTTTCAAACTACTAATAAAAAGTCGATACACATGAAATTTTTGCTTTTTAAGTTGTTTTCAAAGATGCATTTAAAGGTTTCTTTGGTCTAGTTAGGTGACCGTAAGATAAAATAAAGCTTGTGACGTCAGAGGGGTTAAGGAAAAATTTAATTTTGTGTCATTTTGTCTGGTTAAAAATAGGCAATAACAAAACTCAAGAATCCGTTTGTTTGAAACTGTTGAGAACGTTATAATAATAAATTATTGTCAAGACATTTGACGTCACAAGCTTCTTCTTACGTTGAGACAACTTTTTAATTGACATCTTCAAGATGCACTTGATTAAGAGGCTATCTGCATGGGTAAGTTGAAGAAAATAACCAGTAGATGGCGCCAGCATCTCTTAATACATATATTTCCCATAGGAGTATATATATAAAAATGAGATTACGATGATGCAATATCTGGTATTGCCATTTACATGGTGTGTGTTTGGTTTTCGTTTACATTTTCTTATTTCACGTAGTTATTTTTGGAAACGTAATTTGAAGTGCAGTAAGCACTCAAATATCCTGTAAATCCATTGATACTTTTGCAAAACCTAGTTTCTATTTTTAAATTGATTCTGAAAATAACCTTCATGCTAATTTTAAATAGACGATTAGAAACGAACTGTTCGTCTATGGAAATTAGCATGTTGGCTATTTTCAAACTTTCTTTAAAAAATAGAAATAATCATAACTAGGTTTTGCAAAAGTATCAGTTTATTCACAGAATATTTGAGTGTTTATTGCACTTTAAATTACAATTCAAACATAACTAACTGTACACGAAAAGAAAGACTTAACGAAAACCGAGCAACACACCATATTAAACGGCTATACCAGATATTGCAGCATGCTCATTTTCATCCTGCTGCGATAGAATGTTAAGGCTCTACATTAAAAAAAAATGCTGCACCATTCTTCAAGTCGCACACCTTTAATTGATTTGTTGGTAAAGTTGTTCAGGCGTGTGTTAGTGTGGCACACCCTGTATTACAGTAATGTATGCTAATGTCAGTATGTCATTCGAATTGAAACAGTGAATATTTTTCTAAAAAAAAAAAGGAAAAAAAGTACAAGAAACATGTTTTTCTCTCTCCTTTTTCATCTTATTGTCATTGATGGAAAAGAGGGCAAAGTATTACTATAGCCATTACATTGATTAGTGAGTGCATCAGTCTGTTTTCTCAGCAAGGGGGAATATCTTCTCATATTCTTAACAATGAACTGATAACAGTAGGGGGCGTTTGGTACGTTTTTTGGTTAATGCTATTTGTTTGTTGGTTTCTTCTTTCTAAATGTCTCATATTATAAGGAATTATTGAGAGTATTTAGATTTGGAGACTGTTACTTCTTTATTTGCATTTAAAAGTCTCTAAAACATTAACATACTGACATCAGTGGTTTTAATTTTTATCCATTTAAAATAGACTTTCAAAATGTTTCTCTCTTTAGAGAAACTCTTTTTTTTAAAGATTAGAATTTAGACAGTAATTTAGAGAGTCACATATTGTTCTAGAGATTATTTTCTGTACCAAATTTCTGTGGTCGTTTTTTCATGTAAATGTCATGTTAATTTGAGATTTATATTCTCTTTTCTTGTTTCTTTCTTCGATGTTGATTGGTGTTATCAGTGTTTGCCTATGTGTAAGGGGTTTTACTGCTAACAATGGTAAGACAAGTAATTTGTAAGTGCAATTAAGATGGTTTATGAAAAGCTGAACATTAAAGAACAGCAGGAACAAAATTGAGAGAAACTAGAAGGGTAGTTCAAAAGAGTATTTTTCATGCTGATATCTTTCAAAATAAACATTGTATAGACGAAAAAAAAATTAAAAATTGTCGTCTGCTTAAAGTTGGATCATTTTAAAACACATATTAAACTTATTTTGAAAGATATCAACATGAAGATAACTTAAGTGATTGAGCTATTTTTCTAGTTTCTAAAACACATTTAAAGTTTCTTTTCGTTTTACACCTGAAAGACACAATCTTCAGGGTTTGAGAGAGGCATTTACACTTTAAAACAACCTTAAGGCATAAATTCGAGAAGGAGGGGGGGGACACCTTTAACGTTGAACTCTCTGAGCGCCGTTTCAAAAACAGGGTTCTTCTATGTTAAAATAATGTTTAGTGGGTTTCCAAGTTGAAGTCCAAGTGTTAAAAGGCTCTTTTGCCGGAAGACCTGAGATTGTGAAACTGTTTTTGTTTGGTTGTTTTACGTTTAAAACACTTCCCATCAGTTGATTTTATTCGTGAAGATGAAGAAGACGACGGCAACGACGAACAAGAAGAATAGAGGAGGTTAACGTTTACGATGAATGTGTGTATTCCGTAACACTTTTTTATGGTCTTTGAAGTAGAAGAAATGGAATGGGTTTTATTTATTGTTTTTTCTTTCTTATGATCTAGTTCCTTTTACGTTTGAGTTATGTTGAAGATCATAGAAATAAATTGAATTGGTCTTGTTTATTGTGGGAAGTTTAGTTGAAAAAACAGGGAGAGAAAATTGGACCTGTAAGGGAAGATCTTAAAGAGCAGCCGGGTTCTCCTTAAATTAAAACTAATAGGAACAAGATAACCTCCTTAAATTAAACGTCTTCTTGAGTTTTGACTTGTAGTTGTCAATCATCGTTAACCTTTAAGGTTATTAAACTCATACTTTTTTAATGTTGATTATAACTTTTATTTATTTATGAACAACAAAACAGTTTGATATATCACAGGATATTTAGGGATCTGTAGGATATTTGGGGGGTTTTGAGATTTGGATTTTGGAATTTTTTGTTCTGCAGGGTGTTTTTGATTTGAATTTGAAAAATTACTCTGCAAGCAGCCGTAAAGGCCTATGGCAGAGGGACAAGAGTCCAAGTGTAGCATAGAAAATGCATTGTCAAAACCAGAAAATAGAAAACCCCATTGATATAAACCCAACAACAATTTCAATATTTTTTTAATGCTGCAAATATATGCATTGTCAAAACAAAACAAAATTATGACTCCCATAAAATACATTTTCCCTGCACAAAATCGCCGACAAGCGAGTTCCATTGTCGAATCGCCCTAGGAACAAATGACCAGTAATAAGAATCTGTTAGTGCAAAAATCTCTCCAACTTTGTTAGAGTGGTCACCCCTACCCAAATATAATGCCCTGCAAAGTTTACTTGAAGTAGGTTTAGGGCAAGAGCCTTCTAGCATTCGATTAAAGATATTTAGACTAAAATCTGAACGTCTTGCAAGTAAACTATCCCAACCAAGCTCTGAAAGCTCTGAAAGGTGTATTAACTACAGAAAGGAGTAATTGAAAGTGTATTAGAAACTAGAACGGTAACTGAATCACTAAATAGTATTTTCATTTTGACATTTTTCAAAGGGAACTTTTTTTTTTTGAACGATATTTTTTTTTAAATTTTTTTAATTGAAAAAAAATATTGTCTGCTCAAAGTTGAATCATTTTTAAACTATCGTAAAAAGTTTATTTTAAAATACGAGCTCGTATATCAGTATGAAAATACCATAAAGTGATTGAACTACCCTTCAACTTTCTAAATATTCTTAATTTTGCTTCTGAAAGACAGAATAACCAAAGTTCGAGATGCGTTTTACAATTTAAACTTAAGAATAAATTGGAAATCTTTTTGAAACTAGAAGAGTAAAATTGAATGTGTTAAGTGGTTTCATGTTGGTAGATTTTTTATGGCAATTCGAAAAAGACCAAATTGACAAATTGGTTTGATTTTAACAAGTTTTAACTTTGAAGTAAAAAACAAAAATTGACAATTAAAAGTTGCCATAACGTTTTTTTTTTTGTAAAAGGTATAAATACATTAATCTATTTTAGTTTCTAAAACACTTTTTTTCAAATTCTTCTTAAAATTTGCTTCTATGATATTAATAAAATGTAGACAGTTCTATTCTCCATTGTTTTCTTAAATTTGCATATTTTGCAACTGACGGTTTTATTTGCATAACTGATAAGGAATGTAAGGAACTGTATGATCAATCAACTACTTACTCAATAAAGGGGGGCGGGAACTGCAATGTCATCGCAGGTTTTTAGACTTCCAGCCAAGTTTTTCTATTTTGTTAGTTTTAGACATGTTTGTTGATGGAAGTTTTGAAATGTAACATAAGTTCCTTTTTTGCCGTTCAGCAATGTTCATTTTTTTTTATCAAAGCAAAGCTGTCAAGTTTTTCTTTACCAATTTGACATTTTCGAAAGCAAAATCGAGTTAAAATGTCGTTAGTTCATAACGAACTATTACAGGGTTATCTGAAGGTTTATCAAATTATGAATAATTGAGTTTACAACCAACCGCTTTCGTATGTCAGAAATTGAATAACAAGCATTAAAGATGGAATGATGGCAATCATAAAAAAGGTCAAAGCGATATTTATTTTCTTTAAGAATGTTGCAAGCTTTCAAGAAATAAGAATTACAACATCAGCTGCATTCAGAAATGAAAGAAAAAGCTATTTTTTTTGTTAAGAAAATAGAAAAGGAGCGTTCGGAAACAACATGTTGGTGGGGCGTCTAGCTGTAAGAAAGAAAGTCAGGGAAATCTGATAGCTCAGACTGCTTTTCTTCAGAAAGTAATCATATAATAAACATGTACTTGTTTTATGGAGAAAATTAAATTGAATATGGCGACTATCAGGCTGAAGGTCAGAATGTAAAAATGCAAAATCACAAGCACATTCGGAAATTCTATTTATTAGTACAGACTGGACAATAATCGCCAGAGACACGTATCCAGCGACGTAACATCTTTGTTGGACGCTGCGACTTGTATCTGGATACATGTGGCCAGTGATGTTGCGCGTTCAAACCGGATTCAGTATTTGTTGTTCAGTTCTGCAATAGATTTCTTGACCACCAGGTGTTGTTAAGGAAGAATCAAAGTTCAAAAACACATAAAAAAATAACAGAAATATTATAATTAGAAATAAAAAATATCCGTATAGCGCTTTGCACTGAACATATATGGCGTTTCTGTTTAAATGCTTTAAAAAGTGAAATTCTATGGGTTATTTATTATTAGATGCATTTATCTTCGCTTCTAAGCTACTAACTAAGCAATGTTTTGGATTTGAAGTGGAGAAACAGAGGAACAAGCAACACTTGTTGATGTCAAGCTGCCAGATACTCTAGGAATGTTGCTTTGTATCCGCCAAAGATGTTTCCAGTCATCAGGAAACATTCGATGCTGGCGACAGTGTTTTTGGCGATTATCGCCCGGGTCTGTATACAGTAGGTTTTTTTAAAGAACTGCTTGCTTGCTTATGACTTACGAGGAAGGTGGTGCAATCATCATTTCTTTTGATTCTTTCAGCATAATGGAGAAACATTCTTTAGTTTCCGATTACACCAGTTTCACTTAAATTTGTTGGTTCCTGTTCAAGAAGAAAATGAAATATTTTTCTGTAACAATAATTAACTTTCATCATATCTCAATACACAAAAGGAATGTTATCTCTTTATTTTTTTTTTCGTTCTCTCTGAGATAATCTTCTTTAGATTTTGTGTCAACACTTTCTTAGATGTTTGTCCAGCATGTATTATTTCGCTTTCTCTCTCTCTCTCTCTCTCTCTCTCTCCCTTTCCCTCTCTCTCTCTACACAACCAAAACATCCTTCTTAGATATTCTCTTGTAATTATGTTTGTTTAGAGAAGAAAAAAGCAGCATATAATGGTAGGAGTCCAATGGTAGTAAGAAAAAAAAAACTTGGATATCATTTGCTGTTAGTTTGTCTGTTTTCCTATCTTGGAAGCTTTTAATGAAACTGATTCTGGTTGAAAATCCTTTTTCTTTATATACACTGTTCATGCGTGTGTCCTGACTGACTGACTTGAAGGATGGAGAAGGAAGAACCATAGATAAAAGTTCATAAAACGTTTCTATGAGATGATGATGGGGAAAATGGATGCAGCTGCTGCCATTGCTGCTTGAAACATTACCTTTTTTCCTCCCTAAAAAAGTTGCATTGAACCAAAATTATTGTGGTTGACCTGACGGCTCGAGACATTTACTTTTCAGGCCAGATCATCATCTTGTAGGTGAATTAAGGCCGGGGAAACCTCAATGTTTCAACTAAAAACAGACCAACCGTTGCTTTATTAACTTTTATGTGGGGAGTTTTTTATGTTTTTTTTTTTTTGAAGGCGAACTTATTCCTTCTTAAAATTGAAGATTTTCTTTCTTATTCTTGTCTTTCCTTGTGAAATAGCAGTCTAATGGAGCTAAAACAATGGCTAAGTGGTTTCTTTTTAAAAGAGTTGTAAAGTACGCCAAATGTGTACATTAGTTTAGTTGAGTTTAAACAGAGGGATTAGTGGTGACAAACTTGGTTTGCATATATTTACTGTTAAATTTTTTTGGTGTGTGTTCATATTACAGATATAATAATACTTTTATGAGTTGTAATAAAACCTTCTAAAACGTATTTCTAGTGTAATATTTTCTTGATTTAAAGAAATGGTTTAATTTGTTGTACCACATTGAATTTCAACTTTGAAATCCCATTTAGACCCAACATAATACATTTTAAATAAATGGAGACAAAAAAATTGAGAATGTGTATTTTAAAGAAGAAGAAGGGGGTCGGAGGAGGAGGAGGAGGGGTGTGAATAGAGAGGTAACAACATTGGTCTCTATTGGCTCGTAACTAAAGGCTGAAATAGTAAAAATTAACAAACCACAACACGACAAATGCGCACAACTATATAGATAGGAATTTATTTCGTCTCTTTGATGTTTGTTTTAATTACTCCTTGGAGAAAGGACTTATATTAGATGGATAGACGTATAGAAAGAGACAGAAAGAGAGAGAGGGAGAGAGAAAGAGATAGTTAGTTGCATAATTGGAGAGGAAGAGAGATGGGTAAAATGAGGAAAAGATAGCTAGATATATACAGTTGGTATAGAGATAGGGATAAGTAGAAAGAGGGAAAGATAGCTAGAGATATACAGTTAGTAGAGAGAGAAAGAGGGAAAGATGGGTAGAAAAAGGGAAAGATAGCTAGATATAGGTAGAGAGAGAGAGGGAAAGATGTGTAGAAAGAGGGAAAGATAGCTAGAGATATAGGTAGAGAGAGAGAGGGAAAGATGTGTAGAAAGAGGGAAAGATAGGTAGAGAGATGGAGAAAGGGAATTTTCTTTTAACTTCCATATTTATATTGAATTGTTGTTATATTAGGGTTTAATGTTGAAAAAATGTTACCATAGTGAATGAAATATGTGTGTGTGTGGCATATGTTGGTTGTGATGGCAATTTCAACTCCATCATTACTGAGCCCACTGTGCATGATAAATTAGTTTGATTTTGTTCACATGGTAATTTTATTTCATGGCCATTTGACAGATCAACGCAAACAAAAAATAGTTGGGAGAGAATTGTATAAACAATTATGTTCTGGTCAACTATAACCTGCATACCTTAGCCTATGGAATAAAAGGTTACAGAAAAGGAGTGACGTTATGAGAACTGTTTATTGTTTTGGAAGATAATTAATAGCAGAAGAGCACATTCGAAATTTAGACGGCCATTTGACGTCATAAATTAGTCTTGAAATCAAGTCGTGAGTCTCTAAATCCACGTAGACTTGACCAGAGCATTAGACTAGCACCAAAAAAAAATATAGAAACAGCCGTAAAATATAATTCAAGGTTTGTTTGAAACTTGGAAGAGGAAAAGAAGGTACATAATGATTTTTTTTTTGTAATATTGTTTGATATCTGATTGAAAATAATGAAATTTTATGGTTTGAAAAAATCAATTTATGATTAAAAAAAAACGGTTTCAAACTGATATTAAAAATTTGTTTTTTAAAGAATATATCTTCATAAAAAATACCCTATTTAATTCATATTTATTTATTTTATAATTCAGAGGGGTCATTCGAGAAAGGCACTAAGACTGTCATACGACAGGAAATGGTAATATCTAGTTCGTAACGTAGTGATAATCACAAAAGAAAATTTTAAAATTTAACTTCACTGTCATACAGCGAAGTTCATATAGATCATAAACAGTGACATCATAAGGTCTGATTGTCACAATTTTATGCTGTTTTCTGTAATCAGGTCCCAAGTTTTTTTTTTAATTAAATAGATATGAATTCTTCTAAAATGTTACTTCATAAAAATGGTTCTATTTTAATTTCTGTACAATGTCCAAAAATAAAGAGGAAAAGGCGGATATTATTATTCATCATAAAGGATATTATATATTGCAACATAAATTTGCATATGAAAGAAAGGCGTTCTTGTTTTTAATTGGAGCTTCAGGAATTTTGTTGATTAGTTTCAACATAATGTCTTGCAGTTTAGTTACATGTAGAGGATGTGGTAGTTAATGATGATTAAAGCCAAAATAATTAGGCTGTATTTTTCAATCAATGAGACTGTTTTGAGGCTAGAATTTAAGAACAAAGCTGCGTACATGCTTCCCTGCGAGCCCTTTAGCAATCTTGAATTTATTGTTACAGTTATAGCCTCTAAACAGTCTCTTTGATTGGAAAATACATAAATCAGTCTCTTAAGTGAAGATGAGAATTTGATAAAAAAAACCTCTTTATTCCAAGTTGTAATTCATTATAATATTGAAACATCAGAAAACAAAATATACGAGTTATGTTTCAGTATCTTCAAGAAACAATATTTAAGCTCATTTTAAATTGTACAATTGATTTCGTTTTGTGTGACGTCGTGCATATTAAATGGTTTGTATATCGTTAGTTTTGACGGTAATAAAAAAACGATCCATCATGTATTAATAATTGATGGTTAAAGCCAAATTATTATTTGAGTAAACATATTTCATTGTGGCTTTTAATATTTTTTTTTTCATAACAGAAGGATTTTTATATTGTTTCTAGAACACAAAACAAAAACAAACGATTGATTTTGGTTGATTATTAGAAAACTAGTGGGGTAATCCGTCATAAATGACTGGAGCCAAATTCACAGGCAATTATGCCCAGCATTAGAATTTCTTTTCCTCCGCCCTTTTATGACGTCAGACCAAGTAACAAACCCAATTAGAAATTGATGACGTTCATAAAAGGGCGGAGCAAAAGAAATTCTAATGCTGGGCACAGTTGCCTGTGATAAATTCTAGTTTAATTTTGCTACTATTATCCCCTACCCTTTTTATATTTGAAAGAGATAATGTTTCATTTTCTCATTACTCCTTTCATTTCAGTTTCTCCTTCCCCCTTTTTTTCCCCCTCCACGTTTCTCCCCCCCCCCCCTTCTATACTTTCCAACCTTTTCCCCCCTCTCCAATTTAATATCATGGGGTTCTTGGATGGGGAGTGTACATCATATAGTTGACCTTGAGAAAAAAAAGCGGTTCATTTATTTAAAATGAATTACTCTTTTGATATAAAATATTCCAGAATAAAGTTTCAGCTACATTTGTTTTTCTTCGCATTTAAGGGTTCTCACACATTACAACAGAAAATAATTCACTGATATTGTAGAAAAGAGGAGAAAGAGTACGGGGAGGAGCCATAAGCAATAATCCTACTGAAGAGGATTTCTTCTTATTGGCTGATAAAATAATTCAAAATTTCACCGTTTTTTCCTGCATATTTTCACTCGAATTTTTTCTGCATGTTTGACCTTAGCCGAAGGGAAGACACACACACACACATGCTGAAAAAACTACCAGAAAATAGAATTAGAAATAAAAAAAAAATCAGCGTGTGTGATTATTCTTCCCTAACTTCTCTGGCTGTCTTTTGTATTTTGTTCCAATAACGTTGCGACATACCATAGTTCTTTGAATTTTTTTTTAAAAAAATAGTTACATGTTATTATGCATAGTTAGACATTATTCACATTTTCTAATTATGTTTCTGGTGGCTTTTGTTTTTGGTATTTAATGAACATATTTACATCATTCTGTTTACTTTTGGAGCATTAATAGGCCTATTTACAGAAAGTACCTTTAGAAACCGTAGAAAAAAAGACACATTGCCGGAGAATGGAATGTCCTTTTTTCGGTACGCAGTTCTAGTCATTACCAAGGGAGAAATGGTAGGCCATTCAGAAAATACTGACTGTGATATGACTTAAAGATGTTTTTGGGACATGCCCAATTGAAAATACATGTGTGATTTACTGCAAGAGAGAGGATGTCTTAAAAACATCTTGAAAAGTCTGAAAATATTTCCACGAGTTACTTAAAGTACTTCTCTACAATGTAATTCTTGTAAGTTAATGCTGTATCCAAATTGTCATTTTTACGATGAAACACGAAGTCATTTAGGATAACTTTTAACTAAAACACTTTGTAAGACAGAAATTGTGAGAACAAAAGAAACGATTTCTAGCAACATTTTTATTCCAGTAGAAACTTAACAAATATCATCATGTATTAATATTGCATAATTAATGTTAATACCATGATTGAGTTATGAAGAAGGGTGAGTAAATGAAACGTAAAAAAAATTGTCTGATCTATTTAGGGGTAAATACACTTCCCAGGTTGATGTCATTCTGATGGGATGTTTACCTTGTTTAGACTTCGTATTTCATTTCTGCTTTATAATTTGTTCTTATGATTATATGGATGGGGAAACACATTAAATAATATATTCACGCAACATTGAATATGATCATGCAAAGTAGAGGAATGAAAATTGTAAATACATTTTCCAATTAATAAATTAATATTTAAAGTACACATTTATGATCATAGCTGGAAAACGACAGGTTAAACATCACTATCATAACTGGAAAAGGAATTTTAACCCAAAGTAAAGTGAACTTTGTTCAACCCTAATTCCTAGTACACACCTGATAATTTAAATGCATTTAAATAATAAACGTGTTCTACAGAGCCCTGTGAAGGGCAAACAAACAATATGTTGTCGAATTCAATTTATTCAGTTAATAATTTGAAAATATTGAGATTAATACTTAAATATAATTATATAAACTATTGACAAAATATTGATTTAGTATTTCAATTTAAAATATTAATAATAAAGTCAATTTTTATTTGGTTCATGTCCTTAACTGGATTCTGTATAATTCACCTAAACACATTAAATTTCAATTCATTTAACTCATTTGTGTACAAGGTATAATTATTACACATTCTGAAAGATGCAACTGGAAGCTCCATTGGAATACCTTTGTAGGTAATAAACTGTGTTACACTAATACCTCGTTTCCACTACAAGAACTAACTACAATTAAAAAGTTAACCACAGTTGAACAATGGAGTTAACTCGACTGCATTGACACAATGTGGTTAACCACATTATTGAATGGTTAAATACGTCACTTCCTGTGTTCAAATGACAGCCTACAAACAACATGGCAGATAGTGAGAAGGGTACTCAATTTTTGACTGTATGAAGAATGAAAATTTCACAAACTGCAACAACTGTTTAACAGGAAGTGAAACCAAACAGGAAATGATGCAAAATCATTTTAACCACACAACAGTACCACTTCGAGTTTGTCTGCAGTTAACTATAACCTTGGTTATGTAATTGCAGTTAATTTTTGTAGTGAAAACGAGGTAAAAATGTTGAGTAAAATCGTCGTCAGATGACGCTGCATGTATTGTGTACAGTTGACGATTTGTATCGCCTGTAAGTAGGCAATCACTGTTAGCTTTTCATTTAGTTTCTGCTATGTAATTCTGGTTTCATTGCTGTTTTGCAAATGAGAATTTATTTAACCTGTTTTGTGTTTATGTTAATTAGCTGTTACTCAATTAATTTTATGTAGCGAGAGGTCATTGAACCTAAATTGGCACGCGTGCCACTAAAAAGAGCCCCCTTTTGGTTGCCAAGAAGAAAAAAAACACCCCATTAACAATCTCTCCATCGTTACTCATGATTTATTTTAATTGTGTTATAAAATAAAGGGAATGAAGCGGTAAATCTTTGAAACAAGTTTCCAATTAATGGGTTTATCCAATGGTCCTTTCAAAAGGAGGGTTTGTTTCTAAAAGTCTTACTTGAGATTTACGTTTGAAATTGTCGAATGGAAACGTCATCAAATGGGTCTTAGTTTTATGAACGGAAGAAGGAAAAAAGTTAATGTAACTAAAGAGGAAAAAATGTTTTCTTAATTTCAAAAAAAAAAAATTGAAGCAGAATAAAAGATGAAAATTAAAAGCGGAAAAACAAAGAAACATCTTATTCAAATGTGTTTTTTATGTTTTTATTTAACATTTTCTACTTTGCCCTCTTATTCTCACGAAAATTCTTTAATTACAACATTTTTCTGATTTTTTTTGTTAGAGTTCAGTGAGTTGTGTATAAATAGATGAAATTACGCAAAAATTTGCGGAATCATGTTTTGAGACTAAGAAGAAAAATTTCTTAAGTGGAATTTAACAAATGCACATTCAAGTTATTTTTTTTTCTTTAATAACTTAAAATTCTTTTAATTTTATTCTAAATTGCAAACAAAAATCTATTTTAAATATATTAAAAATATCTGGATTTTGTCTGATTTTGATGATGTTGATTTAATGGCGATTATCAGAACCACTTTTTTTTTTTTGCAATCGGTTTTTTTCTTAGTTTTCTCCACATTTTTTTATTGGGAGTTCGATTATATGAACTTTTTGATTATCGGAACTATGCGTTTCCGACATTAGTTTCGATAATCGATGTTCTACTGTACTACTACTACTACTATATTTTGTGTGGACATCATTTTTTTTTATGGGACGACCATTAAGACTTAATTGGACTCTTTTCTCTCCCCTCTGTCTCTCTCCACAATTGTTGTGCGTTTGTTTGGCATCACGCATAATTCTACCTTATTAGATGTAATTGCAACATTTGCTGCTGTTTTTTTAATATTTTATGCGTCACATTAGTTTGCTCTAAGTTGCTGTCGCTGATAATTAACAGACATGACCCAGAGTATAAGGAAAATTTAATGATAAACACAGTAGTAGTTCTATTCGACAGATGGTCGATTTTTATCTTTTCTGCTAAAATTAAAGCTTCTTTCGCGCCTTTAATAATAATTTATGTAAACATTAAAGAGACAGTGGTTTCATATTGTTTGGTCTCCCTGTCTTTTATCTAAACGAAACAAAAAGTGTAGATGAAATGACATCCGAAAAGTGATTTTGAGCTTCATTCATGTTCACAAAAAAGAAAAAAATCGAAGCACTGTGTGTTTCATGCATGCCGGAAGTAAACTATAGGATGTCCTCGTTTCATTTTTAACTGACCTTAGTTCCTTCTACTTTACAAAGAATCTTTCTTATCCTTTTCCTCTCGAGAGATTGAAACTGAAATCCATAATAAAAACTGACACATCGGGCTTCCTTACTCTCTATACTAGAACATAAAAAAGCAAACATTTTTTTTAAAATTTAAGGTGACTTTATGAATATTTAATATTGTTTTCGTCTCTCTGGATGGCGCCACAGCAGTGGCTGTTAGGTTGTATAGGAGGTTTCTTCTCTCTGCTTTCCCATATGTGGTTAAGAGAAAATTTAGATTTTTCAAGCGAACGTTTGTCAAGAGAAACAATACGAAAAAATTCAAAACGTTTTAGAAACTAGAATAGTTGGTGATAATGTTAAAAAATTATTTCATGATGATTTTGAAAGATGAGTTTGAAAAAGGCGAAAATTTCATAAATTGTCATTGGAAATATAAAAAACGGGTCATTTTCAAACTGAACTATAAAATGTTTATTTTTTAATATATATTGCATATAACGATAATTGCATTAACATAATCATTTACCATTCTAGTTTTTTATAATATTATTTCTAAAAAAAAAAAACGTTCACTTGACGTTTTTCGTTCAAATTTTGCAAAAATGTCTACGGAGCTTAGCATTAGGAAAGGGGAAGCAAAATGAATATCTATAAAGCCACCTTAAGATAAGAGATTTTTTAAAGATATATTTAAAGTGTAAACTCACCTCCAATTCTAGTTATTCTGTCTTTTCAGAAGCAATATTAAGAAAAACTAGAAAATGTTTTAGAAACTAGAAGGGGTAGCTCAATCACTTAAGCGTGTGTTCCAGATTGATATTTTTTAAAAATAGGCTTTTATATGATAGTTATATATAGTATATATAGTTATATATTAGTCTATAAAAATTTTATTTTGAAAGATATCATCAAAAAAGTATAAAGTGATTCAGCTTTACTTAACCCAGCTTTTTTTTTTCTCTATTAACTTTCGGAGCAAAAGTTTAAAATATATTAGAACAGTTAACGGGAAAAGGCATTTTTATGGTTATACGTGTGTGTGTGTGTATCTTTAAAATTAAACTTTTTATGGCACTTTGAAAAATGAACAGATTTGATTTAAGTTAAAAATAATAGATACAAGCATAAAAAATACCATTATAAAATGTTTCTTTATTCTTACATACTTTTTTTATGGCATACTTTTATTTTTATCTGAGATCTTAGTTGCTTCTGAAAAAAAAAAACTTAAAATATGAAAGATTGCTTCATAACAATGTATGGCTTTGTTTCCACTTGACGAAACTAAGGGTAAAAATGCTTTTTAAACTGGAAAAAAATGCACAAAATTAGGTTCAAAGTAAAGTTGAAAAAAAAAAATTAACTTTTCAACGAATTGAATTTGTTTTCAACTTGTTTGGTTGTTTTCTGGTCGCCATAGTTTTGGAGAGTTTCCTATTTTAGCATTTCGTTTAATTAGATATACGGTAGCTGGGAAAAAATATTGATTCACTTCAATTTTACATAGAGGCAATAAATAATAATAGCTTTATTCGGAATCAAATATGTTATCGAATGAATTTAGAATCATGTGAAATTTAAAAATATTAAAAAACCCACTTTGAAACAATTAGTTACTTTCAGTTACTTCCTACAAGTTACTTCTGTGGGAATTAAAAAGGTGTGTCAATAATTTTTTTGTTACTGTATCGCAAAATAACACAATTTCAGTGTCAATATTGATGAGAAATGACAATTTATGGTTTAGTTTTAAAGTTCTAAAAGACAGTAGGACTGATAGGGGTTTTCTCGTTTCAGTTGACCTACCATCATAATAAAGCAAACTTTTATGGGGATAGGTGGTGAGCCACGTTTGTTCTATCCTATCGGATTTCCTTTTGTCCAACTAATGGAAATGCATTAGCCATTCTAATCATAGTAAACTGCCATTTTTCTCCAGTTTTCCACAGTTTAATAATTTTTGTCAAGTGGAAACGATGCCTAAAAGTGAAAAAAAGAACAAAAAAAACCCAAATAATTCATTTTCTTTATTAACTTTTTTCTTTTATCAATCATAAATCAATTACATTATTGGTTTGTTAATTGTTAATCTCGTGACTAGTTATTCTGCTTTTAATTTATGACTTTTTTCTTCTAAATAAAATAAATTCCACTTTGTATACAAAGATTCGATTAGAATTAATTCTATAGATTATAAAATACAATAATTAGTTAATTTATAATACACAAAGCTAATCAAAAAAAAAATATTCATTTTGTTTTTCTCGCCAAAATTATTTCATTTTTAACTCGCCAAATTACGAGTCAGACGAGCCTCTTAAAATTTTTTTTTTTTCATAATTTAGTCATATTTTGGTCACCATTTTAGTTTCCAATCGTCATCTGAACACCAGTCAACATTACATTTTATGAAGACATAAATTGCATCTGGTGCATTCATTTATTTGGTTGACATTGTTTTAATGGACTTCATATAGAATTAATTAATGTAAATAATGTGCACATTTAAAACAGCGAAATTTACCTAATTTATTTGAATTTAACACTAAAAAAACAAACTAAAGTTTTAAATTTATCTGCAACACCAGCTCATATGTCTCAGATGAAGATGGATTACAAAATAAATGTAATTTTTCTTGTAAAAATATTCGACAAGTGAATCAATCGATTAAATTTGTCTCACCATCGGATGAACGTAGTAATAATGTAGTAGGTACATATGTAGTAAGTTTTCAATCGATTTCTTGTCAAACATTATTACATAAGAAAATGACATTAATATGTTCGAAATTATTTATGTCATGTGGCTAAGTCGAAAGCGTGTCGCCGCAATCTTGTAATATTTAGCTCACATTATATTAGTGTGGAAAATTATTCAGTGTAATGTTACGTAACAATTTTTCGTAGTTTTAAGTGATAAAATACATTTTAGGTGCAAATATAGATTTTTAGATAATATTATAGTTAGCTTCAATTAAGATGTAATTTTTAAATGAAATTCAATGCATATTTTGAAACAAAAAGAGTAAAACTGGACTAAGAAGATTTCTCTTAAGAAGATTTCTCTTAAATTAAAACTTTTTGTAGCTGTTTCAAAAAGACATATGTTCTATTTTTCACTTTAAAATTAACATAATTTGTTTTCAAAATTTGTCACAAAAAAGGTTATTCTTAAAAAAGAGACATTTTCATGAAAAAAAAAAACTGGAATATAAGAATGATATTTTCAAGAAGTCATCTTTGAAAATAAACTTTTTGTAACAGTTTTTGAAAAAAACGTTTAAATTGGGCAAATTAACTTATCATAATTTGTTTTCAAAATTGTTATAAAAACGTTTATTTTATAAGATACTGTCATGAAAAAAACTGGAATACAGGAATGACATTTTCAAGGTGTGATATGATTTTTTTTAAAAAATAATAATTTTCTAGCAGTTTGAAAAATGTAAATGTTCTATGTTTGATTTTTAAATTAGACAAAATTAGTTATCAGAACTTGTTTTTAAAATTTGTCACAAATTTTATTTAAAGATATTATCATGAAAATATTAATTTTTGCATTTTTTAAAATTTTCCTTTAGTTTAAAATAAACTTAAAATTTCTCATTATTTTAAACAAAACTGCATCTAAAAAAAATCTTACAGAACTTCAAATTTTTCTTTATCCTAAATTTTACTCGTGTTTTACAATAAATGGGTCTTAAATTGGATTAATTTTATAGTGTGTGTGTGTGTGCAATTGTTGATTTTGGAAAATTTTGTTGACATTTTTGGTGCGGGTTGGGTCAATATCATAAAGAAAATATGAGGATCCACTTGGCAAATACAGACAGAATGAGTGAGAGATAGAAAAAGGCTTGTCTCTCATAATATAACACTATGTCTCTGATAGAAGAATTAATTTCTTATGGAGTCGATCACAAGTTTGATATCATAGATTATTATCAAAAAAAAACTCGAGTCTCCATTTCATGTCTTTTATTGGCTCGAAGCCGTTTTAGGTGGAGAGATATTATTACATATTATATGAGAACAGAGAAAAATAGACAGAAAGAGAGTGAGAGAGAAAATTTCAGGGTGGGTGGAGTCCTCATTTCTCTCTATCTATCCGTGTGTATATATATCCATCCCTCTTTGAATTCTCGCAGCGTCTCTAAACAATTTTTACTACCAAACGAGTAGTAGTAACCAGACTGCAATGCGGGAATTACTTTGCCCTCTTTTTTTTTTGACGCAATGGTTTTGGGGCCTTTTTAGTACTAGCTTTAAGGCAGAAAAGGATCGTTTCCTTGCTTTAAGGCACCATACAGAGAGATACAGATGGAGAGAAAAAAAATCATCATCTGTATTTCGTGCATTTTAAGGCAAATATAATTCTCTCTTTCTCCTTGTCTAGTCTAGAATATATATATATATATATATATATATATATATATATATATATATATATATATATATATATATATATATATATATATATATATATTCCTTTCTAGTCTCCTTGGGTTCATTCAGTCAGGGGTTTTTCTTTCTTTCTCTCTGCCCACTTGTGTCGTGATGATGAAGCGATGCATATGTTCATTTTCTACATTCATATGTATTAAAGCAGAAATATAAGACTGGAAAGTGACGAAAACAGTTTGAAGGCATTCATTCGAGCAAAGAAAATAAAAATATCGAAAATCTGTTCAAATATTGAATAAAAAATACGGAGAAAAAAAAATCTGTTTGAAAATTTTTTATAATTTGAATGTAGTTTTTTTCGGCTGCGATATTTCTTTTTCCAGTTTTTTTTTTCTTCTTCTAGAAGTTTAAAGAAAAAAGTTTGAAATTATGTTAGAAACTAGAAGGGTAAAGGGAAATATTCTAAAATGTATTGAGCACTTTTTGCTTCAACTTGAGCTTGAAAAATAATAATTGGCAGTTTCACACTGCTTAATTTGAAAATTATGCACATAAAAAGCATTTTTAACTTGTTAATTTACTCGTCTAGTCTATAGGGAACGTTTAATTTTTAAATATTCTCTGGTTTTTAAGCAATTTTAAAAAGAATTTGTTTCTAATTAAACTGTATATAGCTTGAAAAAAGAAAAATAAACGATTTTAAACTGTTGTTAAAAGTTTATTTTGAAAGATCTTAAAAACGTAATAATAGAGACCTTTTTTTACTCTTCTACTCAAGTTTCAAATATGGAAAAATTCTTTTAAAATGGAAAACAGCTGATTTTGGAACTCTGGTTATTCTGCATTTTAGACGAAACACACAAAGGAGGAATTGAACTTATGTTAGAAACTAGAACAGTAGCTGACTCACTCAATAGAATTTTCATGTTGATGTATTTCAAAATAAATTTAAAAAAATATCGTCTACTTAAAGTTGGGCAATTTTCAAACTTACATAAAAAGCTTATTTTAGAAGATATCAACATTAAATACTCTTAAGTTATTGAGCTACCCTTCTAGTTTCTAAAACGAATTCAAGTTTCTGTTCGAGAAAGACAGAATAACCAGAGTTCGAAAAGCTTAAAATTAGAAAAAAGTTGGAACAAGAAAGCTGTTCGTCCAAAGTAAGGTTTTAATTAATGCGTGTAAACATGGACTAGTAGGGTTAATAATAACGGGAATAAATGATTGAAGAACACGATTAAAGGGGGAATCAAGCCTGAGGTTCTTCGAATCTATTCGTAAAATCATAAATAACATAATATGAGCCACTCCAGTAAGGGTTCTTTAACCATTTGCCATGACACCTGGTAGACAAACATCCATTTTCGTTTTCGTAACGACGTTTGAGACGTATGCATCCAGAACCGAACGAACTCGTCGATCTTAAGCTGTTCTTGTCTACGGCACCGTCTTCGCTGTTAAACGTGGACTTGAGTTCCTCCATCGTAAGAAGCCACGAAGAAGTGAAACCTTTATCGGTAAAAGGTGGCATAATCGGAGATGTATTCTCACTTTCGCTATTAGATGACAAAGGTGGTGAAGATCCATCCGATCCGTTAACTGGAGACTTTGAAAGAAAACTTACTATCTTCGGTTTGTGACGATCGAGACTGGATGTCATCATGGCTGATGGATTGTCATTATGAAACGGAGAAGTACAGTTCGGACTCCGGTAAAAATCGTAATCCATAAGATACGTACTTCCAGTACCTCCGATTCCAGAATCACTGTAACAGTCTTCGTCATCGCTTTCTGGAATGTCTTCAACATAGGCATTTCCACCGAAGAAAGTGACGCAAGTTCCCTGTTCTCGTATCTTCCGAATAACTTCTGGAGAGATCGGACTTCCGCTGTTTTTTCGATCATACCTTTCCCATTCCTCGTGTCGGTTAAGATCTTCATCGTCAGAACTGCTACTGCTATTACTTCTCTTTTTAAAATAGTTGTCTAGATTAGAACAAGATCTCTGGTAACGTTTCTGCGGAGGAAGCGTGTTGGACCTCGTGAGATTCGTACGACAAACGCGATCATTTCCGTCTCCCGATACGATAGTTCGAGTGCCATTAACAGCCGTGCCACAAACACTGTTATGGTGACGATGACCACCGTTACACCAAGCACGACCAGTTAAAACTAACATGGATTTACTACGTCCAATGTTAGCTTTTAATTGAGTTGTATCTGAAGTCTGTTTTTGTTTTCTTGCTAATGTCTCGAAGACATCTTTTGCTTTTCGGACAGTGTCCATCTGCGGTAGTTCGTCATCGAGTAAACTTCTGATAGTAGCGCTTGCACGACTACTGTTACTGCTGCTCGTTGTTTTTTTCTTACGATGAATAGTTATCGGTGGTGTCGTGTCGACAATGACAATGTCGTCGTTGGACAACATGCTGCTGTACAAATTACTCTTAGTTTCACCGTTTGATGTTCTTGTCGTGGTTGAAGATGATGTGGGCGATGATGATGATGATGATGATAATGGTCGATCGTGACCATTGTCAATCAATTTCGTTTGTCCATTTTCTTTTGATGCAATAGCAGCAGCAGTAGTAATAACAGAATCTTTGCCGTTTTGAACTACTGCAATAGTAGTAGCAGCAGCAGCAGTATTATTACCGTTGACAATTGTTGTCATTTTGCTTTGTTCGTCATCTTTGATGTAAGATCCAGATTCTTCAGACCATTCAAAACTGTCAGGCATGATCACTTTTGAATTTTCAACTCCCACTGCACATGAAAAGAAAAGAAAAGGTTGCCATTTTATTTTTTGTTTGGGTTTTTCTTAGGAAATACGATGGTGGTTTGTATTTTTTGTTCGTACAAATGGTTTTTCTTTACTGGTTTAGATGGCATTTTCTATTTTGTAAGGAAAGGAGAAGATTCCGAGCAATTCTCTATTTATGTATATTGATCCATTTTAGTGTTAGAAGGATTAGTGATTCTCTCTCTTTGTTTTTATCATAATTGCAATCACACAAAATGAATCTACTTTTGTACTACAGAAGAAAGAAAAAAAAAAGAAAAGATGAAAACAAATTCTAATTGTTATTTTGCTTAATTAGTAAGCATTTAAAAATGAATTAAATGAAAGAAATCTCAGTTTAATTGCTTACTTTTTTATAATTTTTGTTTTCCACTTTGATGAGTGGGGTTAAATGGTTTCACTCAAAAATGGTCAGAGTGCAAGTCAATTTGGTTTCACCTTGGTGGTTGTGAGCCGATTTCTTAACTTATGATGATGGCTATTGTTTTGACATCGGATAATCTTTACTGAGATTATCTTTTTTTTTAGGTTGGTTGATTGTGTTTGAAAACGACGAATAAAAAGCCGTGTTCGAAACCGCAGACGCGTTCTCTCCTCTTTTTCTCTCGTAAATGGTTTTTCGATGTGTTTTGTTGAGTCCTTCAGAAGTGATTTTTCAGCATGTGGTCTCTTCCTAGTCTCGATCTCCCTTGTGTCTCTCTTATTTGTCTTTAATGATTCAGCACTTTCAGTTGATGATTTTTGTTCTGCAAATAAAAGTGAAATTTGAGTAACCAAATTTGCAAATTAGGTAGGTGGTTATCTTTTTTTTTATCAAATCTGTTTTTTTTTTAGAATAAAAGCCGCATATTCATATTGGCTGTTCTTAAGAGCAAAATTTGTTGCAATAAAGAAGACAATTGCATCAATGTTTTGCAAAAAAAAAAAAGATGAACGTTTTTCTGCAAGTCGGGGTGTGTCAAAAACGCTTTGCAAATTCATGCAAGAATAATTATTATAATACTGGCAATTAGTCTGCTTGAAGTCTGTAGGGAATATTGCAGTGAGTCTAGCTATAATTAAAGTCAGTGTGATGAATCACTACTTAAAGTTGTAATATTTCACTGCAAGGAATGAAAAAAAAAGGTTGCTGTGAATCTTTCAAGATGCATAATAAAATTTTAAATTGTAAACATTTTTCTTTCTTAAAGTATTTGTGCAAAAAATAAATACTTGCAAATAGTGCAAAAAAAGGTTATCACACAGTCACATTTTTTTGCACTAAATATAGTAGTGAAACGTCTTATGACGCAGCGTGTGATCGCAGCTTTTAGAATTACAATGAAATTGCTACAATTTGTAAACGCAAAATGTAATTCGAATATCCTAAAAAAAATGAAATAAATACATTTTGTAAAATACATTGCAAAATAAATTATAATAGTAAAGCGGGGATTACACGAGCTATTTTTTTCTCGCAGGATTCCTTGCAAGAAATAAATGAAATATGTGTGTCTTGCATAGTTTCTTGCAACAAAAAAAACCCACCAAAGTTCAGCGTTTTCTGTGAGACACGGTGTACAAGAAACCACTTTAAGTCTTGAAAACATATTTGCACATTGGAAATTGCAATTAATTCAAGAACACATTGCAGCTTGCTTTAAATATCGCCAATGTGGATCGCTTCTTAACGCGATTGTGGAATGCAATTTCTTTTAACCACTTTTTGTTCGCAACTTTCTGGTTAAACTTAGTTAACTTACGTACTTCAGAGGTTTATAAAAAAAAGTTTAAAACTGCTCACGTCTGTAATAATAATTTCTATAAAATGAACTAAAGCTGAAATTAGTTTCAGTAATTTTTTTTATAGAAACTTCACTAACCAACGATGTGTTTGTCTGTAATATTGTTAATATTTTTTGAAAGACAATTTTTCTCTTAATTTTTTTCTTCTTCAGTTATTGAAGTTGAAATATTGTTAACTCTCGTTAGCTAACTAACAACGTTTTCTACTCTTTTTTTCTGTATGCGTCCCCATTGGGACGTTAATGACGTTTTCAGTTTTTGATTACTCCCTCCCTTTCTAATTATTATTAAAGAGAAATTTCAGTACGTGTGGGTGTTTTTATGTGGTTGTGGCCCCGTCCCACTCGTCTCTGCCCCCCCCCCCCCCACTTGTCCATTATTTCACCAGGTTGTTAATGAGATGTTACAACTAATAAGTGCTGACAATGAAAACGACGACATTCTGGTTTAATTACACAACTACACTTTGATGTGTTTGTCTTGAATGAAGATTGGGCTTTTTTTTAAATTACTGTTGAAGGACGAAATTTGTGAAAGTACAAATAAAAATGTTTTAATTTTGGTTTCTTGCTGAGTGGTCGGTCTGTTATTGGGTTTTTGATGATGATGATGGTGGTGGTAGTTTGGTGGTGACAAACATTATTTACATAGTCATTAAATATCTCATTTGAACACACTTTTCATATTTTCACCATTATCATCATCATTGTTATCATCAACATTTGTCATCATTATAAATAAATTAATTTTCTATTAGGTTTCTAAACAATAAAATTGAATAAATGAATTTTAATAATGAAATAAAATCGAAATGAATATATTGGTAATAAAAGTTAGGAGGGAGGAACACAACTTCATTAGAAATAAAACAGAAACCCGGAATTATGGGAATTGAATTTTTCATTTTATGTGGGAGTCCACTAACCCTGACCAATGACCATCATCTCAGATAGGTTTTTTTTTTTTCGATTTTCATTGTTTTTATTTTTAAAAAAAGAAGGATATCCTTCTTAAATTTAAAATGAAAAGTGAATATCACCATGGTCATCATCATCATCATTATCATTGGTGAAATCAGGAGGTTATTCCAATTAACTTCATGTGATTTAAAAGAAACCCATTTTTGATGGAAAATTTCTTACTCCTGTTAAATTATTTTTTGTGTTGTAAATCAAAAATGCATTCAAAGGTTGTTTCAAAGCGTAAAACACACTTCGCACATGCGAAATCAAAAGAAACTTGAATGTGTTTTAGAAACTAGAGGAGTAGCGCAACCCACTTATTGATATCTTTCATAATAAGCTTTTTATGCGAGTTTGAAAATGACCAAACTTGAATAAAAAGTTTATTTTGAAAGATATTAACATTAAAATAGTCTTGAATGATTGAGCTACCTTTCTAGTTTCTAAAATACTTTTTTATTTCTATTAATTTTGCTTCTGAAGAGTTCGGAAATTAGCTGTTCCATAAACCATCTTCATAAAGGTTAGGTAAAGCGGCTATGTTTGTTTGTCACAATCATTGGCCAATCATGTCCAAATGAACATGGCCGCTTTACCTAACCTTTATAAAGAGAAGTTTGATTTCAATAATATTCTTCAATGGCGCCACGCCGTCACTTTTAACAATTCGATTCAATGCGTTGACTACTTATAAAAGACGTAAATAATAATTAAAAAATACAATGACAAAAGATGTTTTTTTATTAGTTTTTTTTTTTTTCATATCCTGATCCACAAGTATATTTTTTAACGTTCTTTGTTGCCAAGTTGCAAACAACAGCCCGTATTTTTTCGTCACTATTTTCTTTTAAAACATGTGATGAATCTGATGATGATGATGACATCACACTAGAATACACCAGTATTATGAAAAGGCACACTTGTATTATTTGCTATAAAACAAGAATAAATCCACGGGTAGGTCGAATAAATATTATTATACTGAAAAATACATAAAGACAAGTAGTAAAATTCAACGTTGGTTGGTCGTCATCCATAAGTTATTTTTACAAGAATATCAAATTTATGGCAGTTTGAACTTCCGAAATAGAGCGTTTTTCTCTATAACTTTGAAGTAAGAAAATTAACAATTAATGTGGAAAAAAAACTCCATTGCAAGCTAATTAAACATTTGCTTTTAGATGGCGTTTGTAAGAAAATTTCAATTAATTCAAAAATTCTCAGTTACAGTAATTAAATTTGTCCAAACTCCAGATTTCTGTTTGGTCTTTTGTTTCGCCAAAGTTTATTCTCATCGGGGAATATAAACGAAGGTGCATCATCGTATTTTTCTGAATTATTTTAAATTATGTGCAATTTATTTTCTTCTTCTTCGAAGATGATTCGTTCTTTCATGCTAATTTCTATAGACACAAATTTGTAATTAAAATAGGTTGAATTCATTAATGCCAAGGTTTAGAAAATTACAGAATCACTTATTTTTAATTAGGTATGGCTCTATATCTAGGTGCCATGTCTGTGCGTGCAAAAGACCCTCTTATTTTCTTAGAGGGACATGCTAGCATTTCGTAGGACTGACGTCAGCCTCAATATTCTTAAACATGTTTGGATGGAGTCTTTGTCTCCAGCCAAACGCTAGTACAGTGCGCAAGGCTGTATATGAGGAGCTTTTTTTCTTCAAAACTTCATAAATCCATATTTTGGCTAAATTTATTTTTATTGCAGTTTTGTAATCAGTTTTCAGAACTGAATCGCCATCTAAATTTTTTTTTTTTACAAAAGTAAAACATATCCCATAGTAAAAGGCTCTTTAACATGTAGAAAGGATTTGGTTTTTTTGCGTTTCTTGAAAAAAAGTCACTGAATTTATGAAGTTTTGAAAGATAAAAAAGCTCCTCATATGCAGCCTTGTGCACTGTACTAGCGTTTTGTCTGGGGACAAAGACTCCATCCATGGACATTGTTTTAAGAATATTGAGACTGAATTCAGTCCTACGAAATGCTAGCATGTCCACCCCACCCAAGTTCTGATAGAATTTTAGTCACGCTTTTTTCAGATCAGTTGTTTTAACATTATTTTTATCCTTATTTCTCAATGTCCATTTTTAATTTGTCCCAAGTTAGAAATATATCATCAAACAGTTTACAATAAAATGTAAATATGTAAAATTGTTATGGGGAGAATCCATTAAAGATAGTTTTGCGTAACATGGATGGAGCTTAAAAAATTGATGCGTATGTGACACCGATTTACTTTTTAAAAGAACATATAGTTTTTTTTTCTTATGACCAAATTTATATTTAATGAAGGTGGATTATGAAAAGTTGTTCTTTTTTACATAAATCTTAAAGCTCTCCCAATAGACACACAAATATACATACACATTATAAGATGTTTTATGTTTAATAAATGTGTATTTCAAGTATAAAAATAAATCCTTTCTCTCTCTCTCTCTCTCTCTCTCTCTCTCTCTCTCTCTCTCTCTCATCAAAATTCTCCAGAAAAATCCTTCTCTCCCCCCCCCCTCCTATATTCATGAAGATTCATTTGAATAATAAATACATCACATATGCAAACTTCAGCATTTTCTTTGCGTCTTTTTTTCTTTTCTTCTCATCTCGTTATTATTATAATATTTTTATGAAATAAAAAAGATTTTTTTCATTGTGTAATTTGCATATAAAACACGTATTTTAGAAATAACCAAAAAAAAAAACATTTATAAGATTTTTTTCAAAAAAAAAAAAAAATTCAAAATAGACTTGAAATTGATTCTGAATTGAATTTTTTTTTTGCTTTGCTTTTTTTTTTAAATAAAAAAAGAAACTCTGAAAATGCAAAACAGGTTGAATATTTTTTAAGGCGGCTGTATGGATATTTATTTTGTTTTTATCCCACCTGGATGGCGCGGCGACTGCAGTGGCTTATGCTAAGCTCCATAGATGTTTTTGGAAAATTTGAACGCGAAAATGTCAAGCGAACTTTTTTTTTTAGAAACAACATTACGAAAACAAATTTAAATTGTTTTCAAAAATAGAATGGTAGAAGATTATGCTTAAACGTTTTTTTCATGACAACATTTTAAAATAGTTTGAAAATGACCCGTGTTTAGGTTTTTTCATTAACATTTCATAAAAAACTAAAATAATTTTCGCCTTTTTCAAACCGTCATAAAAATCATCATCATAAAAAAACTTTTAGCATTATCATCAACTATTCTAGTTTCTAAAATACTTTGAATTTTGTTGTAATGTTTCTCCTGAAAAACGTTAGCTTGAAAAATATACATTTTCTTCAAAGCCGCGAGTGGGAGGAAGACCCTCCTATAGACCATAATAGCCACTGCAGTGGCGCCATCCGAGGGACAAAGAGAAAATAAATATTTATTCAGCCTTCTTAAGCAATTTACAAAAGAATTTCAAGAATAGAGTGTCTGATTTCAAACTAGAATTGTAAACTAAGTTTAAAAAAAATACATTTTTTTATTATTGGATTCGATTTTGTTAAAAAAAAATAGATCGATTTTTTACGTTGTTGTCCAGAAAAAAACTAATAAGGGAAACGAATTTTATAAAAAGACCCTTGCAATTTTCTACACAAACATTCATAAATGAGAATAGGTGAAATGTGTATTAGGATTTCAAGTTGAAAAGATATTAATAATGAAACCGGGTGAACGTGAAATACAGTAAATAAAAGTGTCGCATCAAAGAACATTAATAATATCCTGTCCATCTATATCTGTCTCTCTGTCTATGAAGCACCCCCCACCTTATATGTACTTCATATTTGAGTATATGTTGTTTGTATTGGTTGTGTGTTTCGTGATGAAAAACACTTCCTTTTGAGTAAATAACAATGATTTCCGGTTTACACGAAAATCACATTAGCATAAATTGTTTGCGAATCAAACTGATTCAATAATATATTTGCTTTTTCCTGCAAAAAAAAAAAAGTTATGATTCAGAATTTTGAAGTGAAATTGACTTGACATCTCATCCATATGTTAGGGTTTTTGAACCCTTTAAAAATTTAAAGTCTTGTTGTGTTTAATGCTTAAAATCGCATTGTTTTTTAATTAATATAGAAAAATCTAAAAAAGAAATTAATTTTCTTAATATCATTAAAAAGGTGAAACTTTTTTTACTTATTATTTTTTAGATAAAATTTCTAAGTGAATTTTCTCAACGTGTCTATGGCTGTTTACTATTATTATTATTATTATTATTATTATTATTATTATTATTATTATTGTATATTAGTGAATAGTGTTATTTAAAATTGTAATTCACTTAAAATAATTATTTCAGTTACGTTGTTTACATGTTATCCCATTATGTTATCCGAAAATTCCATTTTTATAGACGTGTATGAATGCACAAGTTAAATGCATTTAAATATTAAATATGTTCTACAAAGCCCCTCTTCTTATAAGGACAACAAATAATATGTCAAATTCAATTTAGTCATAGATTAATTAATATTTAAATATATTAAATTTGTATCTTCAATATAATGGGTTAATGTAACAAAATATGGATTTAGTATTTTAATTTGTTCAGATATTAAAAGTAATTAAGTCCGATTTTATTTGGTTCATGGTTTATTTTAGCTCATAATTAGCACACAGTTGACTATCAGACTGCAAAATGAAGTCGAAGGTGGTGGTTTGGACTGTAGTTGCAATGTATTTTCTATGGAAAGACTCAAGCTGGTCAGTTTTGGCCACATTCCGACTTCATTTTGCAGTCGAAAAGTTTTCCAAAAAATTTGTCTGTGTGCTAAAGGCCTTAGAGTTTAGCACTAGCTTTCACTTAGCAATCATTAAAAATACGACCCTAAGTTCTCAATTGTGTAGAAGTCAATACATACTTGTATAAAAAAAGTCTAGTTTAGACCTTAAAAAACTTGTCTGACTTTAAAAAAGGGTGTAATTCTTGGCCTAGTTTTATTTTGCACACAGAATTGGTTATATTATGTTCGAATCTTTTAAGGGGTTTTTTTTATATACAAGGGAGGGGGTCTCGTTTATTATTTATATAGGATTTTTACCCGTTTATTCTTTGTTGTCTGGGGGTTGCACCTTATATTTATTGGGTGGGGGTTTGTATCTGGTTTTTGGCTGTGCCTAAAGTATAAAAGGTAAAGTTTGAAAATGTTCTTTCAGGTGTAGAAATTTCTGATTCAGCTTGTTTTATACATACATGGAGCAGTGATTCCCAACCTTTTCTGTTAGAAGGAACCCTTGAAATATTTTGTAAAATCTCGGGGAACCCCTACCTGGCTGACCCATAATTAGTTTTGATGGGGTTAAATTACAAAATAAACGTGTAAAAAGCAGTATTGGGGTTAATAAATAATAATTAATTCATACACGTTTAAATAAAATATTACAAAAGTATTTATTGGCTATTTCTATTTACTATTTTTGCAAGCTTTTGCAAATTCTTGCGGAACCCCGGACATGGCGTTTGCGGTACTCAAGTTGTTGAGAATCACTTGACATTGAGGGATAAAAAATATCAACCCGAAAGATGTTTTAAATCAGGTCTCGTTTAACCTTCAATGTAGGATAGAAAGAAATTTAAAAAACGTTTTCAACAACTTTTTCTCTTGTTTGTTTTGCTGTTGTTGTTTGTTGTTTTTCGATGTTATTATAACTTTTAAAAATGTTTCTATAGATTATTATTACTTGAATTGTTACAAGTAAAGTGCAACCTTGTGGGTTTCCTTTTATAAAATTGAATAATATTACAGATTTTTCTAATCACGCGAAATAAAACCGACTTTTGTCACATTTTCTTTGCATAAACATCACGCACAGACAGACAGAGAGAGACATTTGATAAAAATAGCAAAATAAAAAATGGCATAATAATAATAAAGATGACGATGATGATAATCAGTGTCATATTAATCATTGAAGAATATTCATTGTTTATAATTAGAACTAAATTATTATCATTCACCATTAACCACCAAGGATCAATTTGATTACTAACATTTCAGTTAATTTTTGAATGGCTTAAGTTAAGCTTGTTTTAAAAGTGTAAACGCCCCTTGAACTCTTGGGTTTTTTCTTCTGTTCTTTCAGGAGCAAAATTAAGAAGAAGAAAAAACTTAAGTGTTTTAGAAACTAGAAAGGTAGTAAGCAACTCCATTCCATAAGGGAAGAATTACACATGCTGAAAACCCATCAGAAAATAGAAGTAAAATTTAAAAATGTTGTGTTCCTTTGCACTGGAAGATATGATGTTTCTAGTAAATGCCTTAAAAAGTTAAAATTCAGTGGGATCTTTATTCAATCCCACTGAATTTCACTTTGTAAGGCATGTAAGAGAAGCGCAATAATATCTTTCAGTGTAATGAACCATAGAAGTAGTCTTGATTTTCTTAATTATAAATGTTCCTTCAGTTCAATCCTAAAATTAAAGTGGATTTTAGGCAGAGCAAGATTCATTCAAGCCAAGATTGAAGAGCAATTAAAAGTTGGATTGAATTGACAATGTAATCCTCTTCTGGGACGTTTGCTGTCTTGTGATAACATTACCCTGCTTAATGGTTTACTAACTAGAAATCCTCGTAAAGGTAGATTTGGGCATTCAAAAACTTTCAAAGAATTAATGGCTAGGACTGATGCATATTTTTGGTCTTTTCTTCCTAATGTTGTTAGACTATGGAATTCTCTTCCTGTGAATAGTTCTTTGTTAGGACGATTTCAATTTCATGATGATGTCTTATTTTTAAATAATGGCAATCAGTCGTGATTGGGAGCAATCCCTCCCTGCCACATGGCTTTCGAGCTGATTGCAGGTGTATTTAATTGAATTGAATTGAATTGAATTATTACATTAAGAAACAAAGATTGACAAACCAGAATTTTGATGGTCTTATACTCAGTTTTTTTATTTATACAGTTATAATGACGGTTATGAATGGTTAATTGCGTGTATAATTGTAATATGCTTGAAAGCAAGTTGCGTTTTGTCCGTTTTTGAATGTGACATTTTCTCTCATACATAAAATACAACATGTTAAGAGAGTTCTCTTTATTCTTTTCATATAATATTTTTAATGATGAATGGACTACTTCTGGTAGAAATTCTTCTTCCGATACTTTTTTTTTCCTCTGTTGTGTTGTGTTTAAAACTTTAAATATTGAGCTTACATTTATCAATAAATGGGTTCATTATTTATCTATTGAAACAACATTTGGATGAAAAATGAACATTCCTTCTTTTGTGTTTTTTAAATAGACCTGAAACTAGTTTTCTTTACAAAATTATTATAAGAAACAAATAACAAGTCCTCGTTATTATTATTTAATATTCCAAATTTATATATATATATATATTTTTTAATTTAAGAAGAAAAAACTGAGATTGTAAGACTTGTTTTCGATGTTGTTCTCATTCAAGTTATTACTCTTTTTTCATGTAGTTTTTTAGTTAAAGATAATCTTAAATTAAATATGTTGCATAGCTTATTGTAAGTAGTCCTAGAAAAATGATTGATAGAAAATTGTATTTGTAAAAACTCCTTCTAAAAACAGTTAGCGTAGGAAGGTCAACTTAAACTGATTTTAAAGTATAAACGCCCCTTTCAGGAGCAAAATTAAGAAAAACTTCAAAACTTAAAAGTTTAATCTTAAAAATAAAGCTTGTAACTAAAGCTTAAAAGTTAAGCTTGAAATAATTTTAAAACTCAAACTTAAAACTCAAACTTAAAACTCAAACTTAAAACTCAAGTAGAAACTCAATTGAAGTGTTTCAGAAACTAGAAGGATGGCTTAATCACGTAAGGATATTTTCATAAAGATATCTTTTAAAATAAACTTTATCTTAGTTTGAAAATGAATCAACTTTTAAGTAGATGATATTTTGTAATTTAATGTCTATAAAAAGTTTACTTTGATTTAGATACCGTTCTAGTTTCTAACTCACTTTCAATTACTCTTTAGTGTTGCTCTTTTTGAAACACAGATAGTTTTTTTTTATTAACAGCTGATTTTCGAATTTTGATTATTTTTGTTTTTTTAACAGCAAAATTAAGAAAAACTAGAAAGTGTTTTAGATCCTAGAAGGGTAGCTCAATCACTAACGGATGTTTTCATGCTGATATCTTTTAAAATAAACTTTTTTTATAGACAAAAATTTAAAAAAATATTCTCTGCTTAAAGTTGAGTCATTTTCAAGCTTATTTTGAAAGTTAAGAGGTGATTGAGCTACATTTCTAGTTTCTAAAAACACATGCAAGTTTCTAATCAAAGTTTGAGATGCCGCGTTTACATCTTTAAAACCACCTTAAATTAAATGATATTTACTCCACCTGTATTTAAATTCAAACCCACTTTGAAAGATCTAAATAAAGTTATACAAAATATAAACAGATGTAAAGAAAATTTGAAATATTTAATGTTATTTTGGCTCGCAAGAGCTTTAAATTGAAATACATCGTGTTTATTACCTACACAAGTTTCTGACCTAAAATTTAATTAACTTTGTTGGTCATCATTGTTATTTTATTCCAAACACGATGTTTGTTTTGTAGGAAGGACTTTCTCTTAGCAAACGATGTGTAAAAGGAGTTTGTGTCAAAATTCATTTTGTTTCTATCCGAGTGGAGAAAAAAAAAACGTTTCTAAATATTGTCCTATTTTTATTTTTATTTCAACTTCATAAAAAAATTCATATTAGAAGTTCCTCCTAATTTCCTAAAGCAGTTTTGTGTAAATTTTTTTTTTTTCCATAAGTTCCTTTTTTTACTTCTTTAATATATTTTTTTTTAATTATTTTTTACTGAAATCTCACTTTCTTAATTTAACTATAATTAATTGATGTTTTTTTAGGATTTTAATGAGTTTGTTCAACATTGAAAATTCACTCAAATGACTCCAAGTAATAAATAAATAAGAAAACAAGAAAATCTAAATTAAGCTGGTTTTAAAGTGTAAACGTAGCTGGACCCACACTCTTATTTTGTCTTTTAACAGCAAAAGCTTTAAGGAGTGTTTTTAAAGCTAGAAAGGGTATTAAATAGCTCTGACACACTTTGAGGATATTTTCCTGTTGATGTTATCTTTCAAAATAAGCTTTTTATGTAAAGTTTGAAAATTGATTCACCATTTAAGATGCTGTTTTTAAATTGACGTCTGTAAATAGCTTATTTTAAAAGATATTTAACATGAAAATATTATTAAATATTGTAAACACATCTGTCGAACGGTGTCTTGTTGATTTTGATTTTTCAGCTGTAAAATATGAAGAGAAACTTGAATGGGTGGGTGTTTTCATGTTGTGATATCTTTTAAAATAAGCTTTTTATGTCAAGTTTATTGAAGCGCTCCAGCGAAAAATACTTGTGTAACTGCAAGGTAGATGGCGCTTGCAACCTCCATAGGTGCCAAACTACACTCGTGGCCAATTAGTTGAAATAAGAATGCAGCCTTTTAGCTCTAAAAGCCACGTCCAAAACAACCTTAATTATCAACACGTGACAAACTTGCACCCAGAACACAATATTAAGTGAAGAGAGCACGTGTAGAAATAACGATGACGCAATTAAAAGTTTGTCACGTGCAAAAAAAAAGGAAGAAGGTGAGTCAGAGTTGAAGAGTGTTAGTACATTTGTATGTGAAGAGGGCTAGTGGCGCCATCTAACGCTACACGCACAAAATAAATGATCTACTTGCAGTCTAATGCAATTTTTTGAAATATATCAATCTGGAAATAGTGATTCAGCTATCGTTCTAGTTTCTAAAAAAAACACTTTACTCAGCTGTTCATAAAACTTTATTAAAAGTATCTTTCCTGTAATGAGTCCTACTTTGTGGAGAGAAAAAAAACTTGAAATTAAATTTTCTAATTATTTTTTTTAGCGCAGAAAACAATTATTATTTTTCAAAATGTCGTAATATTTGCTAAATTTCAACTAAATGTTGTAAACTTATGATTACAAGAATATTTTGTTATTTCAGTATTTTCTATATATATAGAAGTTAACAAACATTGCAAATTATTTGCAATTTTTATTTCGTAGTAAGTTTTATGAGATTCGTAATTTTTTTTTTAGGAATAAAAAACCTCAGCTTAATTTGCACCTTTTTCTAGATAACATTAAACAATCAGCACAAAAAAAAAGTTACAGGTGAGGTTGAAAAAACAAAAACAAAGTAGAAAATCAACTAACCTAACCCAGTTAAACATATCTAACCTGTTATTTTGCAGAATTTCAACAAACAACTGTTCTCTGTAATCTCTCTAGTATCATTTTCGCCTACATTGTAATTACATTTATAGCATATATTAACCTCTACCTAACATGCACGCTAGAAATGGGCTAGAGAACAATGGGAATTACACTTTTATGATATGCCGGACCAAGTGGACTCAGAGGGTCCCAAATTATATATCGTGATCTCTGCGCCCAACCAAAACCTGTGAGGTTGTACAAATTTCTATTTAAGGTAGTTTTAAAGTGTAAACACGCCTCTCAAACGCCTCTTTCAGGAGCAAAGTGAAGAGAAACTAGAAAGTTTTTTTTTTAGAAACTAGAAGGTTAGCTCAGTCACTTTAAAGGTATTTTCATGCTGTTATCTTTCAAAATAAGCTTTTTATGTGAGGTTTATATGAGTTACAACTTTTCCATAGACTCGCTATTAGCGATCTTGGTCTCAAGTGTCATGTTTTAAGCTTAGCTTTATTTTAAGTAATATTTGTGAATAAGACCTGTATCTTTAAAAAAAATTACCTAAACCGATCGCAGTCTAAAGTGTTGCTTAAAGTAAAGCTAAGCTTAAAACATGACACGAAACAAGATTTTTTTTATAGTGTGTCTATAGAAAGGTTGTAAGTTTAACTTTGTTTCAACTTAGCTTTGGTATAAACAACGTTTTAGAATAACGGCCTTAAGTGAGCAATTTATTTTAAGTTGTAACCGGACGCAAGCAATTTAATCTTCATTTATCTTACGTCACTTGTGAGGTTATTGGTTTCTGTAAATTTTCTTGACTTTTATTTAACATGTAATTTATTTTCAAGTACAAAGAGTACATTAAAATGTTTTATGAACAGTTGATTATCGAAGTATAATTATTCAGCATTTTTAGGAGCGACAACAAGGAGAAATTGAAAGTGGTTTAGAAACTAGAATGGTAGCTGTATCATCATTTCATAGTATTTTTATGTTACAATCTTTCAAAATAAAACTTGTAATAGACAACGATTTAAAAAATATCGTCTATTTAAATTTGGATCAAAACACTGATTGAGTTACCCTTCTAGTTTCTAAAACACTATAAAGATATTCAAATTCTTAACTCTTTCTTGCTCATTCTTGGTGCCTCTCGAACTACACTTATTCTGTCGTGTAAAACGAAAATGAAGAAAAACTAAAAAATGTCTTAAAAACTAGAAGGTTAATTCAATCACGTTAGATATTTCATTTCACGTTGATATCTTTCAAAATAAGCTTTTTATGTGAGTTTGAAAAGGATTCATCTTTAAAAAAATGTTTTTTTTTTAAATATGTTGTCTATAAATAGTTCATTTTGAAAGATATCAACATGAAAGTAGTGATTCAGCTACCCTTTAAGTTTCTAAAAACACTTCCTAGTTTCTCTTCATTTTGTATACTCTTCCGAAAATCAGCTGTTCATAAGCCATCTTAAATTTGAAATAAGGCTAAATTTGAAGGATTTTTTTTCAACAAATTTGAAATACAGTAATAAATTTAATCAATACTATAAATAACAATCAATTTCATAATTTGAATTGGAGGTTTTTTTAATGTTATTGCTGATAATATTTTTGTTTCCAAAATGAAAAAGAGATTTTGCTTTTGTTGGCTTTTTTTTGACCTGAATTTGAAATGATTTGAAAATAATTTAATTTATATTAAAATCTTCTTTTTTTTGTGCAAACTAAATAATTAATTGTGTCCTCATCCTCTCTTTTTTCATCTTTATTTGAGAACAGAAACGAAGTTTTAAATTTATGTTTACAAATTATAAGAGAATTTCACAATTTTACCAGCGTGTTTTTATTAAATTGTGTGTACATTTGTCACAGATCAATGAAAAGATAAATCTCCTTTTTATTTTGGTATCCGGATTTTGAAATTTCTTTTTAGAATATAAGATATTACTTAAAATCCTCTCTCATTTATTCTTAAATCCTAGCAACATATATTTGTTATTATCAGAGAGAAAAAACATTTTCTTCTATGACTTTTTTGTTGTTATAAGTTTTTTTCTTTTCTGAGTCACATTTATTTTATGCAAATATTTGAACAAGATTATTTTTCAGATTTATACTTTTTATAATTTTTTTTAGTTTCAAATTTCAAAACAAAAATAAATAGTGAAATTTATATAACATTAAACAAAATCTTTTCTTTTCTGTTTTAAAAAGTATCAAATTCCAATGTTTTTTTTTAGTAAAGCGTCCATAATCCGGACTAAATGGAGCGCGACCCAGTCGGGAATCCGAATTATCGATGGTGTGTCCACATTTTCGAACGTGTACCAAAAAAAATTACTAATTATGTATAAAGTTAAAAGGGATAATTACAAAAACTCATCATTAAACTAGGAACATCATTTTCATTATGTGTAAACCAAAAACATACACAAATATTTTATAAATAAAATCAGAAATATGTATTTATTATTAACTACGAAAAAAGATTCCCAATTTTTTTTAAAGCTTGATTCGCGTTTTATTTATTTATTTTTTTTTTTTGGCGGAATTTTTTTCTGTAGACGAGTCCGGATTTCTGTCGTTCTGAATTTTTTGACGTCCGGATTATCGATGCTCTACTGTATATATATTTTTTTATATTATAGTGATCTCATTTAAAGTTAAAACATTTTTTTCTCACATTTTTTTTGGGTTTCTGTTTCAAATTTAGTTTCAAATTTTTCTCCACATTCTGATTTACAGTTATGTTTATTGAAAAAATAAAACCAATACAAAAAGGAGCAAAAACAAAGTGTAAAATTTAATAATAATAAATAATAATATACATTTCTTATATCTATGTTTATATAAATTAATGTTAGGTTAACTAACAACAATCAAAACTATAAAAAAAAGTCCTGTTTATTGTAGACGAGGTTTTTTTAGTTCAACTCATGAAAAAAAAAAACCTTTATACATTGTTTCAAACTTCCTGCAATTCTAGTTCATATAAAAGATATTTTAGAGTCAACCCTGAAACCTTAATTGATATAATCATAATATATGTTTATAAGAAGACATTGTTGAGTCACAATAATAAGTCTAATCAAAAACGATCCATTTAAATTGTTATTACAGATATATATATTTTTTATCAGTATCACAAAATCAAGTTTCAATCATTGACTTCTTGACTTTCATGTTGTAATTTCCTACCGAGAGCAATGATTGAATGGATGGATGTGTGTTGTGTGTGCCTAATATGTAGGGTGGTACAAAAACCTAATTCACACTTCACTAACATAAAACATCCTGGAGCCTCGCATTACAGAAAAATGAAAGTATTTGTCATAAAATAATGTTTTGTACTTTTCTTTCTTGACTGTTGTTATAAGGTTTATGTTATGAGGTTTATGTCATATGACAGTCCATTTCAAACCAGTCCATATCAAATGACGACGAGGGTTGGAAGTATGCTTTAGAGAGAGCATTTAAATGTTTTTCGACTTTTGGCCATTTTTTGAAAAAAAAAAGCCAAGTCTTATAGACTTGGTTTTTGACTTATTTTTTTTTTTTTCGAATTTTAAAAATTCTTGAATCCTTGTACGTTTTCATGCTTTTTGGGACTTCTGGGGCCAGTTGAGCGCTCCTGATTAATTTTTGGAGCTTTTAGAGCAGGCATGTGCAACTTCATTAAGAGTGTGGGCCAAATAGTGAATTTTAAATATATCCGCGGGTAAATTTCATTATGGTACATAAAAAGTAAACAGTGTATTATCATTTTATTAAAGAGTGCATTACATATTTTTTATACATATCTACTTTTTCTGTTATTTTTCTAGCTCCATGTATGGCATTATTATTATGCTAGGGTGTTCCGTAATGTTTTAAAGATTGTAAATGGGTTCCGTAGACAAATTAAATTGAAAAACACTGCATTAGAGTAACACGTGTGCCGGCGGCATCGCACCGATTACCAATTTAGTTGCGATAGGATATTATTCTTTCCTCACTCCCCATATTGTAAAAGCATAGCTAGCCTCCACGTCTAAAAGTCGTCGTTGTTGGAGGTGACATATTGTTTTATTGGTATTTTTTTTACAAACAAGTTTGAAGTGATTTTTTTTTTAGTAACGTGAATCTATTTTCAGCAAATCATTCTGTACATGAGAGGTAAATTATTTTAAGTCCGAATTAGCAACTTTTCAGGAGATAAAGAAAAAATCTGCAAATCATTTGCATTATGTCATAAACTGTGTGTGACTTATCATTTCTCGTAAAATTGAAGCCAATTGGACTTGCAACATTTCTACCTCAAGAAAGATACAACATTATACAAACCAGTGATGGGCATTATATCAAAATTGACAAAAATGGACTTAATAGTTTACATTTTGTGTACAGTATTTATAAAAGAAGTTACCAACCATTACGTTTACGTGATTCATTTACTAGTCTAGTTTCTACAAAAAAACATAAAATCTATTCACGAAGTTGCATCATTCATAAAGAAAATTTGGATGTATATTTCCATATTTTTTATTTTGAATATGGCGATCATTTCATGCATAATTATTCATTTGAATATATTATATAATGGTGGTTTATGAATCGCAAATTGCCGATTTTTTAATCTTCTTATTAAATATAAATTTTGCATATTCTTATAAGTATTAACTATTAAGTCATTAACTATTAGGTGTTTTTTTTTTGCAATAAGAAATTTCGGTATTTGTATGACAAAACCATAAACACACATTCCCCATGACAGTTGATTGCGATAGATATTAGTATTCGTATGATGTAATATTTAAAAAAAAATGTTGGAGCCAATTCAAATAGATTACTCATGATGTGTGTTTTAAGTTACTTATAGGAGGAGGAGGGGGAGGGAAGGAGAGAATGTTCGAATAGGTTGCTACAGAGACAGGTAAAAGTAAGTATATAACCATTATTTCACATTTAATAGCTCTCTTGTTCACTTATTCCTGTGTGGTACTTTTTTTTCCCTACCAATTTCTCTTTTGGTTGAAAACTTCTATATAATAATAAATTGATGCAATCTATTTTTTAAGATTGTATATAGAAAAAGGAAACATAATAAAATTTCCGTTGAGTATCTTGCCTACAACTTAATAGTAGGCCTATACAATCTGAGGGGAGAAGAGGAGATGATAAGAGAGAGAGAGAGAGTTGTAGTTATTGTTAATTATTCTATAGAGAATCAAACCTGAACTAGGTATAACTAAAGTCAAGTACACACTAGGAAACTTTGTGTGCAAACTTTGCTTGCAAATGGGTTGCAAACTGTTTGCTAAGAAAGTTTGCAAGAAATTTGCTAATAAAGTTTGCAAGAAATTTGCTAATAAAGTTTGCGAGAAATTTGCTAACCAAAGTTTACAAGAAATTTGCAAACTGTTTGTAAAATGTTTGCAAACAATGTTTAGCCTCCAGACATTATTTCTATCCATAATTATAGGCAGTGCCACAGAAAACATCATGACTCATGAGCATAGAAAAGCACAGAAAATATGATTGCAAACAGAAACGCTTGTAAAAAGAACATGAAAGTTTTGTGTGCTTTTCTGTTCATTATTTACCTTACTTTCCCTATTAAAGACCGCTCTGTGCGTTTTTCGTATGTTTAAATTTGTTTTCTTGTCTGACGCTTGTAAACGGAATGTTTGGAAACACATCCAAACCTACATTGTTTGTTGTTTTTCTGTCTAGTTGGAAAACTAAAAACTGTTTAATTGTTTTGAAACTATTTGCAAACAAAGTTTTCTAGTGTGTACTTGGCTTTAGACCAAAATTCAAGAAAGAAAATTAACACTTGAACGTCAATTTCAACAATACAATCATGGAGGATTCCTACATTGAAAAGCAAGTTTTATTAAATTAGTATATAATTCTTAATAAATTATGTTGGAGAATCGTGCGCACGAAGGGTTCAAGTTGAAATTCGAAGTTTTCTTCTTCTTGTATTTGGGCCTTAACGATACCTTTTTCTACATATTTCAATTTATGACACTTTTTAGTAGAAACAGGAGTTTTTATGAAATCATCTTTTTTTTTTTTGTTACTAAAAAAAAGCTGATTGAAATTTATTAGCTTAATGCATCTACTGTATATTATATTGCATTTATATACTTTCATTCTAAATTCGAAAAAGTTGGAAATGGGGGAGAGAGTATATAAAGGTAGTTAATTTATTTATTCAAAATGGGGGTTATTTGTTTTGTTTTTTCATATAAAAATAGATCCTAAAAACTAAAAAAAGTAGGTTACTTTTGATATATACGATTGGTATATTTATACAAAAAAAAACTGGTGTTTCATGATGAACATGTGACATCTTTATATTTATTTTTGTTGGAAGAAATATCATAAATTCAATTTTGATCCATGACAACAAGAGGAGGAAGAAGAAGAAAATCTATAAAAATACTAACTTTTCATCTTGAAAATGTAACAACAACAACAACAAAAAAACTCACGTAAAAATCAATAAAGTGAAATACTTTTAATACTTTTTCATATTTCTCAAGCTTTTAAAAGCAATGAGAAAAAAAAATGATTCAGAGTTATATTAGAAACTAGAATTGTAGGCGAATATGCTAAAGAGTATTTAATGACCGATATCTTTCCAAATTTCAATTTCAGAAAATTAATAATTTACAAATAATTAAAAATAATCATTATTTTCAAAATGAAAGATATCTTCATTTTTTTCCGCAAATTGGTTTTAAGTGTAAATGCTTCTCGAACTCTTTGATTATTCTTGTCTTTCAGGTACAAAATGAAGAGAAACTTGAATGTGTTTTAGAAAATTAGAAGAGTATCTCAATCACTTGACGGTATTTTTCACGTTGATATTTTTCAAAATAAACTTTTTTAAGCAGCCGATATTTTTGAATTTTTGTTTGTTCTATAAAAAGTTTATTTTAAAAAATATAAACATGAAAATACTATTAAGTGATTCAGTTACAATTCTAGTTTCTAACACACTTTCAATTTCTCTTTAATGTTGCTTCTTAAACGCAGAATTTACCAAGAATTTGAAAAAGATTGCAATGTTTTTTTTTCGGATAAACGGTGATTACGTGAACTTCACACCAACCTTCTCCCCAAAGTAAAGTACTGTTGAATCTCATCCCATCCAACCTCCTCATTGAAACAAAATTGACACAAAAAATCGAATGGAAAATCGATAAAAGTGAAATAAATACTTTTTCTTACCTAAAAGGTAAACTTCCTTCCAAAAATGAAATTGACGGTTTCAATAAATCCAAAATTGAACTGTGTAGTTTGACGAAGAAAAAAAAAAAATTAAACCAAAGTCAAAATTTTTATTAGTCCGTTCTGGTTACAACAACTCTGGTGTCAGTATAATTCTTCTTTATGCAAGTTTCCATGTTGTGTGCAAGTTGATCTTACAATTTAAGCTTTTTTGATCTTTTTTTTTTTAAATGTATTGAAGAAGATAATATAAAGGTGTCACTAGGTTTTCTTTTTTTTTGTCAAGTTTGTTTGTATTAGATTTTTATACATTCATCATAATGTATTATTACTATTTATGATGCAAAACACGTTTAAAAAGTAGAAAGATCACACACACAAAAAAAAAGAAAACTATATAGAAAAAACTCACAAGTCACGTTTACATTAAGCTTTTAGTGAAGATTTTTCTTGCTTTTATCCTTTTACTATTTTAAAGCTCTTTTTGTGTGTGTGTGGAGTTTTTCCATGGTGTGGTTTGAAGACTTCAAAACTTGTTGCAGGATATTATTTGCCTATTCAACAAATACCTATTTTTATAATCACACCTGATTCAAATTTCACCTTTTTTCTTTTTCTTTCTCTCTCTCTCTCCTTCCATTGCCTCCTATATAAATATATATATTGAAGTTAGAGGCTTTTTTTTTGTTGTTGTTGCCTTGCTCACCATACCGTGGACGAAATCAAAGGTGGAGCTTATTTTATGACATGGACACAAAATAACGAGTACCAACCTTCATTGGCAGAAGTTTCCTTTTGTACACCTTTTAAATTATATCTGATCCTTTTCAGTTTTTAATACAAAAGTAACAATAATAATAATATATATAAAATACATGGTTATGAAATAATGTCGCATTAAAATTTGACGATGAAAAAGTATGAACTTTTTATTTATTTTTTTTAGTACTTTAGTACCTATACTTTTTCAATCATAAATGATGATGATGATGTTTTGCAATATTCATCATTTGTCTTCGTGTGTAGAAATTGTATACTTTATAATATTATATTAAATGGAGATGTCTTTTTTAAATATTTTCTTAGCTTCACAAGAGGAAATTCACACCAAAAAATAACCTATAAACAGTAATTTTACAATAATACAGTATAATATAATATAATATATAACCATTATAATAATGTAATATATAATTTAGAATTAGTAGATTTTAATAAATATAAAATAGGGGGGGGAGGAATACATCCGGCTGAGGAAAAAAAAATGGTTGACAGAAAATCATGCAAACAAATTTAATTATTTAACCTTCATTAACATTTTCATTCATTTGTAATAATAACAAAAGCAAAATATTCAAGGTTAAAAAATGAATTATATATTTAACTTTATCAGTAAAATAAACATTTATAAATTTTTAATATGTATACATTTAAAATAATAGTAAATTACAGGCTTTGATGTGTGTTTTTTTGTGTGTAAACCGTTTAATACGAATTGGGGAGAGAAAAAAAAATGAATTTTACGTTAAAAGAAAGAATTTTTATATTATTCGAAGGAACTGGACCGAAAATACAGTATATTCGATTTTTCGTGTTAAAAGAAATAATTTGTATGCAATTCCCAAGAAACCGGATCGAAATATATATTTCGTGTTATCCGATATCGTGTTTAACGGTTTTCGTTTTACAGTGGAAACCGTTTAACATGAAATGGAAAGGTACCGGAATATATAATTTTTTCTTGTTAAACGAATTTCGCGTTTAAAGAAAGAATTGTTATGCTATTCTAAGGGGATCAGACCGAGGATACAACAGTATATTTCGTGTTATGTTTTCGTCTTAAACGTTTTTTTAACTTTTTCGCTATACGGAAACTACTGTTTGTCCTTTTTATCTAACAGGAGTTTGTTAGAAATAGTCATTAGTGTACCAAACGATCATAAATCCAGTTTTTCAGGTTCTAGTATTTTTTTTTTTTTTTTTTGCTTTTCATTCCAATCGGTTTATTTAGCAATTAAACACATCTTATAAGGTCGTGAAATACATTACTATATTTATTTAGCATGATTGATAATGGGAGTTTTCAACTTTTATTGCGAATGGCGTTTAATTTGCTCATATCTTAAGGTCACAGTCGTAAAACTATTTTTTTTTGGTGATGTCAGAATTTCTACATTAAATGAAGTTAACAACTTCACGTGCTTTGTTCACGTACAATCAATCTCTGCTTGACAATCCTTAGTTTGTCAAGTCAAAAATTGATCGCTTGTGTGTGTCGTTGATTTTCATAATTCAAATCCAACTTTTATTGATATCTTGGTTCGAATTATCTGTTTAGCCAAATATATCCACTTCAATATTTCGATTCAACTGAAATAAACTCCAGAGATTTTCTTTGGAAGCTCCAGAAATTTGCTTCGGAAGGAATGTGTAACTAAAGTTGTCATACAGTTAACATTAAAATATTGTACAGAAAATTTAATAAAGAGGTATGTTATTTTACTCTTGTCAGACCTCTTATTAGAATTTTGTTTTACCAACCTGGAATCTTTTTAGTTAATTTAATGCATGAAATAGAAAAGGTAACAGTTTAGAAATGCAAGATTTGCTAATGGTAAATTCATGTATTTTGACAGTGGATCCAGTTTGGACCTGGGATTTAAAAAGGGTAGAGAAAGGCAATGACAAACTTGGAATGTGGTGGTAAACGGGATATGGGGGCATTTGGTGTCTCTGGGAGTTTGGCACAAAATCGAAAGGTGTGGAGATAATAGAACCCGTAAGGCCTACCCTGCATACTGCGGAAAAAGGTGCATTAAATGATGATGATGATGATCACAGTGTGATCCTCCTGCTTAAATGAACTTCAGTGGGAATTACTGGCAAACTGTAGAGCTGAGCAAAGCCTTTGCCCCTTCTTGAACGTTAGATAGCTGCAGAAATCATTGCATCGTTATGCTCTCGCTATTTTTATGCAGCTAATGCATTGCATGTACAACCGTGCGCGTTGTACCACAATGCAATGTGGTACATTATGGTGGTAACGTCATTTGGATGTCACTTATGTAATGCCGTATGCGACGGTGCATCTAGCTGCATAAAGATAACGAGTGGAGCATTTAGATGAATTCTTACTAGAAATAACCATCTTAGTAGAAATGGCCATTCAAAATAAGAGCTAAAACTGATGCATATTTCTGGCCTTTCTTTACAAATGTCTTTAGAGAAGGGTTCCTTAGAATAGCTTAACATGTTTTAAGCTTAAACGGTTTCCACTATAAATTCTGGTGTATAAAAATTCAGGTATTAAAAACTTTCAATATTTTAGAAACGTGTTTATGAAAGAGGCTGTATATAATTTGCTACTTGCTTGTTTCTCAATGTCTTTTTTTTTTCAGTCATATTTAATTTTGCGTGTGCAGGAAATAAAATGTCGTACTAATTGTAGACGGTTTTCTCCATCGTCAACTTGTTTTTTTTTCTTCTGTTAAAATTGTTTAACGTAATGCATGACTGCAAAACATCTTTTATGTGTCATTTGAATGAAAAGCATTTATTATTAAAATAATAAAACTCCCTTTTCATTACATAAGTTAATAGAATATATTATACTACACTACAGAATGTCATGCAATTTCTTGTTCGTTCACTTTGCAACTTTCTCTTATAAATTGCATGAAGTTGTCATATTTAGAGTCACAAAAGATTAATATTGAGATGTAACCTGACTTAAAATTTTTTTTTGGACATATACAAGTAACCTACAGGTCATTTTGCTTTGAAAAGAATTTTTAAAAAAAGTCAATTAGAAATTGGAATTGGTTCTTGTATTGATCATATTTTCATGGCTAATTATAATTTGCACTTTCAACGGCTTAAAATGACCAACTTTAAAACTACTTTTCTAGTTTTAAATAAACTTTTCAAAGTTTGAATTTTTTTAAAAGTTTTTAATGACTTGTTTGAATTTCTCATTAAATGGAGAGATTTTAATTATAATTATGGTGTTTTATTTTATTCTGCTTTTCAGAAGCAACACTAAGGAAAAATTGAAACTGTCTTAGAAACAAGAATGGTAATGGACAAAATGAAAAAAATATCATCTCTGCATGCTTAAAGCCTTATTTTAAGAGATATTAAAATGAAAATATCTTTTAAGTGATTGAGCTAACTTTCTAGTTTCTAAAACACTTTCAAGTTTCTCTTAATTTTGCGCGTTTACACTTCAAAAAGCAGCTTAAATACCTAAACATTGTGTTTTGAGATGATGTTTTTATTTAAAATGTATTTTTATATTTATTTCTAGAAGTATCAGTTGTTTATCAGAGAGGTTTACCAGTGATAACGATACCTTTACCATCACGTCGAGAACGATGTCACTTCACTTTACGACCAGTGAGTCACACAGTTCGAGACTTTTTATTCCACGTCCAGGCAGAAGATCGTGGAATCGACAGGATAGGAGTAAGAACAGTCGGTACGGTTAAGAAATATGTTATAATAATAATTATAATAAATCGTCATCATCATCATCATCATTATTATTATCATCGTATTTGCCAAAATAAATTTATGACTCACCTTTTTAAAAAAGAAAATACGTTTTATTATAGGCTTTTATGCAAATTAGTTGAAATTACTGACATTAATATTAATTATGTATAAATGAATGCATTTTTAGAAAGTGACAAAACACAATTCACTATGTTGATATTGAAAAATGAATAATATTAGAATATTAGAAGCCAATTTCTCTTAATAAGCTGATGACGCCAATGGAGATAACAGCAAAACGATTTAAGTCCAGGTTTGAATCAACTTATGAGAGAATGTGAAGTTTCATTCGAAACTAGAGGAGTAAACGAAGGTGAAAAAATAAATTCCACAGTGATATGATACCTTTTAAAATAAACTATTTTAAAGAAGTTTGAAAATGATTGGATTTTTATTTAAAAAAAAAACTTGAAAAATCTATGAGCCACCACACCACCTTTTAAGAAATCTTCTAAAAAGTTTATTTTTTAAAGGTATCATCATAAAAATATGCATTGCATCTAAATATGGATCATATTTAATTAATGAATGAGATTTTTTTAATTTTAAATGTTGACATTAATGAGTTTAGCCTATTTTTATTGTTAGAAATTTTTGTCCATATGGAAATTAACATGGAAGAAAACAGAGACATGGACAGAAAACCTGAGAATGATTTAAAATATTTATGAAACTTGCACCTTCATTTATTTTCCTCTGTAGGAATAAAGTATGTTTGATGCAAAAAGACCAAACACAAATCAAGTTCAGACTAATTTAATTAACCAAGAAATATTCTCGCATTGGTTTTAATATTATAAGAGTCTCATGTATAGTGTGATCTCTTATGGTTTGGGGAATACCTTATACAGTGGGGACTCTTATTTAATATTGGGTTACACCGCCATCTAGTATTAACTTTTTAATTAGTCTAGAAACGGTTTCCACCTTAAATTGTTAAAATTGAGAAATGATTAATTGATTCTTGGAAGAATAACAAAAGAGACAGAGGCAATTTTTGGGCCACAGCAGAAATTGTTATTATATTATATGACGCGTTACAAAATAAATGTCTGGTGTCTTGTTTGTTGTTAGAATGTCATATTTCTCAATAGGAAACCTTTAGGTCACACACACATACACCATAAGGATTTATGCTAATTTCTCGTTTCATGTTTTGTTATGAAATTTTACTGCTAACAATAAAATTAATAACTTACTGATTGCCATTTGTCACTTTTAAGGGTGACTTATGGGCCCAAGTTCAAGAACTTGTAAACTTGTAACTTCCAAGTTTTTGAACCTCCTTGAGGTTCTTTGAGCAACAGTTTCAAGTTAGAAAAACTACAGTATTCAAGAATAATCAGTAAGAGAGTACATAGAGTGCAGTTTACATACAGTAAAGTTCATAGGCAGGTATGTTTTTTTGGGCTGGCAATTTTATGAAAGAAGCCCATGAGCTTTGTTGACCTGTGCCTCAGTTTTACATTATTTTTAACAAAATGTAGATCTCTATTCAATAAACTCCTTAGCTTTTTTCTAAGTTGGAATTCTGCTCAGAGATCTCAAGTTGAAGATCAAATTTTCAGTTTCCCCTTTTTGAATTTGGGCGATGACCTATTATTATGTTATAACAACCGTTTTGTGATACAAAACTGGTAATTAGCGGCTTGTAATTAGTAATTACTAACAGTTTATTAGTAATTATTAATTACCAAGGTTGGGATTTGTATGCAGTATATCAAGTTCGCAGTCAGACTAGATGTCTGATTATTATGAGTTGCTCACTAGAATTCTAGCCTCTAAACAGTGTTTTTGATTGAAAAACCATAATTGTTGGTTGATCTTAAAACGGAGATTGTTACTTAACATTTGACTCTTGGGACAAACAGATTGAGAAACACTTGGCTAATATTGCATAAAAATTCAGTCCGTACTAATTACAATGCATGAAATGAATGCTATTCTTCTCAAATACAGTAAACTGTTATAGCATTCCATTGCTAAGTGAAATCCAAACTTGAAAATACAAAAAAAATGCCATTATAACTTTGATAATTCTCATGTTGGTTTATAATAATTATATTTAGGGGTGGGATTGGGGGGGGGGGGGAGGAAGCGCACACATAATCTTCTTTCTTGCAAAATAAATTAATTTTTGTTTGTATTTTTATTTTCTCTTTTCTTTAAATTCTTACAAAAAAATAATATTGAAATGGTGTTAATTACACTTATTTCAATGGTGTTTTTTTGAAGAACCTTGAAAGAAAGAAAGAAATAATTAAAAAATAATTTAAATTGTAAGGTGGCTCATTGTTAATTTCTATGTACTTAATAAAAAGAGAAAATTTATTGGCAACTTTTCATAAATAATTGTATTTCTTGTTTATTTTTCAGTTTTAAAGGTTTTTTTTTCTAATTCTCACTTACGCATTCAACAATTTTTTTGTATTAATTTTCCTTTTTAAGATTGCTTCATAATTAAAGTCAGCATATAATTTTTTTGTGTCTAAAAATAAATTATATGAAATGTTGAAAGATTCCATGAAACGAAATTTTGCAATAGGAATCATTTTTTTTTTCTGTTGTGTGCGGCATGTTTTTAAAAAATTTAGTTAACATAAAAAATACGAATAACAAATTATTTTTTACGATTAATGACTAATTTGCAATATATGAATTTTAGAAATAATTCATCTGCAAAATTTATATCTTAATTTATCTTCTTTAATGCGGTTTTAAAGTTAATCGTTTTTCAGTTTCTTGCAAAATGAAGAGAACCTTCAACGCTGTTTTAGAAAGTAGAAAGGTAGCTCAGTTATCACTTAAGAGTATTTTCATATTAATATCTTTCAAAATAAGCTTTTTTATGTGAGTTTGAAAATGATCCAACTTTAAGCATCATTTATTTTGAAAGGTATTAACATTAAAATACCCTTAATTTATTAAAGCTACCCTTATAATTTCTAAACCCACTTCCTAGTGTTTTCTTAATTTTGAACCTCAAAAACAGAATAATAATCAGAGGTTGAAAATGAGCTATTCATAAACAATTTTCACGAAGAATGGAGTAAAAATTGCTTTTAGTTATCGATTCGTAAGCACTTTGAGACCCACCACTGACTGATTAATAGATTGAGTCTTTCGAGCTCTTGTTATGTTTGAAATGTTGGTGATGTGATGTAGAAACTGATGACTGATGATGATCTTTTTTCAATTTAATTTTCGTTTCTTTTTGTTGTTGTTCTCGTTATTTTCAGATGGAGTTCGTGTCGCATCTTCGACGAGCATCGAATTCTTAATGCAAGATGACTTCCAGCTTTTGGTCAATGATGTGGTCTATCATGTTAGTCCACCCGCATCAGGTGACCAGAAAAGACCATTTGTATACATTATAAACCTACCTTATCTCTGTACTCTAATAAAACTTTGCTGAAAAATAGAGCTAAGCTTTTAAAAAAAAATAACTTTGGCAAATGTTTTCTAAAGAAAGCCTATTGCAAAATTTTAAGCTTAGCTTTGTGCTTTCTACAGAAATGTTTTTGGACAGGATGCGGAAGAAAAACGATGAAAAACACCTTTTTAAGCAACTTATCAAAGAGTTTCAAGATTTGTTTACAACTAAAAAGGCTGGTTAGAGACTAGATTTACTGTTGTAAGTTAACTCTAGCCTCTAGCCAGCCTTTTTGATGCCAAATGCATAATAATTCGTTTTGCCGCATTTATAACTAAAACTAAAAGAATTTTCAGTGATAATTTTCACAATGTCATCATTTTTTCACAAAATCATTGAAAATAAACTTTTATACAAGTACGAGAAAAGCAAAACTTTCTGTTTTTCACAGCTTAAAAGTAGAACTTTAAACATAAAAGTATAAAGATATCGTTATATATTTCTTCACTTTCTTATTTATTCTTATAATTTAAAATAAATATTGAAACTATTTCATAAGTTGCTTCGAAATAAAACGTTCTCGTCTTTTTTCTGCCACAAGGTTGAAAAAAAAAACATGAAAATGGAGCATCTTAAATAAAATATACTCATGACAATTTCGCATTTATGTTTGTCTTATTTGTAAAGAACGACTAACCCATGAGCAGTTAGAACGTTTGTCGGATGTACGTCATCTGGTGAGCGTATTGTACGAAGCTCTAGGGGTCGAAGAACACCAACTTAGAAAGGAACGAGAACTTCTTCAGAGACTAGAAGAGCTCAAAACTGAACTGGAACCAATGGAACAGGCAAGAAAACTATCTAAACAACATGGAAAACTTGAATGCAAAGAAAGAGATATGATAATTACTCATTGGCGTGATTATTTTTAAATTATTGTTTCAGAAAAGGCAGGAGTTGGAGGTGCTATCAAATCGTCGAACCACGGTTCTGTCGTGGTTGGGTCTCGGACTGATGGCAACTCAATTCGGTATTCTTGCACGGCTAACGTGGTGGGAGTATTCTTGGGATATCATGGAACCGGTGACGTATTTTGTCACTTACGGTACCACAATGGCAGCTTATGCGTATTTTGTGCTTACCAAACAGGTTTCTATTTTTTACGTCATATTACATCATTATTATGGAAATTGATGCAGAGAAACAATGAGAACATTTCTGTTTTTAATTTGGTTTTAAAGAACTTTCGAAAGAATTTCAGTATTTATTTGAAACTAGAATAGTAAACGAAAGTATAGAGATACTTTTCTTGGTGATACTTTTCTTGGTGATATCAAAAATATTATCACGACAAATCTTCTAATTTCCATTAAATCTTGAAATTATTTCAGAAGTTACTTAAGGTAGTTTAAAAATGTAAACGTCTTTTTAACTTTGATTATTCTGTCTTTCAGGAGCGAAATCAAGAAAAACTTTAACGTGTTTTAGAAACTAGGAAGGTGGCTCAATCACTTAAGGGTATTTTATGTTGATATCTTTCCAAGTAAACATTTTGTAGACAAAAACTAACAAATATCGTCTGGGTCAGCTCGCATAAAATTTTGAACGATATAAGCATGAAAATTTCCTAAGTGATTTACATTTTAAACCAGCTTAAGCAGACTACATTTTAACATTGTGTATCTATTAAAAGTTTATTTTGAAAGATATCAACTTGAAAATATTATTAAGTGATCCGGCTACCTTCTAGTTTCTAAAACACTTTTAATTTTTTTTAGTGTTGCTTCTTAAATGCAGAGTTAAACAAAACATTGTTTTTCTGCATCATCTTTCAAAAAAAAAAAGGGGTGGAAGGCGATTGATACAATTACAAATTTAGCTCTTAATTCAAAACTGGATTCGCTGTTTTCTTTAGGATTATATCTTACCAGAAATCAAAGACCGACAGTTTCTAATTGGTTTTTATAAGAAGGCAAAGAAAAGTGGACTGGACGTTCACCGATACAACGTAATCAAAGATACGATCGCAGATATCGAGCGAGACTTGAATCGCCTCAGAGATCCTCTATATCTTCATCTACCACCGTCGGCTCTTCAGGACAATGTTAGTGGTTCTGGTGGTTCAGGTAGTGGTAGTTCTGTTGGTAATAATACGGTAACAAAACAGGTAACGGACGAGGCATAGAACAAAAAGAGTCGGATTGATTTCTTTCTTTTTTTTTACGAGTGTCTTCGTTAAAGAAGACGTACGATGATGTTGTCGACGTTAGGAGAATAGATCTGATTTACCCTTAAATTATGGCGATCTTATTGATTGATAATAATTTGACCCTCATAATTATATATTATTATTACTGAATTATTATCTATTGGCTGAAAAACAAAAAAAATTGGCGCAATCCCATATATGTTTTTTTGTTTTTGTTTTAATCTGTTGAATGGGGATATTTTATTTAAAAAAATGTTATTGGAAGATATTTTAGATATTTTGAATTGGATTTTGCACTTTGAACAACTTTACGAATAAGTTTTAAAATTTGTTTTCGTTGTTCTCATGCCTTTTCGATGGGTACTTATTATATATATTATATTTTGTGCAAGGTTTCGGTGCTTTAACGTTGTGTCTTCCATATTTAGTTGACACATTTTATTTTATTCTTTCGAGTTGCACTGAATGTATTGTAATAATGTTATACAAAGACATTGGAAGTTAGCGAGGTTTCTGTCAAACAGACTTATATATGATTGCATAATGTGTATGGTTGATTTGCACTTTTAGCCCAGGTATACAGTTCAGCAACATCGGGCGTAACTATCGAGACTGACGTGAATACAAGGGGTTGGAATATAATATGAAAGTAAAAAACATTTAATATTTTCCGTCCACACGTCAGCAATATGTGACGATATATGGTGAAAACTGTTTTAACATGAAAAATTCTTTTTACATGAAATATATGTTCGATCTAGAATTGTATAAAAATTCTTTTTAACACAAAATTTCTATTGCATTTCATGTTAAACGATTTCCACTGTATTAATGAGTACAGTGAAAACCGTTTAACACGAAACATATGTTCGGTCTCAGTTCCCTTAGATTAGCAAAAAAATTCAATACGAACAACATTTAATTTCACATAACTTTCAAAAAGAAAGAAATGTGGTGGTTCTGGCAGGAAAGCAAGTACAAAACCCTCCTACTTTAATTGAAATCAACAATAGAAAAGTGGAGAAATGTTTCCCATTCAGGTTGGGAAATATTTCTTGCTAAAAAAATGTTAGATAAATTGCCCTCTCTAAAAATACTGTAGACGTAATTCGAACAAAGGTAACTTTTTTAACGTCAGGCTCAACTGTTGGGTCTGATATTGTTATGTGTACCTGGCTTAATCAAAGCAACAAAAAAGGTTCTTTGACAATCTATAGGCGTTCTTCTTGTAATATAAACTTTACTCTGTATAAAAAATGCCTGAAGTGAAAGTGTAACTTAGTGTCATAGTCACACTGTAGTATCTTTACACTGGTTTAGATGAGAAATGTTTATTTGAAGTTATTTGCACTCTAGTGTAGCCGAGAATGCAGCAAACCTCAGAATCCTATTTGAAAGAGAGAAGTATGCAGGTGGATTTTAAGCCCCAATCTTTTTCCAGGTCCAGTCAGTTTTATTGCATTATTATTTTAACTTTAATTATTTTCCATCAAAGATAATGTTTATGCGAATTAAATTTGTAAATCAGGGGGAAACAACTTGGTTGTTAGTAACTTAATGAGATTGCAAGCAAAATTACAAAAAAATGATTCTTTCAATGATAAATTAAGTATTGCTGCTTGAAAATATATATATCATAGTTCAACGAGAGGAGTACTTGGGATTTATTGACTTTCATTTTATAAAGCGAATAATTACGAGCATTTAGAAATTTGAACAAAGGAACTTCTCTTTTTTATTATCTGTTCTAGTCGCATACGAAATTAAAAAAAATTCACCGCCTTAATTAAATAATATCCCTTATATATTATATGATAAAATGATTATAAAAAACTAATTAACTGCTTAAAATATTTGAGAGATAATTAATGCCCTGTAGGAGCAGCATTTTGTCGAAAGTGATTGTTACGTTTTGCACAATTACTTCAATTTTTTTAAGAAAAATCATTCCTGTTTATATCTTTACACACTTGAGTATAATTTGTTTAAAACAAGCTATTTCAGTATAATTGGTATTCTTTTATAAGGTATGTACTTACACTTAAACATGAAATAGATTTGATTTCTGTTTTAGTTTATTCTATTTCTTTTGACTACAGTGGAAACCGTTTGACACAAAAAATCGGATAACACGAAATACATGTTTAGTCCGATCGTTTGTGATGTGTTTTTTTAATATATTTAAATTCATATAAGATGATATGGATAACACGAAAATACATATTACACAACACGAAATAAAATTAAGGCCTGATTTTATTAATTCGCGTTGTGATAAAGCTTTTTATACACAAAAAATACTTAAATCAGTCGCCGAGTTTTCCAAATTCCGCTTCCTTTCTAAGCAATGAACTTATAACGAATATACTGCTGTACAATCAAAAATTATTAATTAAATAAATTGGCAAAGTCAAAAGTTCTTGCCGTTTTAAATCCTCATTACTATTATTATTGTAGTAGGCACTACTATAAATGCATTAACTTATAAACTTAACTTATTACCTTATTTTACCTTATTTACCTTATTTACTTAACCTATAAACTTTTAAACGTTTTCTTCAACATGAAATTCGTTTAACACGAAAAACTATTGTGGCTTCTTCCATTTTGTGTTAAAAGGTTTCCAGTGTACAGTAAATAATGCTGCGGGTATATTATATGGTTTACTTGTAATCAACTTATAATTACCCAGTTTAACCCAGTTACTTAAATTTTCTTAAGCAAATTAATATAAAGGAACAAGTAATTTGACTAATTTTTTTAAAAAAATGTTTGGTTCAAAAACTGATATTCTTAAACATTTCAAAATATATTTATTATTTTTTTTTTCAATGAACACAACTAACTAATCAAATAATTATAATTTAATTGCATATTATTACTTTATATATTGAAAATGTTTTTGGTTTGAATATTTTAACTTACCAGCTTTTTGTGGGGAATTTTTTGTGATTCTGTTTGTGTGTTTTAAGTGTATTATTTCTTCGGTAATATTTTTCTTGTGACAACTGTTAACTCATTCCTCAGGGTATAAATTTTCATTAACTTTTTAACTCAAAATATCCATTTTTCGGCTACATGCTTTTTATTTATATGTATATTTTTCACTCACTTTTCAATAATTTATAAGAATTATTTGAAGTTAAACTTTCCTATTTTTGTCCCCTGCTTTTTTTAAGTTAACGAACGTTGGTCGCCATTGTTTATTCCTCCCAAGTTTTTAATGTTATATTTTTAATATGGTTATTATTTGTGTGCTAACAATTTGCATTATTAGCTTACATTTTTAAACGACGTTTAATTTTTTTTTTCTTCTTGCAAACTATAAATTGCTTTCTATAAAGAATTTAACTTATTGTTAAATACAGTAAGACATTTAAAGCGAATTGATATACATATTATATAAGCTTGCATTACGATGAGAATTAGAAACGATTTTACAATTTTAGAAATACAGAAACTTATTGTACAGTCGCCTCATACTAACTTGAAGCTTATGGCGTCAAAAAGTTTATTTTGTGTTATTAAGACGCAAAAAAATGCTATTTGTAATTAAAAAGACTGTAGAGACTAGTTTTCTCTCAGTAGAAATCACATAGTGGTTTTAAATTATAAACGCCTCTCAAACTCTGATTATTTTGTCATTCAGATGCAAAATAAAGAAAAACTTGATTGTGTTTTAGAAACTAGAAAGAAGGGTAGCTCAATCACTCAAGAGGTATTTTCATGTTGATATATTTCAAAATAATATATGAATATGAAAATGATCCAACTTTAAGCAGGCGATATTTTAATTTTTGTCTATAAAAATTATATTTTGGATTGTTAAACACTATAGTTTCTCTTAACTTTATTACTGAAAGACAGAATAGTGAAGAATTCAAAAATCAGCTGATAATTCTACATTTTAGCCTTTAAACTGTCTTTTTTTTATTTAATAAAAGCATATTTTTTGAATTGCTTGTCATTAATTTAAAACAAATAGTTTCTCTAGTACTATTAAGAAAAATGACATAAAAATAGTTTTCTGGTCAACCCCCCTGACATCACAAGCTTCAAGTTAACATGGAGGCGACTATAGTTAAACTTATTCTGCACTTTATAAAAAGAAATTGCATGACATTTTTTAACTATTGCGCTATTTGCACCAAAGTTGTTAAACGTATTATTAAGCGCGTTCGTTGTTTGAAATGTCATATTAGGTTTAACTTTTTAAGTGACTTGAGATATTTTTCACGAGGCCTTTGTTTCTCAAGAACACATACACACACAAAAAAAAAACCTGTCCAGTCATATTGAAAACCTTTCTGAATGGTAATTAGTAATTATTTTTAACGTCTTGACATGTTAAATTAGTTAAATCTCTTGTCAATTGATATAATGCATAATTATTTAAATTGGAGAAATGAGAAATCAATTAAAACAACGACATTTTTTTATTATAAAGTTTTAATTTTTAGTTCTTTTAAAACAAATTTTCAATTTAATCCATTTTACATATTTTTCAGAAAGTTTCAAAGGAAAAAAAAACAATCTTGGAACAACAACAAAAAATAAATAACGTTTTATCAAATCATAACGTCTTTAAAATAGGCAGAAGAACTTTTCGTTTAATTTTTTCGTTCTCCTTCGTTGACTTTAGGAATACACACGAGGGTATGTTCTGTGTGTCCTATGCAACTCATCCGACCAATCGATTCGTCATCTTGCACTCGAAATGAAATCAAGTCCTGCAACAATACAGAAATTAAGAAAAGTCAACAGCGTTATAAAGCATAAGCTCGAACTCTCGACCATTCTATCTTTCAGAAGCAAAGTTAAGAGAAATTTGAAAGTGTTTTAAAAACTAGAAGAGGAGCTCGATCACATTAGGTTATTTTCATATTGTTATCTTTTAAAATAAACTTTTGTTATGACAGTTTGAACGTAACTTTAAAATGATTCAGCTATCCGTTCTAGTTTCTAACGCTTTAAATTTCTCCTTAGTGTTGCTTTCTGAAGTCAGTTCTTCATAAAACATGGAAAATATTTTAGAAACTAAAAGGGCAGCTCAATCACTTAAGGCTATTTTTAATGTTGATACTTTTAAAATTAGCCCTTTTTCACCATTTAGAAAATGGACCCAACTTTTAAGCAGAATAATAATTTTTAAATTTTTGTATATAAAGCTTATTTTGAAAAATATCAACATAAAAAATACTATTAAGTAATTCAGCTACCATTCTAGTTTTTAATACACTTGAATCTGAAAATTTACTGTTCATAATTTTCACCTGTAAAAAAGCCTTTTCATTTCCGATCAAGAAATCCATGGCTAAATCTCCAAAGGTAATCATGGATTTTCTCGACTTGCGAACGTAGATTTTTCCAATGTGGCCTTCTGAAATATCATTTAAAGTGGCTCCCGTTGTTTTCTCGCTGTTCGCCATATTACTGTTGTCGTTCGAAACTGACGCTCTGCTCGTGGTTCCCGGTTCTTGTTTGATTTTTGGTTTTATGTCGTCCTGCAACCGTCGAATTCCTGGTAAAGGTCTAGGTAACTGTATGAGGAACAGTTCTTCATGACCTGTTAAAAAACATAAACAATTTTCAATTGATTTCTTCTAGCTTAATGCTTTTGATTTTCGTGACCTCGTGAACTCGATTCTTTGGCTTTTTCAAGGACGTCGCCAACTGTTGGATTTATTTTTACGTTTAATTCGACTGATTTCTTTTCCTTCTTAATTTCTTTTTTGACGTCTGTCATTTCGGTGTCTGTCGGAGTCGATGTCGGTTCTTCTTTAATTTTTACTATAAACAAACGTATCGAAACACAAGAAGTGCTTAATAGTCGAATGAGATTTCAAGACCATCGTTTCAGAGCTAATACAGATTTATGGGAAGTAATCAGTTACATTTTGTGAAGCAACATAAAAAAGGAAATCACACTTCAGTAGAAGTAACTCTCGAGTTCTAACACGAGTTGCTTTCGACGGCAGTTTTTGTCCAAAGTAACTGTAACCTCGTTATAAACAAAGAAAAATAACTAGTTACTTATTTAACGATCACGTTAATGATCCCATCGAAATGTACTTAAAATTTAATTCAGCTGCAAAACTGCGATGTTTTTCATTTACTTTTAAGACAAAACCTTCCGTTAGTTGCATATTCAACCGTTAAATCGTAACTTTCTTCCTATAAAGAAATTCGTTAGCGTTATAAAGAAGACTCAAACCATTTTTGAGGTCAGTCGTTGCACCGTCGTCATAGTCCAAAGGCTCGTCTTTTATCTTTACTTCCGTTTCGCTTTCGAGCTTAACTTGCTCCTGATTTTCGAGCTTTACTTTTGTCTCGCATTCATCGACAACTTCTTCTTTCACCGAGAACAATTGTTTCGACATCATTGGAAGGCTAACGGGAAGCTCACAAGCGGAAACGTATTCCAAGTAGTCGTCGTTGTCGATAAACTGAACATAAAAACAAATAAACAACTTGTGAGTAACCCCTTCACGCCGCTTAAAGTTGTTTTAATATAAACGTCCCTCGAACTCTGGTAATACTGTCTTTCAGAAAACGTGAAAGGGTTTTAGAAACTAGAAGGGTAATTTCACGTTGATATCTCTCATAATAAGCTTTTCATGTCAAATTTTAAAACGACCCAACGTTAATCAGAAGATCTTTTTATGGAAAAATATTAAAAAAAAATTATTTTGAAACATAACATGTTACCCGTTCTAGTTTTTTTTAAAATAAACTTTCAATTTCTCCTTAGTGTTGTTGCTTTTGAAACGTATAATAACCAGAGTTCGAAAATCAGCTGTTGAAATTATTGAAATTTTATCCCTCGGGAATTATGTTTATAAAGTATTGTCAAGACTCGCCCAACGATTGGCAAAACAATTTTTAAATCAAAAAAGAAAGTCATTAAAATCATGAAAAACATAAAAATTATAAGTGACTTTTCATGAATCATCAAACAACTTTTTAAATTAAAAAAAACGAAACTCCACCCCTCAACTTAGTGGCAGAGGTTGTCACCTCACAGTTCCATAATTCCTAATTCAAATACATTTATTCCCTATTCATATTCAACTCTGTACAATCTTCCAATCGACTCGAGAGCCACGTGACACGTGGGATAATTCAAATATTGAAATCTATAGTACTTTTGATATGAATAGGGAATACATACATTTGAATAGGGAATTAAAAGTAATGTGAGGCGACAACATCAACATCTGAGTAGAGGCATAGACTTATGGCTTTGATGCCAATGTCTGTTGTTTGGTGGCGCATCTATCTGATGAAGTTCATTTATAGGAAGGCAATTCATTTTTTTTTTTTTTTTTTTAAATTATATTAATGACTTATTTAAAATTTTAAAAACCATTTTGGCAATCGTTGGGTAAATCTTGACAATAATTTAAAAAGAAATTTCTGGATTTCATGGTCTCTAAGAATAAAAAAAAATGATCACAAACATCATCTCGAGTTGCAAGCTTTAACAGCCTTTCAGCTTCACCGTCGTCGTCCTCAACGCTGAAGTCGAAAGAGACTTTTGGTTTTTGAATGTAGCTCGATTCACCACTCGTGTTGCCTCCCATTCGTCCTAGAAAACGCAAAAACGAAGTTACGAGCGAACTCTTACATGAATACAATAGGTCGAGAGAACGTTTCTCAACCTTTTTGCATCTTTAGACTCAATCCTTCTCCAAAGAGAGTACTCTCTAACTGAACGACTCCACCTCGTCCTCGCCCCCTTCCTCTCCCACGATCACCTCGTCCCCTTCCACGATCTCCTCGTCCTCTTCTTCCTGGCCCCCCTCCTCCTCGCATCTGTTTCGCAGGACTTTCATTGTTAGCCGAACTAAAACAAAAATACATCACTAGCTGGGTAAACGTCCATCAAACTCTTGATTATTCTGTCTTTCAGGTTAAAAATTAAGAGAAGCTAGAAAACGTTTTAGAAACTAGAAGGGTACTTTCATGTTGATATCTTTCAAAATAAACTTTTTATAGCCTGTCTGTCTGTAGGTTTCTTGGTTAAAAACATTTACGTAAAATTTCTTTTTTCTTCAAGTTGTCATAAATAGCTTATTTTAAAAGGTATCGTCATACTCTTCTAATTTCATATAAAACTTAAGATTCGATCACAATTTCTGTTTCATAGTCCGAGGGTTTTTTTCTCGTTATCGTGTCCTAGAATGAAATGTGAAGTTACTTGTTATCTTCGCTCTTTTCGCGTTTCACAGGAATATTTGGAGCAATTACACGTCTCGGTGTCCCTCTGCCACCTAAAGTAAGGTCTCTAGGGCTTCTTAATGTTGGCAACCTAAAAAAAAACGTTTCAGAATGGTAAAATACTCATACATATATTCTGGTAGTACAAATGTGGTTCCTATGTTCATTTGGTCAATATAGTTCTAATGAGAAATCCTCAATAAGAGCCACGTTTGGTCTACTTTTAAATGTTTCTACCTTGAACCTCGAGCAAAACGATTGGCACTTAATCCCTGTAACACCCTGTTCAGCTGAGCTGGAGAGGGATTTCCCGACATTGCTGTTTTTCAAGCTGACAAATTAAAGACGATATTTTTTCATCGACGAATTTATCAGATTTTGAACTCAAATGAAACGAGAATCACGTAATCACATTAGAAATCCCACATGGAAATTGGAATTACTCTACGTTAGTAAAGAAGAAGGTGCCGCAGTCTTAAAAGTCTCTGCTCATTGGTTGGAATATATCTACGTCACAAAGGAGCAATGTTTCAATTTTTTTTGTTACACTTGCTTCAACCTAAGAAAAAGATTGCGACGTCAGTCGGGTTGACAGAAAATTTAGGATTTTGTTACTTATTTTAATAGAAAATGGGATGATAGCAAACGGTATCAACAGTTTAAAGAGAAAAAATGTTGATTCTTTTGTTATTACCCCTTTATATCAGAGAAAAATGACACAAGCCTAAATTTATTGTCAACCCTTCTGACGTCACAAACTTCCTCATACGGCGGGCAAGTATACATTAGTTTCATAATAATTATGCATGGCCTCATCTAATTTAATATTATGTTTGCTTCTACAAAATAATTATAGAATTTCTTTTTACATATTATTTATAGTAAATATGTATAATGGATTAAATATATTGAACATTCGCAAATCAGCTCATAAAAATGATGCAATTTTGAAGAAAAAAAAACAGGATCTGTTTTTTTCATACTATGCCTAGCCTCCTATTTAGTATAGGAGGCAGAGTTATAGCCTACTTCTGACGTCAGAAGAGTTGATGAAAAATTTAGGCTTGTTTTATTTTATTTAATAAAACGGGAAAATAATAAACTGCATGAATCTTTTTGTTCAAGCTGTTGAGAACATATCCTTTCATCCTTTTTCTATCAAACTAAATGACACAATCCTAAATTTTACGTCAACCCGTATGACGTCACAAGCTTCTTCTTACGACGCGGTATGTGTACCACTGTACTTGTATGTATATTTAGAAGATAAAATAGTTATTCTAAACTTGCAACAATTCAGCGTATTTTTGCCCTTTTGCCTTATTTCCCACGTTTATAGATAGTTGTTTCTTGAGATTGGTGGTTCGATTGCACATAATTTTTGCAACTTGAACTAATTTGTCGTGTAGAAAAAGATGCTAAAGTAAACTAGCTGAGTGTTTGAATAGTTATATACTCTACGATATATACCTATTTTTTTTTTTTTTTTGCCTCACGGAAGTGACGTCAAAATCTGCTCCCTGTATAAATTCCGTTCCAGATTTTTCTGGCTTTCTTTCTTTTTATTCTTGGGTCGTCTTTGCACGTGAAATTTGTTGCAAGGAATCATTTATTTTGTTAAATCGTATACTCGAAATTAATGTATTTTATTTAGGTTCTGTTTTTATTTCTGGTCTTCGGATGGCTTTCAAACGATGGTGAGTTTTCACGATTGAATTGGATTGTCGTTGCGGATTTTTTTCATTTTTCTGGGCCATGTGGCTCCAGAGAGAGGTGTCCTGTGAGGCCTCGCTGCCTGAATGTCTTTTTGTTTGCTATGATGTTTGTAATTTGCGTCGGAACAGTTTGTGAGAGGCAACAGCCATTGCCATTAATCCACATTCTGCAGATGGTGAAACTTTTTTTCTGAGCGAACAATTTCAGTTTTGTTTTCAGTAAAACAGCAATTTTTAAATGTTTTCTATAATTATCTTATATTAATAATTTTATTTCTTGTTTTTTAAAGGTTCGTAATGTAAGCTATCGTCTGAAATGGAACAGTTTCTTCAGGTTATTAAATATTGTGTTAATTTTGTATTTTTGTTTTTTGACTGATGAAGCTATTGATTGCATCTATGAGAAATTTGTGATTATTTAGTTTTATCTGAGTCGTTTTATTTTGGAGTTTAGTTTTTATTCAAATATTCGTTTTTTTCTTTCTTTTAGGTATGTTAAAGCGGATCGAGATGTTTTTCAGATTAGGAAAAAAAAAGTGAAAATTTGCATTTATGACGTCAGCATATTGCTTTATATGGCATTATTGACGTAGTTCGTTTCAGTTGTATTGTTTGAAGTGTCTTAAAATTGGGTGCAATGACGTCATAAACCACTTTTATTGAGTGTTCAATATTTTTGTATTTTGCTCTTAATTTATGAATAAAGCATTTTTATTTTACTATTTTTGTTGTAATTTTTAAGTAAAATTGTATGTTTTGTCGTCGTGTTATGTTGGTAATTTGCTAGATGGCAGCACTAGCATCATTTTTGTTTTTAAAACGTTGGTATCTTGAATATGGCCCTTAATACAAGTGATTTCGTGGGACGTTGGTGTGAACTAAAATGGCGTATTCCTATTTGAAATGTATTGCTTTAACGCCATGTTGGTTCTCTTTGAACTTAAAACATTAGAATTTGATAAATGTTATTTACAATTTTACTTTCTAAGTTATCTTAAATTTTATTTCAGAAAATATATGTATTACATTAAGATATTGTAAATCGTTTTGTTTAGGATAACATTGGTGCAGTTATTTTAGGAAATTTGAAGTTCTCTGTAGGCAATTCCTCATGTGTTTGTGACCACTTTTGACGGTAGGTGGCGCCATAATCACTCAAAAACCGTCTTGGTTTATTGACTTTTTTTTCTTTTTCTCGTCGATTTTCGCGTCGTTTTTCTTCATTTTGATGCAGTTTTGCTAATCTTTAAGGCGTGGTTTTCAATTTATTTGTCAGAAGGAAAGATCTGCTTATAAATTCTGTGGTTTTCCTCGTTTTTTTCTTATCAAATCGTCGATTTTTCGCTCTTTAAACCGGTAAAAAAATGCGATGAGGTCATCCATCGCCATTGACCCGCCATTAGAACATTTTATTTTTTAGTAGCGTTTTCAGTGTCGTTTTTGTCATTTTTACTTATTTTTCGCACTTCTTTCTAAAGTTTCTTTTGAAATTAACTTGTTAGAGCTCATTTACAATTCAAATTAATCTATTTTGGCCGTAATTTCTTTCAGTTTTTGTTGTTTTTATGGTCTTTTGTAATGATGTTCTTTGTTCTTTCTGCGTGTTAGGCTTATTTATTACGGAACTTTTTTGAAACACGTTTTTACCGTTTTTCTTTATCTGAACGGTTTTTCAAAGAAACTACTTTCCATTCATTGTGTGTTTCCATTTTAATACAAATTAATTTGTTTTCGTTCTTGAATTCAGTTAAAATCGTTCATTTTTCAAATTTTTTTGTTCTTGACCTCATGGTAACGTGGCTTCTGCTCCGCGTGGAAAATCGTATTTCACGATCATAATTGTAGTTATCTTACGGGAATTTCGTGAAAGATACGTTAATTCTGTATGAAATTGTGCGAAGAACAAAAGGAGGGGTTTCTAGTAAAAAGGAGCAAAAAAATGAACGTTTTTCTGGTCGAAAATGGTGAAATCGGGCGTTTTTGCACACCAAAAGGGCGTTTTCTTATGCTAGCCGACTAAATTGTTAATTTTAACGTTTTTTTTTTTTTGTGTTTTTACTTCTATTTTAGCCTCTTCGGATTGTTTGAATTTGCGAATCGAATCCCCAATCGTGTCTATTAATGGTTCAGGAACTGATGGTGATGGAAAATCCAAGTCCACAGTCGGTGGGACTTCAGTTTGTTCAGCAATATTACACAATGCTGAACAAAGCTCCGGCCTATCTACACAGGTATGGAACGGAGCAAAGTACCGAAATGAACTACGATATAACCGTTGATCATAACTATAGAAATGACTTTTTTTCGAAATGCGACAGATTCTACAGCACGAATTCGACGTTTCTACGTGGTGGTCTCGATAGTGCTGGAAAGGCTGAGACTCCCGTTCAGGGACAATCGGTTTGAAACTCAAAAGTGTAATTATAAATTAGTAGCCTTCTGACGCTGGTTTTGCGTTCTTTGTTTTTGGTAGGCGATTCATGCGAAGATAATGGAAATGGACTTCCGAGACTGTCATACAAAGATCATAATGGTCGATAGTCAGGTTACGGTCGGAGACGGAGTTGTAATTCAGGTTATTATTTAATTTATTTTTTTGTATTTTAGTTTTCGAAAAATAGTTTCTTAGATGATGGCCGTTGAATTCTTTGATTCTGATTTTAAAATTTTGAAAACATACAGCCATCTTTCACCAATTTGTTTTTCTAACTGGAATTTTAATAGGAAGCTATAAATCGTTGCATGTTGTGGTTTTCTGAGTTTATTCGTTGATTTCTTGTGGGTTTCTGCTTTTATTTGGGAATTGATTGCTGTTTTTGCGTTTATTTGCGGATTATTTTTTTTGCAGTTTTCTGCTTTTACATGCTGATTTGTTGTCGAGTTCTGTGTTTGTTTGCTGATTTCTTGCTGACATCTGCGTTTGTTTGCTGATATTTCTTGCAGTTTTCTGTACTTCTCTTTGTTTTAGGCAGTTTTTGATGTTTATCTGTAGCCTTTTTGTGTGTTTATCCTAGTTTATATATGGATTTCTCACATTTTTAGCGTTTTTATGCAGATTTATTGCTATTTCCTGCACATTACTTAAGATTTTGCTTGATTTATACTAATTTTGATTAACAACTTATGTTTTTTTACGTGTTGGAGGAGAGAACCAACTCAGATACAATGTATTTTCATGTTTTTAGGTTTCTGGAGAGTTATCTAACAACGGACAGCCTCTTCGTCGTTTTATGCAGACGTTCGTCCTAGCGTTGCAATCTCCGAAGCAATATTATGTTCAGAACGACATCTTGCGTTATCAGGATGAAGTTTTTCCCGAAGAAGACGAGAACGACGTTCAAGAAGGTTCTGGTGGTAGGTTTTCTTTATGAATTTCAATTGTTGTATCTTTATTAATTCTCTTTTTAACGATTCAGAACTTGGAAGTGAAAGCGAACAAGTCGATACGACGAATAACGTTCACGATCCTTCGTTGTCTCACTATTACGGCCAACATTCTTTGAAGTATGATGTTGTGTATGTCTGTTGTTAATCGTTTAAATTTGATAATGTATTTTCTTCTTCTTTACAATACAAAAGTAATGGAAGTGCACATGTTGACGAGCAACCGATTCAAACGCCGATTCCATTGACACCTACTGCTGCTGCGCCTGTCGTACCGTTGAACGTTACTCCTCATCCTTCGGTTGCCTCGGTTCATCCCGTGGCGCCGGTTCCGTCTGTGGTCGTTCCCGTTCAGCAATCTCCTCCAGTCGTTCCGGAGACGAACGTCGAGACTGTTTCCGAACTGAAGCAAGATTATTCTCTTCAAAGCGTCGATGTTTACGAAGAGAAATCGCCCAGCAAGTCTCCCGAATTGGTTTACGACGATCTTTCGGAACCTGGTTTGTTTTCTATTTTTTTGTTTTTTGTTTTTTATTTTCGGTGGGTGTTTTTTTATGATTTGTCGTCAAACGGCGAGACTAGTGGTTTTCGTTAAGCTACTTGTGAAAGTTGTAACTAAATTTAAAGGCATACCGGTAAACGAAGGCTAATTTTTATTAGGTCATCTTTGAAAATTGCCCTTTTTTACGCTCTTTTGAAAAAGGCGAATTTGAATATGCTTTCGATTAGGAGCCGTGGAACTCCTTTGCAGCATTTTCGACTCATTTCATGCTTTTGAAGCAACCTTTATATGAATTCCACAGCCTTACTTTGAAGGCTAGTGGCTGATACTCGATAATAACTGCAATTTGTGCGGGGATTTTATGACTTTGATTTCTGCAAGAAACCTTCAATTGAAAAATGAAAATCATTAGTTTTTTTAAAAAAAAATATTATCACGAAAGTTTCTTTACTCATAGTTTTTTAATAAGTCTTAATATTATTTTTATCGGTTACTGTTTAAAACACGTTTCCATATTTTTTGCAACAACCTGTTATGTAATTAAGGATCTTTTTTCGTTTTCTGAAGTGAACGATGAACCAAAAACGTATGCGACGATGGTTAGCAAGAAGTCTTCTCCTACTGTTCCGTCACCGAATACGAGTAATGTCGTCGGACAGAGTAAGATCGTTCCCGGAATTCCGAGTACCCAACCTCCGATGCGGACCGAGATGAGGACCAACGATTCTTACAATACGAATAGTTACGAACCGCAGCAGCAGAGGCCGGGACCGAGGCCGAGGACCATGAACTTCGGTAGCGGTGGTCGCAACAACGGAAACGGTTCTAAGTAAGCAACTTTTGGGGGGGGGGGGGGGGGAACAACTAAAAGTTGGAAGCGTTTTAAGAAACTTGAAGAGTAAATCAATATTAAATGGTTTTATGGTACAAAAATTAAAATATATGCAGTTGTTAAAAAAAATAACTTGAGTTGTTTTCAAATTGCCAGAAAGCTTATTTTGAAGGTTATTGTCCCGAAAATGTCTGAAATAACTGAGAATACTCTTCCCGTTTCTACAATCCTGAAGTTTTTGTTAAATGCTTTTTGAAATCTGGTTGTTATTCTTTTTATCATGAACAAACTTAAAAGAAACTAGAAGGGTCGCCACAATCAGTTAACGGTAATTTTAGGTTGATATTTTTTAAAATAAGCTTTTTTTTATTGTAGTTTGAAAATGAAAATGATCGAACTTTTGAAAAATAACAACATGAAAAAAAAAATACTATTAATTGATTTGGCTACCATTCTAGTTTCTAACATATTTTCAGTTTCTCGTAAATGTTGCTTTTGAAACGTAGAATAATCATTGATATGCAGTTTTTTTATTGATTGTGTGTAATGCAAAACTTCAAAAAGATCTCGTTTGTTTATTGTTATGGACATATTTTAATTGTTTATCAGTTACAACCCGATGTCGAACAGAGACAACAGAATGAGTAATAGTAGGGGAGGATCCGAAGACCCTGTTGACGTCGATCGACGTAGAATGGAACCTCGGTATCCCGACAGCCAACAGTTATTCGTCGGAAACCTTCCCGTCGATGTCGACGAACACGAACTTCGTGACGTTTTCTCTCGATTCGGAGCAGTCATCGACGTACGGATCAATAACAAAGGGAATCCTAAAATCGGCAACCCTAATATTCCCATGAACAGAGGACCGCTAGTAAGTATTATTTTTTTTCGCCAAACCTCTCTTTCCGATCTTTGTTCGTTTCCTTTCGTCGCTTATGGTAGAAGCTCGCAAAATCTTGGTAAATTACGTTACGGTGACGCGCTTGACTTGTGTTTTTTTGTTTTTTCACCAAACTTTATTGTCGTAACTAAAGATAAACGAAGGTGCAAGGTTTTTTTTTAAACCACTGTGCACTAATATGAGGCGAACGGCATGTGCTCTATTACTGGCTTAAGTGTACTTGGCCAGTTAGGAATTCAAGGAATTTCCTTCTTGGTTACCAGCGAACTGTTAGTCTAGGGACCTTGCGAGGTGTCCACATGTGCATCAACAACTTATGTGGGGAGTCCGCCATTGAGAAAAACTGGTCTATATCTAGCTGCAAGGGTTATTTTTTAAGATATCTTTAAAAATGAACTTTTTACGTTTTTTAATCCCAAAAATTGTAAATAATCCCATAAAAAGTTTATTCTATTCAATGTCGTTGTGGAATTTGCCTTTTGACCTTCGTTTACTCTTCTAGTTTCAAATGTTTCAAAATGCAAGTTTATTGAGGCTGCGCTTACAATTTGCTTGATGCACTTTCCACTATCTCTTTAACGCGAAACCTTTCTTTTCTTTTTAGAACTTTGGTTTTGTCACGTTCAAAGATTCAGCCATTGCTCAGCGAATGATAATGGATAAAGTATAGTATCGTTCCGTGTGTTTTTATTGCATAATTAGGGATGGACAAAAATGTCGTCAATGAATCGATTTTTATGGAATCGAATTAGATGAATCAACTTATCATTCGATTTGGATTTAGATTAAAAATTGGAAATTTTTAATGATTCGATACAATTCAATTCGATTTTCTTTTTTTTTATTAAGTAATTGTTTTTAATTAAATACCTGTATTTTGTGTTAATTACTAATTAATTAATTTTTAATATTCATTAGTAGTACAGCACATTCTGTTACTCTATGATTTCCAAATTGCTTCAACACTCGCGTTTTTTAATTATGGTGTCACGTCATGGAGGTTTGTTTAGCAGAACGTTAACAGAACTTGTCAAATTACTCCATGTGACGTCATGCCGATATTTGGAACTCAATTTAAAAGAAGTTCAAACAGTGTGGGCCGAGAACGTTTTAATTAATTTAAGATAACAAAGAATCGAATAGGATTTTAAATCGATTCATCCAACATTTGATTAATCGGATTTTATAGAATTGATTGAATTTATCTGTGTTCCGAATTAATCGAGTCGGAATTGTGTACGTCCCTAGAGCACATCCAGTTTGTGATGTTTTTTCTATCGCTTGTCTTTTGATTTTGTCCTTTATAGCCTGAAGTCGTGATTCGTGACGATCATCATCTGAACATTGAAGGAAAGAAGAACAGAAACATGAATAACGGACCTCGTACTGGAATGCCACGTTTCGGTGGACCTAACCCTGGTCGAGGCGGACACATGATGGGTGGAGGTGGGATGCGTGGCGGTAATCGTGGTGGGATGGGAGGAATGATGAGAGGAGGAGGAGGCGGCGGCGGTGGAGGAGGAAGGGGAACGTACAGACCCTCCAATAACTCTCGTTAAAACGATTAAAACACATTCTTTTGTCTTTCTCTTGGCTTACTTGAAAATAGTCCCTTTTTTTAAATTCACTTTTCCTTATTTCGTTTGTTCGTTCGTCTGCAGAAGCTAAAAAAAGATTACACAAATATCGTAGTTATTTTTTTTTTTTTTGGTTTGTACTTTTTTTGTTGAGTTTTTTGTTTTCTTCGTTATCGGATCAACACTTTGTCACAGATTTGATATAAAATTCATTTCACCAATTTTCTTCGTCTCTTTTCTCGCTTTTTTTTTTCGGGGTTTATCCTTTTTAGTTTTGTGTGTCAAGAAGGATTTTTTTTAATTTGTTTTGGCGATGTTATAGTTTTGTTTTTTGACGTAAAACATTTACGCGAACTTTTTGGTTTTTATGTCTTGGTATTGTTTTCGTATGGTTAAATCTCATTTTTAGTCAGCAGTTTTCACCTTTTATTATTATTAGTAATTGCAAAAAAAAAAAAACAATTCTGCGCTTGTTAAATTTTTAATATGTCGCCACTTACGATTATATCGAGAAGTTTCGTTTTTCATTTTTGAAAAATTTAAAATCCATTTTTTTATATCGCTAATTAACAAAATACTTTGAAAAACGGAAGGTTTCGAAGTTCGAAAAGGTTTTTTTTTTCTTCTAAAAATTGTGAAAATTGAGCTTTTTAAAAAAAAATTTTGTACCTCTTTAGTACTTGTAGTAGTAATAGAAAAGTAAACCTTTAATTTTTGTTTAGAAATGTGATTGAAAGTGAACGCTTTTGTTTTTGATAGTTACGGTTCTCAGTTTTGTTCTTAAAATTCATTTCCGAGTTTAAAGAAATTCCCACATCCCAATTTTGTTTTTTAGAATTTGTACATAAAAAAAATTTGTTTAGTGATAATTTTTCTTTTTTTGAAAGTTGTTACAGTGTGGACTTTTTGTATTTTTCTTGCGTGCGTCAGGTTTTTTTTGCGTGTTTTCATGTGTGTGTGTTTGTGACCGGTATGCAAGTCTCGTATAAAGGTATTGGAATCGTAAAACTTGCCCTTTTTCGATTCCATTTTCCTAATTTTCCTTTTTCTCTCTCCCGCTCATTTTACAATTTACAAGTTATATCTCTTAATCTCGAGTAAGCCTCACAAAATTTTTTAGTTTTCTTTATATTTATTCCTGTCAACTTTTCAACTAATTATGCAGCATGTTACGATATTTTCTTTTTCTGAAGAAAAGACTAAAAATATTTCCTGCTAATTCGTAGCCAAACATTTTTAAAAAAATTACCTGATCGTAGTCAAAACTATGTGATTCTCCAGTCAATTTCGTTCACTTCTTTCCCTTTTATTTTTTTGTGTTACTCTTTATATAAGTTATTTGATGAGTATTTAACCAAAGAAAATTATCTTCTCTTTCTGTCGCATGTTGGTTTCAATTTTAACAAGTTATAAACCAATTATTTAATTAGCGATTTAATCTCCCTTTGTTTTTTCATAATATATTTCTTTTTTTTTTTACATTGTTCACGTTTTAACTTTTCATTCAGCATAGTTATTTGTTTTGTTTTTTCTGTTAAGAATATTTTTTTGACCAATGTGTAATTTTGTAAGCAACTTGTTTTGCAAAACTTTACAGAAATAGAAAAGAAAAAGCATTTTTATGTTTAAAAAAAAAATTATAAGAATTTTTTGATAATTTCAAAGTTGGTGAAAACAGAACTACTTCTAATATTTTTATTTTTGTGTACAAATTTATGTTTTTCAGCATAGTATACTACAAAGTTACTAATTATTATCAATTTTTTTGTTTTTTTTTTCTCTCTAAATTACATCTTAATTATCAACATTTATTTTGTATATAAAGTCCCACTGTTACAACAATCAGTTGCTGCAAATTTATAAATTGTATCTTTTTTTTTTCTGTCGTAGGGGTTTATATATATTTTTTTTAAATATATATTGTTCTGGTTTGAAATTGAACATTTAGGCAATTACAAAATCATAAGGACAAAATTACACTTGCTATTATTTTTTTGGAATACAAATGTTCTAAATTATTATATAAATCTTCATAATAGTTAAAAAAAAATGCAACTTGTGGAAGTCATTCATCATAATCATAAGAATTATAATAGATTATTTAGTCAAGTATTTTAAACTACCACCACCACCACCCTTAATTCCACTGTTCATTGAGTGTGATTCTTTATAATTGTATTATGTCCAGTGAAAAAAGTAAATCATTTTTCTCCTAAGCTGTTTTTTTTTTTGGTTCCATTTACTTGAATGTGTTTTTTGTGAAAATGAATTAAAATTCGTTAAGAATTTTAGTTTATTTGTAAATCTTCAAAATGTATGCAAATAAATTAAAAATTGCAATGATAGTTAAATGTATTAATATTTGGCCTATATTGACGGCCGTTTTTTAAAACGTTACTTGAGCCAAAGTGTAACTTATAATACACTCAGTAGATTTTACTTCCTGGCAGAGTTTTTTGCATTGCGACATGATTTAAGCTTAACTTTATTTTAAGGAACGTTTTTGACTATGGGAGTTAGTATATTTTTATGAATTTAGTTTATTTACTTATTTTTAATAGAGGCTACGTGTAAATACATTAGAAATTGCTCCAATATTTAGTAATATTCGCAAATATTGAATATGTAACTTTTGTTTAATTTTAATTTATTTGCATATTTAAAGAAATATTTTGAAGTGTCGTTGTATTTTCCTAGTGGTTTTATGTCACTTCACTTTTCATTATTTTGTCGTGATTATGTGACAAAAAAGTTATGTTTTCGACTTTTTTACCGGACAATAATCTCTAATTTGATAATTACTAATTGATATTTTAATTTTTGAACATTAATTGCTATACTGTATAAAACGACAACTATTTTTGTTTTTTCGTGGGCTTTTTCTCCCTTTTCCCACAACATGACCCCTTTATCTTTTTTAAGAGTTAAAATTGAAAGAAATTTAGGATAGTGTAAAACCCCTAAAGACCTCATTACAGAAAGAAAATAAGACTTGTCATATGACAGGAAATTGTCACATTTAACTCATAGCCTTTTAACAATCACAATAGCAAATTACAAAATATTATTATTATGACAAATATTATCATGTTACTGCCATTGAAAAATGATAGTCATGAACTAGTGCACAAGGAGTGCCATCATAAGGCATTACTGTCAAACTTTTTATGATTTTTTTCTGTAATCAAGCCCTCTACAGTTTAACGTGAATTTGCTGTAATTTTTGTTTGATTTATTATTTTACTAGTAATATTGCTTGTAGATGTCGCTCTATTACTGGCAAATTTAAAAAGAGGTCCTGTAGTTACAAAATTTAGTCCTACATTATTGTTATGTACTAACTAGTATTATAATGTAGGAGGAGGAGGCTATGACCTGGAATAGCAGAGCTCTCTGAAGTAAAAAAAAAGGTTTGTCAATATTTCACAAAATAATCGATTTAATTTTGGTTGTAAATTTGCAGTACGCATATTGCTGGTTTTTTTAACTACTGCAAAGACTCAAAAAATTTGAAAACCTTGAAAATTTTAGTTTTGTTTCATTGAATTTTTTTTTCTTTTAAATAATTTATTTCAGGTATTTAAATAAAAAAAAGCTTTAGATGATGGTTTCTTGTGATGACGCAAGTGAACAGCTGTTAAAGTTATCAAAGAGACAAAATCAACCGGTATTTAAAGTGTGTATACCTGAAATATGGTACTGGTGTGCACAAAAAATAGTGGGCACATAGGACGATTCCATTGATGTTTTATTATAATGTTAATAATATAATATAAAATAATGTCGTTTGAGTTGTCTTTGGCTGGAGGAAAACCGTGGGGATTTCGAGTTCAAGGTGGAAGTGAACAAAATAAAGAAATTATCATTTCAAGGGTAAGTTTATTTATTATTGAACATTACAGTGTATATCTATTTTAATTGCTAACATAATTAATTTATATTTTCTGGGGTTTTTTAATAATTTTTATCTTAAAATATTAAACAGCCTTGAAAACTTTATTTTTTTTTTAGCTATAACTAGTTATTTTAATTATACAGGCCTTTATAGGAAATGTTTTTAAATTATATTTTTGGACTATTTGACCTGTACTTGGCATTTGTGATAGAAAATAATAATGACGTACAAATGATGTCATTGTGTGATCGTCATAACCACATTATTAATTTATTATTCAGTGTGGGCTTTTTTTTTGTTCGTTATTAGACATGCGCAAACTGATGAATGTGGAACTAAATTCGTAATTATTAAAAACGTGATATTTTTTAAAATAAACTTTTTGTATAAACAAAAATTACAAAATATTGTCTGCTTGAAGTTATGTCATTTTGAAATTGGCATGAAAAGCTTATTTTAAAAGATGTCAACATGAAAATACTTTAGTGATTGAGTTACCCTTCTAGTTACTAAAACATTTTCAGGGTTCTCTTTAATTTTGCGCCTGAAAATGTTAATTGTGTTTATACAATGTTACGTAATACCTAGTGCACACCTAATTAAAATTTAAATGCATTTAAATAATAAACGGTGTTCTACAGAGCCCTCTGTGAAGGGCAAACAAACAATATGTTGAATTCAATGTATTCAGTTAATAATCTGAAAATATTGATTTAATATTTAAATATAATATATAAACTATTGAGAAAATATTGATTATAGTATTTCAATTTAAATTATTAATAATAAAGTCAATTTTTAGGTGGTTCATGTCCTTAACTGGATTTCGTATAATTCACTTAAACACATTTAATTTGAATTCATTTAACTCATGTGTGTACAAGGTATTAGGCTAATGTGTGTATTGTAGTTTTGTGTGCGTATTTTTCTGTCATGGCTTTTTGTCATGATTTTTTTGTTTGTTACTGTTTTACAATTTTTGCAAATTTAATACTTTTTTTAAAAAATTCGGATAATATTCAAATTTGAAATCCAATGGCCTTGTATCTACTGTCCACCTTCTATTTTTGTGTGTATTTATGTGTACTTGTTCTTTATTTGTGCTGACATGTGAACAATACCAAATGCATGATTAATTTCGCTAATTAGTTTGGGGTGCGGTTACATTAAGTTAAATCCTAAATATGTGAAAATTGATTACTCTTAATGAACACACATAGAGACAGATAGACATGTGTGGTTTTGAAATTGATATTTCGAAGCTTTGTGTAAGCTTTAGTTGTTATATGAATCTTCTTGCATAAATCTACAATTGTTACTTGTTTTATTGTGAACCCATCCATTATATAGATTGGAAAATATCCATCAACAACAGGAAACATATAAAAGTGGAGAACTTGTTCATCGTTTTAACTCTGGGATGGGTTTTTTGTAGGGTAAAAAGGGAAAGTGTGATTAAAGTGGATTACTAGGGTGGAAAAGGAGGAGGAGGAGGGATTGTAATATTTCTGACACTTTCCACTTTGCAGATACACTAAAAAATAGGAAATGGTACTTATCATCACATGATACTGCAAATTAGGTTGCTTACATAAAAAAAAGTGTTCATTCATATTTTTTTTATAATACCCACATTTGCTGTTATTATTAAAATGTCTCGTAGTTTTATTTTTTCATATAAAAGGATGATGCAAAAAAAAAGGTAATCGGAAATATTGTGTTTGTTTCATTTATTATTTCATCTTGTGTGGATAAGCCGCTCGCTGTTCTCAATTTGATAAATAGCAAAGTTTACATTTTGAAATGCCACTGACCCCAGAAAAACCTAAACAAACACAGGGCCTATCCTATTCCCATATAGAGATGTTTGTGGTGCAATATTATGAGGTTTATATGGTTCCACTTCCTTTTTTATTTTTAGAAATCTATTTTTGGATGTTGTTTGCTTCTATGTGTGCCCATTATATGCAAAATACCTGTACGCCACATGTGGTTTATTTTTCAATAAGGTTCTTCTTGTTATTGAGAGAATACCATGTGACTTGTTATTTTAAGGCTTGATTTTTGGTCATTTTCTTTTTAAATAAAACAATTTTCAATTGTTTAAATTTATTTGTTTTTTGTACTTCTGGGGGCGGAACAACTTCAATGAGGCATTTTCAGACCTTTTCAGGTATTTCAATTCTGGGACCAGTCGAGCTTTCCTGACGCATTTCCAGGTGTTTTACTGCATATTTGAATGCTTAGGATCGTATTCTTATGCGACCCTAATATAGATGATAATATTGATATTTAAATGAGATTTCTTGTGATTTAAAATGAGTTTTTTTAATTACAGTAGGTTTATGGCCATTACAAATACTCAATATAACTTAATATAATAATTATTGTATTGAAAAATGGTTAAGTTGTACAGGTGGCTCAGTATATATTCTAACGACCAGTCTGATGTGACCCATTTAATTAAATGAACCTGTAATCTTGAGTTGTAAGAAATACTGAAGTTTAAAAATAGCTGGCTGTTATTTTTTGCTTGTAAAATATAGATTAGTGTTAAGAATTTGGAAATGGAATCAGGAAAAGAGAAGTGAAATTCAATGATGATGATGATGGTGATGACTGCAAAGGGCCTTTTTCATCCTCATCTCTTGTTTTCTTTCCTTATAAATAATTGTTCGTGAACAAAAAGCGTAAATCAAACTATATGATCCCATTTTAGTCTCCTGGCTCCATTAGGCTAGAATAGCTAGAAAGTTCTTGAAAAAAATAAGTTTTACAGATGAGAAAAAATCCTTTAGCATCCCCAAGTGTCTGTTATTTATTTTGGGCAGTTCATTGTCTTCTTTCTGTTTTAGAAGAGTTATTTTTAGAAAGTATTCTGAAAGCTTCCAATATCATCAGACAAAATGTACAAGAAGCTTATATATTTTTCATCCGTTTGGTCTACTGATGTTTTGCAAAAGGTTATAACTGGATTTTTCATTTTAAACTATAAAAATTTATGTCACCAAAGTTGCTTGAAATTATCGATTTTTTTAATCTTGTTTCTTTATTTCAAAATAATAGGCCTATTTTTTTTATAAATTATAATTGGAAATGGACACTTTTTGTTATTTATTTTTAGTTAAATCTATTTTAAGTAACTTCATTAATTTCTTAATATGGATAACAGATGGCGCTAAAAGGATTACAAATTAAAAGTTTCCTAATAGAGCTCGGGCTTTTATGCACTAGCAACCAACTGATTCTCAATCTGTGGCCCAAAAAAACCAATTGTGAAGTAATGTTCAATCTCTGTTTAGATAAACCGATAATTACGGTTTTTCAATTAAAAACACTGGTTAAAAGCTACAACTCTAGTTGACAACTGATAGTAATGAATGACTAATCAGACATCTATCCTCTAACCAGCCTTTTTTGATTAGAAAAATCATAATTGCAGTTTCTCTAATGATGATTACTTCACAATTGCCACTTGTACCACAAATAGAGAAACATTTGCTCGGTATTGCATAAAAAATCTGAGCCCTGCTAATTATATAGGCTTAATTTTGTATTCTACAATAGAAGAAATTTGTAAAATAAAATATTTTAATTATTAAATAAAATCCACTGAGGCCCCAACGCGAAATAGAGCCCTCTCTCTTCTAATTTTCTTTTCACCTTTATGATGTATTTATGTGTAGGTGGGACTCATATAAAGATTTCAAATGAAGCAAATGAATCCTATTTGTAAAAAAAAATTATTCATGGTGATGCTGAAATTCCTCACAATACACATAACAATGAAAAGCATTGTAAATGATCATTGTGTCAGTGGTGGTAGTGGTGATGTATTATTTTTTGGTGCTGTTTTTCAACAATGAAACCGTGTAAATAAAGAGGGGGAAACTGAATTTATTATGTTTATTTCGGTTTTATTGTAGGTTTCCTTTTGTTTTGTGTGACGTCATTGTGTGTCTATTTGTGTACATAATTGTTGGAAGAAATCTGCTATTGATAATTTCTTAGATAACAAAATTTTCTATTTTGTGCTCATCTTTTTCTCTATCTTTTTTTGTTTGTTTGACTGTTGACACACCCTGTATTTAAGAAACTTATTTCAATTTTTTTCTTTCTGTTCTTGAACTTGACATTTGAATTATCCATCTTAATTAATTTAGAATTACTTGCAAACAAATAAATCATATAAATGAATTTGTCAAATGTTGAAATTTGTTGTAGAACATTTGGGCAAAAATTCAAGACACAAGCTTAGTATTTGAACTTTAACTTGAATCCTCTAAACAGTGTTAAAATATAGGAAAACACTTGTTTTACTAAGTACTCTTGAAAAGATTTTTTCTATTTTAAAATTCTGTTATAAGTAAGTTCAAGTGACAAGGATCTTAGGATCCTCATTGAATTTGGTTCTTTGGTCTGATTTGTTTGATTACTAAAAATTATTGATATTGACCCCTGTTTCAGTCCCATTAAAGGCGTGCCATTTTCTTTGTGTCATAAGACAAATTGAATAAATGGAACAAAAAAGAAGTAATATGGGGGTATAAGGATGGAAGTTCCTTCCTTCTATTTTGTTATGTGACATCTCTGTATACAGAATGTCCCAGAATCAACACCCCAATCTATTATTAAAGTATATTTGGGTGGCACTGTCTAGTATTGTATAAAATTGAATATGTCTGATACCATAAAAATACACATTTGAAATTTGAACTTGTTCTTAACAACATATCAGATTAACAAAATATAGTCATACACATGGCCGTAACAAGGGTGTGCTAGGCTGTGGTCTAAAGATTTTGACAGATCCCCCTCCGTGCCATCTTTTATGCTCCTGATGTGTCTGTATTCAGGCTATTCACACTTTAAAATTACACACATCATATCTTTTCAATTTAAAATTTGTAACTATAAAAATGGTTTAAAAATTAGTTTTAAATGTTAATAATATACATTTTATAATAATTTGTAGCTTATAAAACATTTAAGCAATTTTATAAGTTTTTATGCATTAATATTGTATGTTGCAGTTTGGGCCCCCTTGAAGAAACGCTCTAGTTTGGAGGACCAGTAAAACGCACTACAGTTATGGCCCTGTTTATAAAAAAAATAATATTTTATTTAAAAAAAAAGCTATTGACACTTTAAAAACCAAGATTTAAGAAAATCGTTTCTGTCGTTTTTAAAAATCAATAACTTTTTTTTAAGTACAAATATATTTGAATGTTTCTAACAGTCAGATGAAATTTTAAATGGTTAACATTTATAATTTCTTAGAAATTTAATTTTAAACAATTTAGTTTTCTCCATTTGTTTATAATTCGGTAATATATTTGAGTCGTTGGTTCTGAGACATACTGTATTTTCTTTATTTAGTTTGGTTCATAATATCAGATGTGTCAGCAAAAGGGACGTTAGGTTTTATCTTTCTCTATAATCTATATCTATTCAATTCCATGTGAGTCATCTTTTATAGAACACAATTGAATGACGTATATTGGATGAGGCCAGACTTTTCATATCAAACGCGTCTACACGTTATTTAAAGATAAACACCTACATGTACAATAGGTTGGTATTTATTCCATTTCATACTTTCATGTAATATTTTATATAGTGAAGCTTTTTTTCTTCTTCTTCAAATTTTAGGCAATAAGTTTCTTGAAAATGTTTAGAAATTGTGTTTCCAACCTCTTTTATTTTCATGTTAATTTAAAATTCAGAAACATGGTCAACTCAGCATGCATACAGTGTTTACATTGTTATTGTGTTTCATTACAATAGGAGGAGGTGGTTGTCTTGTTTGTTCTGTACTTTTGAGTGTTTCCTCCTGTCACAACTACTCCATCGTAGCCTACATTATGATATTATGCGTGTCCTAACATTTGACAAGGTCACACACACACACACACACACACACTGTGGCGTGCAACACGCATTGTGTGACACAGCACAGTAGCACACATAAAGGCACAGAAAAAGAGCGATCACTCCGTGATACATACATATATAAAAAAGAGCATAAAGTGACAGTGTCACATGGAGCACACACACACATAAACACGAAACACAAGTGATACAGATGGCACATAAAAAATCAGTGTCACAGAAAACAGAAAGAAAAAGCACCTAGTGACAGACTGTGATAGTGTCACACAAACATACACAGAACTAATGGTGACACTACCACAAACACAAAGAATACAGTGTTGCGCAAAGAGGAGAAACATCCAGTGACACAGTGTCACAAACAGAAACAACGGCCAAAGAATCAGAAACAGAAGGAAATCAAAGTGGCAGTGTCACAAACAAAAGGAACACCCAGTGACACAGTGTCACAAACAACAAAAATACACAATGAATCATTGGGACAAAAACAGAAAGGAACACCTAGTGACACAGTTTCACAAACAGAAGGAACACCCAGTGACAGTGTCGCAGACATAAAAGAACACTCAGTGACACAATGTCAGACAAATAAAAAGAACACAAGGTGCAGTGTCACAAAAAGAGCACATAGCGACACAATACCTCACACACACAGAGAAATAACACTTAGTGACACAGTGTCACAGACTGATAAAGATATATGCAAAATGAGAGTACATATGTAGTGACACATACCAAAAAGCAAATACAGACAGATAATTAATTCCATTCTTTCCCTGGGGGCGGACAAGGGTCAGTAAAATATGAATGATCAGTTTCACCATCCACTTCTATTTCAAATAATGGCATGAGTTTTACGATTTTAATTAAATTTATACAATTCTTATGTTGCAATTTTGTCACTTTTTGAACCGTCTGTTATATTTGTGTGTGGATTTTGTTGTTGTCAGTTTGACTTAAAATGTGTAAAACTAAACTATAGTTTGTTACAACAAAGATAAGATAGAAAACTTGTAAACTAGTATTTATGGCGTTTTTTATCACTATTTCTGTAGATTATGGATAGTTTTTCTATATTTATGTTGTCTCCATCTTTTCATATATTTTTTTTTTGTAAAGAAACAGAAGAAAAAAATAGGATGAAGGAGTTAAGGGGGTTTATTTTAGTTTTCTACCAAAAAAAAGTCCAAATGTGTAACTTCATTCACTGAGTTTTGAAAGCCATTTTGGGAAGAGTGATACTGAAACCATACACCACTTTGCAGTTAGTAACTAGATTTTGTCGTCGTCGTCTTATTGGGTTGGTCGGTCGAACTCAATCCTAATTTTAAACTCAAGCCTCATTTCTTTCAAGGCTGTGGTTTTTTTACTTTATAGTTATAACTTATAAGTTATAACGTAATTTTAAATTAAAAGGACAAAAGCCACACACAAACATTAATGGTGTAAAAATACTGAGCATCATCTTGTAGTCATATATTTCTTTAGCACCTTGTAATTTTCCAATTATTTAAACGTAATTTAGAGGTTTCATTACTAGCGTAAATTCGATGTATTTTTTTTTAAAGGATCATTTTTGACATTTCAAATTTTTATTAAAAAAATAATAAGAAAAAGCATAAGAAAATATTTTCGTAAACAAAACACTTGTGCCAAAACCACCAAATTAATCACAATTGCTATCCATAAATACAGATAAAAGTTGGAGCAATTTCATTGGATTTTGGTTAAAATTGATGCAGAAATCAATAGGAAATTATTGTTGTTGTAAGATAGTGCAGGTTACAAAGAAAGTAAACTAAAAAAGGGTTAAGATTTCTTGTGAAGAACTGATTTCCGAACTCTTGTGTTTATTCTTCGTTTTAGAAGCAACACTAAGGAGAAAGACTGTTAGAAATTAGAACTGTGAATCACTGAATAATATTTTTATATTGGTATCTTTGAAAATTAAATTTTTTAAAAAAATATTGTTTGTTTATAATTGGGTCATTTTCAAACAAACAAAAAGCTTATTTTTAAAAAAATGAACATGAAAATACCCTTAAGTGATTGCGAAGTGCCCTTCTAGTTTATAAAATACTTCTTTTTTATTTCTCATTAAAGTTCGCTTCTGAAAGGCAGAATACACAGAGTTCAATGGGCGTTTACACTTTAAAACCACCTTTTGTGTTTGGTTGGGTTTTCTTCAGTCTTATCTGCATTCAATCTGTAATCAGCATTAGTTTTCTATATACAATGCAACTTCAGAAAATTTGCACACTGAGAATAAAAAAGTAAATCTAGAAAGCCCCAAAATCTTTTGTAAATCTTGAACATTGTTGTATGTTTGTGTGTTGCGGTTAATCGCATCTTAAGGGGGAGCTTTTGAAGAAAATTTTTAGGCAAGATTACATCAAGACACGTCAGTGTTTTAGTTTATGAATAACAAGCTACAGTTAATTTTAGCTTTCACATTAACTGAAGAAAATTTTTTTTCTTTGTAAAACTGATGAGTTTTGTATTTTTTTTTACATTAAGAGGAAGTATGAAACTTAAAAAAAATATTGCCAACTAACCATTTTTTTAAATGACTTTCTGCTTACGCTTTAAAACCGGAAATAATGAGAAATGGCTGTAACAAATCACTTTTTGTGTGTACATATGTCTACATTTCAGTTTTGTTTTGTTTAAACATTTTAATTTTTCTTTATTAATTGATAATAATAATAATAATAATAATAATAATAGGAACCTTTATTGGTATTGTACATATTGGTATTGACGATTTTTTATACAATTTTTTTTTAATATAAAATCTTAAGAATGATTTTCAAATTGTAAAATAAATTCGATTTTACAGTAGATTTGTTAGTTAAATTTGTGTAGTTTTAATTAAAATTCATTTATTATTATTTTATTATAGTGTATTTTAAAAATAAAAATTATTATTTTAAAAAATAAAATTATTTTAAAAATAAAATTATTTTAAAAAATAAAAATGATTAATTTAAAAAAAAATTAAAATATGTAGTTTTGAAATTGCCAATCATTTTTTTTTTTAGAAAAATCTGATTTAAATAAAATAAATGGGACTTTTCTTTGGTTTTTGTAATATTTTAAGACAGTTGAAACTTCTTTTTGTAAATGATGTATGTTTGGGAACATTGGGACATTTAACACGCATGAACCAATTTGTCAACTGTCACACATACTCACAAATAAACAAACACTCTCACAAACAGAATTAAATCCGAATAAACTCGCATACAAATTTTATTCTACTTCAGACAAATATATACAATAACAAATTATATATGTATAATGGTAATGCCATTATTTCGTTTTATTCTTGAAGTCGTTTGAAACTGAACTCACTTCAAGTGTCTTATGTGTTGCCTACATAAAAATATACAAAATAAAATTAGAAACCCAACAAAAATACATATACTGTACATTATGAGACTATGGTTCTCTTTATATTGTATTCATGGAGTGATAACAAGTTCATCACACTCTCCAGCCCCAGGGGGCCCTCTTCAAAACATTCTATTGGTACAAATTACAATATAAGAAGAGAGTCAAATCATTGCCAGACAATCTGTTTCTTCATTGATGGAGACGCCATGGACTCAGTCAAAGTGGACTATAAATCATTTTTGCAAATTCACTAGACAATTTGCACAATTGTCACATTGCACAAAAATAAAAATCTCATCTGCGAAATGTAGTTAAGGTTTGATGATTTATAGGCATTCTACAAATTACCTAAAATATTAGTGATTTTGCGGCGTTTCTTATAAAAAAAATTTACTGGTTTCGCTAATTGACTAGTGACTTTACAAAATCACCATTTTATCAGACAGCAGCATCCATATTATATGTATTGGTTTTACAGTGAAAACCGCTTAATACAAAAACGGATAACACGAAATATATCATGGTTGTAAACTAAGTTGTTGCAGTTTTTTTGCACAATTTTTATTTCTAATTAAAATTTTAAAAAAATAAAACTGATTATTAATTTAAATTGAATGCTTTTCTCGTTTTTTTCATTTGTAATCAATTGTAAATTGCAGTTTAATTTTTTTAAACTGTAATTTGAAATTAAAATTGTGCCAAAAGAAATGAAAAGACTTAGTTTACAACCTTAACATATTCGGTCTTTTCTCTGAGATTAAGACGAAATTCGTTTAACACGAAAAATATTCTGGTTCCTTCACATTCACACTTTATAGTGGAAATCTTTTTGTTTTCGTGTAAAAACAAATAATTTGTATGATATTCTAAAATTGAAAATAAAATTCTTGTTATCCGATTTTTCGTGTTAAACGGTTTTCACTTTATATCTTTTCATTTTACTTTTTTTTTGTACAATTTGACGTCATTGTGCTTTTTCCACTGACTAACGCCATCTGCTTTTGGTGTCAGTTGAAGGGAGAAAAAGAGATGAGAGAATGCGGTAAAGATTTTTTCGTAACAACGTCGTCGTCATCATCTCTTGGTTTTTAGAAAAAGAGAAAAATCTTTCTTCTCTTCTATTTTGGATGCTGCATCTTCCGTCTTTCTTTTCTCTCTTTAGCATCATTTAATCTTTAAAAAAATACAAGTTCTAGTTATTTAATTTCTTGTGATTTTATTGTGTTTTTTTTTTCATCCTGAAGCTGTGAATTTATAAATTTATTTCTTATTTAGAAATAATATTCTTGCATCAAAGTACTATTTTGATGCATAATAAAGTAACACGTGTTATTTTATTATTATTATAATGGATTTTGTGTTATCAGGTAAGCTGTAAACCAATATTAACATGATGCATCATCAATGATCATCTTAAATTGTCAGTTTAGTCATTTTATTAACATTTATTGATTTAGAATAAATTTCATAATGAGTAATACTTTCATTTTAAAGATTGAATTATTTAAAATGGATTTAATTAGTAAAAAAATCAAATTTAATTGAAATATTAATTATTAAATTATGATGATGATTTTTGGTTGTACTCTTAGAATCTTTTGGATATATTTGTTAGTTTTTAGACATTAAATTATTTTTGTGGTTAGTTTGTTTTTTTATATAACATGGACTATTTTTGTTTATTAAATAAAAATAGGCCTAACTAAAATGAAATTTTCAACTAAATTTTAATACTGTATAAAAAAGACTACACCTTTTGTATTATTAGAATCTATATTATTTATTGAAAATAGGCTTTATAATTTAATGTTGCCGATGGAGGTACGTTATTAGACATTAAAATTAGTTGTGTAATAAACCAAATTTTAATTATGAAATGCATTTTAATAAAAAAAAATCAACCCTTTTATTTTATTAGGTTAAAAGGTAAGGTGCACATAAAAAAATGAAATTATCAAGGCTATTTTAATATAAAATTATATCTATTATTAAGATCTATATTATTTATTGAAAATAAGATTTTACAATTTAATGTTGCTCATGGACACGTTATTACTAGACATGCAAATTCTTTAGTTAATAAGCAAGATTTTGATTATCAAATGTCTTTAATAAAAAAACCAATGCTTATATTCTATTAGAATAAGAGATACCCATAAGAAAAATTAAATTATCAAGTTCATTTTTAATAATTTTTATTAAAAATGGACTTGATAATTTAGTTTTACTTATGGACACCAAATTTGACTTCAAAAATGTATTTTAATTTAAATCAACCCATTTATTTTATTGGAATTAGAGATACCCATAAAGAAATTAAATTATTAAGTTCATTTTTAATAAATAAAATATTCAAAATGGGCTTGACAATTTTGTTTTGCTTATGTGCACCAATTCTGACTTGAAATTGGTTCATTTTTTTAAGATATTGTGTTTATAAATGTATAAATGGCTTCAGTTGCTTTTGCTTTTAAAGCTGACCTTTTTTTTAGTGATGTGATGTATTTTAAAAAGATGGAAGTTGTTTGTGTATATTGAGTGCTGCGCTGCTTATTTACAAAACATATATCTTACAGCAAGAGTATTATATACAGTATGTTACTAAAATAACACACAAATATTTTATGTTATGCCTTTGTTTGTCAGATTTTGGTTTGTGGACCCAGTGATCTAATTGACATATTCTAGTTTTTTTTAATTGTCTTTTTCCACCCTATAATATTCTACTTGTTATTGGGTTATTAAAACGCATCTTGACTTTCATGTCCAGATGGTTTTATTTTATGAGCAGCTGTTAGATTTGTCTATAGGTAAAAATGATGATGTCATACCAGGTAATGACGAATAACCAACCGGAACCAATTCCCCTTACTATCAACGTGTATGTGTTTTATCCATTGTAGTTTTCTGGTTACTTCAAATTCAATAACTAACATCTCTGATGTATTACATATACCCTCTTGTAGAAAATTTAGGAGGGGTTTTTGTTCTCGCTCTCTCTCTCTCTCCCTCCCTCCCTCTCCCTCTCTCTCTCTCTCCCTCCCTCCCTCTCTCTCTCTCTCTCTCGCTAGACTCAAGAGAAATTTTGAGTTATGAGTTGAGATTGCATTGATAAAGATGAAACAGTAACTTGTAACTTTAAAAGTATCCCTCTTAAATGGAATGCTTTGGACATTTATATGGACACTACCACTACCACCACCACCACCACCACTACCATGATATTTAAGAATTTTTATCCTGTTTTAGTTACAACATAATGCAGTGTCCAAATTGGTTTTACTTCACAAGCCATTAGTTTAGCTTATTATTGTTATAAATCCTTGGGCTTTTGTTTCTCGTCAAATGAGGAAGTTTCCTGATGTTTTTTTTTCTCCTTCATACATTTATAAGATATAATTTAATATTAAAGGGTGAATAGTTGATTATGTTTCATAATTTTTCTTTAGTTGAAAAAATACACCTGCAGGATTTTTTTTCATGCTGCGTTGATGTCATCCACGTCCAATATTAATGTTTGTGAACAATTTCGTTGAAACATCATCATTAAAGGAAACAGAATAATGCTTTTTTTCCAGACAAAGAACCTGGTTAGAGACTAGAGTTCTAGCCTAAGTTTTAGATACTATCAATAGTTTGACCTCTAATCTTTGAATTCTACACTCTAACCAGGTCCATAAAAACATTTTTCTGGCTGCCTTAATCATTATTAAGATCGAACCCTTTTATGCAAATGAAAATTAAAAAGTGCACATTTTAAAAAAGTATGCGTTTTGTGCAAATATAAATTGTGTACAAAATAGCAAAAGCACAGTTTATTAAATGCATCAATTTATAGTCATATTCATTAGAAGCAATAATATAAAATGCTAAGTGACTGCAATTAGGATATAGAAAGGGTTTTTTGTTATCAATTTTTCTGACAAAAAGTGTGTTTAATAAATAAGTTAAATTATGCATATTTATGCGAATTTATGCAAATTTTCAAAATATTTATTGTTGCATACATGTATATGAAGCCTATATAGTATCTAAGTACACTCAAAAGGAGTTTAAAGTGTCATTAGGCGTTTGGTGCATTTTTATGCAAACTTTTTGGGCTTATAATCATTATATTGGAGGCGTTCATTTATGATTTTATGTCAATTTTTAATAGCCTCTTAATTTTAATTTTCTACTCCATTAAAGATTTATTCTTTTAGAAAGACATTCTAGGTGGTTGCTATTAGAGAGCTTGTTGGAATGAACACAAAAAAAATTAGCTTGAAAATAAATCTGCAAAATATCAATTGGAATTTCTAACAAAACTACAGAGGATGTGTGTGTTAAGCAAATGTCTTCAACTCGATTTACTTTAAACTGGTCATGCTTGTCATTTTAACACCGCCATTTAAGTTTTCACATGTCTAAAACGACATTTAACTTAAGTTGCTTCTTTTTCGCTCTATCTATATATATGGGGCTCATATTCAAGAAGTAACCTTCAAGGTTTCAACACAGAAAAACTCTTGTTTTATTGAACAGAATTTTTCTGCGTGTTGGAACCCTGCTCAGAGAGTTAAAATTCAAGTTTTAATTTTTCTCATTTGTACTTGTGCCTCAATTATAATCTTAATTAGGACTGTAATTAAAATGCATCAATTATTTGCATGAAAGTGTATGCTATAATGACTTGATTGTTGACCAACAGCTGGCATACCAGTTATCGGTTGAGCAAGTTTGCAACCTTATCAGTTGGTTGACTTAAAGTGGCCACATATTTCAACTCTAGTGCACCAACTATCAACATTTGGGAGTTAACTAGTTATCTCTTTAGATGCATTTTAGTTGCAGTGAGACTCAAGACTTTTAATCTGGAACATTTTTAACTAAATTAAGCCAACAACTTTTATATCAGATGTCTACTAACGCCAACACTTGTCAATCTTTTATCATTTTTTTATGTTAGTAATCAAATGAGATTTATTATCATAAATACAATTTTATGATTTTGTTTTCTGGCTCAGTTTTGCTTTTAGGTTGATCATCGTATTCGTAATGTTAAAGCATAAATTATTGTGCTTGATGATATTAATATACACATAATATATGTGTGTTTGTGGGTATTTGGTTCTTCTCAAAATGCACATGACATATCATGACAGCTTTCTTTTAATTTTTTGTGTCTTGCATTTTTTTTTTACTTCTACATGTATTAGAATGAGGGCGGAGTAAAATTTCTCTTGAACCTTTTTATGTGTTGACCAATTAAACGTTTAGGACCTACCCATATACAAAGAAATATGGTTTGACGATGATGGCTAAACCAAAGAAAATTGTAACATTCATTGACAATGTCGTGAATTTGAGACAGACTTTCAGTTTTAGTTTTTTATTTTGTGCAATTTGCAATTTTGCAGTTGAGTTTTCTTTCTATTGAAATTTAAAAGTACTTATGCAGCCAACCAACTGCATTAAATATTTAATTTTGAGCTTATTGGAGTAGATTATTATATTAAGGATTTATTTATTATAGTGCATATTGGATTATTGCCTTAACTATACTTTTTAAAAAAAAATGTTCAAATTCAAATTAAATGGCAAAAATAAGAAGGAAAAGGTAGGAAGTTTTATCATCATGTCCAATTTTTGTCATTCAATTTTTTTTAATGCAAGTTCATGTGGTTATTGTCATCGTGTATTGCTTGTATTACAAACTCGAGCTTTTTTTAATACATTACAAGTTATACGTGTTTAACTTTGAATAGCCTGAAGCTTTTTAAAAGCCATGACGAAAGTCTTTTAGATTTAGAACGGGGAAAAAATATTATCATTTTTGTGTTAAAAGAGTAGTAGTGGTGGTGGTGATGGTGGTAGCAGTTTATGTTTTGCGCAGTTTGAGGTTCATGGTGGAAAGTAGTTTTTAAAAAGTATTAACCTAGTGGAAAAAAAAATCATACTTGACTACTTTTAATAATTTATCACAGCATCCATAGTCTGTATTTGAAGGACTTTTTTTTCGCACAATAGGAAATTCAACATTTTATTAGTTTTCAAACAAGTTTAGAATTGTTAAAACGCGTTTTAAAATGGTTTAAGCATTTTTTTATATATATTATAAAAGAATGTTAAATGTAATGTTTCATAACTAAATTGTAAGTGGAAAGCCAGTTTTTAATAGTTTTACATATATTTTTTTTAAATTTATTAATCTAGATCAACTCTGGTAGCAAAGCAGCAAAAGAAGGACTTAAGGAAGGTGATGTTGTCGAATCTATCAATGGACAATCGACATCTGCATTGAGTAACAGTGAAGCTCATCAGTTGATTCGAAACGCTCTCGATCGACTCAATCTTTCTGTACGAAGGTACGAACTCTTAACGGTGTATTTTTTTTAAACGTCTGACTTGAAGTGGTAACAGTGTAAAGTATAAATGCTCTGGTCAAGTTTACTTAGCTTACTGCTTACAGCTTTCAGCTTTCTGCTTACGGATTAATGACGTGTCGAGAAAGATAAAAAAAATGCAAATAGAAAATGAATCCATGACATTTTAACTGTTTTATGCAAATAAAAGAAATTAATTAATTGAAGCAATTAATAGCTACAATCATCTGAAGCAAAATAGCAGAAAATGCAAAAACTAAACTATTTGGTTTAAGATTCTCATTGCAGATTTTTTAAAAGAAAAAAGTGAAATTATGCAAATTTGTAAAAAAAAAAATATGCAGTTTGTGCATTTCGCGCATTTTGATTTTGGATTAAACTGATTATATTGTTATCTTATGGTATCTATCATAATATACCAAAAACGGATTGGAAACCGTGATTATGTGTTTTGTACATTTTAAATGCAAGTTATTCGCCTTACTCCTCATGTAATAATATTGACGTCATTAATCGGCGCTAGCAATGTGGCCATGGCCGGAGTATAAGGTGATCGACGGCAGGAGACTAACAACCTACTTGGTACCAAAGTTAAATTACTTAGGCGGATTAGGCATAAAGCCTTTAGGCGTGTGGTGTGAGCCCTTTAAAAATATTACAGCACGGTTTAAAAATGTGTGAAGTTCATACAAGATTTATGTTTATTTTTTTTTTAAAGAAATTTTAATCTGTTGCAACTGCAAAACAAAAATCAAATTAAGTTGTTTCAACAATAAAGGTAGTAAAAAAAGTAGATTTTGCTATTATTACATTGTTTAGTGTTATTTTTTTTACTACCCCTTTGATTGCAACAGATTAGAATTTTTTTATGAAAAAACAACAACAAAAAAGTATTTACAGACTTTTGTACTTTTTTTAAATGGCTGCTTGAAACCAATGTTTTAAAATGTAATAATATATAAAGTACAATTGCTACGAATTGTGCGTCCGTAACATAAAACGCGTGCACATCCTGTGATTCCGTAACATAATTTTTTTTGATATAGCTTAAATATACAAAATGCACTGAACCGAATATTTACTTTGATATATGGTGTTTGATTATTATTTCGCAGAAAATAACGTTTTAAAGTATATATGTATTACAGTAAACAACCTGAAATCGTTGAAAACTAGTTCTAAGTAAGGAAAAAATAGTTCAAACAAGACTTTTAGAATTTGTATTCGTAATCATTACTAAATCTAAGATACACGTTGTAGTATTTTGAATAAATGCTAAGTTAAAGCTAGCGCTTATACTTGGCAATCATTAACAATACGACTCTCGAAGCTAGTGGCGAATCACATCAACTTTTGATAGGAAGTTTCATGCAAAAGTTGATTAGTTCAGTACCAGTTTTGACCATCTCATCACACTTAGCATTTATTAAGAATACGACCTTTACGGTTGTACGAGCATATTCTTAAAATGTTGCCAACCTTAAACAAAGTTAAACTTACAACGGTTCCATAGACTGAGTTATAGAAATTTTTATCCTGCATCATGTTTTAAGTTTAGCTTTAGTTTAGAATATGCTTGTTAATCTGGTTTTGAACATTTCATAAAATTCTGAACTACGAGAATTCCTAAATTAACTTAACCTAGTTTAACTTTGTTATGAAGTAGTTTTATCATATTTCAGCTATCTACTGTAACAAACTGTATATATATACAAAAGGCGTGTATTGATTTTTTGTTCATGTTTTCTAACATTTTTGATTTTTTTCCCCTGTTTTGTAACATTTCATTTATATATATTTTTTATATTTATTTTTTCAGAGTAAAGAAGAAATCTGAACCAATTGCCGGCAAAATGTATCGTTCGAGTACATCAATCGAAGTGAACAGTCCTACTTGTAAGTTTTTATTCATTTTCATTAAGAAAAAAGTAAGAGAACCGAAAAAGGTTCATCTTCTTGTAATAAAACATTTGACTGAAATCAAATATGGAAACAAAAGCAAAATGTGAACATTACAAACAATTGTTGTTGTGATAAATTCACATTATAACAATTGTTTGTTAGAAAATTCTATACTGTCTGTTTGTCTGGTAGATTTTTTTCTTTTGTTAACGTTTACAAAAACAGTCATGGTTTTTAGGAAGAAACAAAAATATAAAAACAAAAGTCCTTGAAAACTGAAGCCATATTGTGAATACTAATGGTAAATTTTGCTGTTTGTTTGAAGTATAGTATTTATTTGTATTTTTTTTTTATTCTTTGCTGCTTCACGATAATTTTAAACGTTTGCTTCTTGCATTCATAAAAACATGGCTGCCATTACGAAGTTACAAACCAACTGGCTTTATATTATGTAGCCTTGGACATGAACTGATTGCAATTGTAGTTCTATTTCCAAGGCCGTTGAAGTCATTTTAGGTTTTGGTTGTTTTTTCTGGTAATCTCTCAGTACACTCTTCTTGTTCATCATGATGTAAGAGTGAGGATCTAACTCATGCACGAACAGTTGTTAAATGCATTTCCTTACAAGAGTTTACATTCATTAATGTTAATTACCATACAGAATGATCCTTTCTTGAGATCTAATTTGGACTTCCTGCTCAAGTGAGAAAGACAACACCATTTACTGTATTTCGACACAAGTGCCATTTTGAAGACAATGATTTTGTTTCCATTTTTGTTGTGTTTTATGTTTCAAAAATGCAAAACAGCAAGCAGGCATTTTTTAAAGTGACAGTAATTGCAACATTAGTAAATAACTGACAAATTACTCCACACACTATAACATGTACCAAAATTTATTTTATAAGAGTTTGGTACTAAGGTACTTGGAGCTAAGGTATGGTTGCTCTACTATGCTTCAGCTAATTGCAATCACTGAAGTACCATCTACTTGGTGCTAGTGGCGTAGCTAGGCTTGGTTGCGCCCCCGCCACTTAAAACTTTGCGCCCCTTAGCTTCCTCTCCACATAGCCCCCATACTAGGTGGGGGGGGGGTACTATTTTGATGAACGGCGGAACAGGTCTGAACAACGGTAGGAACAGTCGGAAGGTTAGGAAATCAATCATGTTGCACGGGGTCTGGGGGGCGCAGCCCCCCATTTTTAAAGAATTATTAAAACAAATTTGTCCATTGTTCCGACCGTTCTTCCCGTTAATCAAATTAAGGAACAGTCGAACAATGGACTAATTTGATTTAATAAGAATAATTCTTTAAAAACTGGAGGCTGCGCCCCAACCACCCTGCAACGAGCTTAATTTAACTAAACCTAATCTTCCGACTGTTCCTACAATTTTTTCGAATATTCCTACCGTAGTTCCTCCGTGCCCATTGATCTCTATGAAGATTTACTGGTGCAAGTATGTAGCTTTAAAAGTAAATATTAAATGAAAGTCGATTTATTTTTGAAATTAACTGATTTAATTAAGCGAGCGGTTCGGAATCACTCGCTTAACTTATTCAATTATTTTTGAAAATACATAACTTTCATTTCTTTTTTGGCGCCCCCAAACCTCCTGCGCCCCCCACAGTTGCGGGTCTTGCGGGTGCCTAGCTACGCCACTGCTTGGTGCAGTCGAACAATACCCTATACAGTAGAGAAATACCTTACCTTAACCTACATTAACCTCAAGGCTTAAATTTTCCTAACTTGAGATGAACAGCAGTTAAAGTTCTAGTTAAGCCATACGTTGTTAAACTTCTAGATAAATTACATCTCCTTGCACATTGCAATTGTTATTGGGTTTTTATTTTGGGGTTTTTGACAATGAATTTCGCATGCTGCAATTGGACTTTTGTGCCTCTGCCACAGCCCTTGTTGGCTACTTGATGAGTAATGTTTAAAATTCGAATGTTAGTTGTTTTAGGTGCAACAAGCCAACAACTACTTAAAATTATAGTTGAAAGTAATAAAGCTATCAGTGTTGGTGGTGATTAAATCATGACTTAATAGCAGTCATAATTAAAACTACTACTACAAAGTAGATAATGAAGTCATATTTCAAACTACCTATACATTTAGAAAGTAATTTGTTTAGAAATTTGTATTCATAACTAAAGCATTTTTTTACACTTTTATTACCAAAAATAACATACTGACATTAGCTTAAGTTTGTCATTAGCACAATTTTTTTTATTCATTGTGTTTTGAACTTTAATGCTACTCTCATCAGTGCCACATCACTCTCCTTTTTTCTCCACCCTCTTTTCTAATGCAATTGGCATTCAAATATTTTTTATGGAGGATATTTTCTAACTTTCTGGTTGGCAAAAACCTTATTGTTCTTTATTCATAATAAAACAAGAGATGTAGTTATGATGGTGGTGGTGATGTTGTTGGCATTGTTGTTCCATGTGACCGCTTCTTCTTCCAAAAAATATATTGCAATGAAATTATGAAGCTGACTAATTTAAACCAATCTTCTATAGATTTTTGTACCGTTTTCTTCCTTGTTATGTAAGAAAAGCGAATAACACAATGATGACCTTACACATATGCATTTCTTGGTTGTTTGTTTGTATCTTCTATTGTCCACGTTTCGTTGATCTTTGTGGCCATCCTTGCATATTACATATTAGAAAACAAACACATCAAAATATGTACAGAAGTGTGAAGAAGTAACATACATGTAGGGTGTCTGTTAATACTACATGTATATAACTTTGCAGATGGTTATTTAGTTGTCCGTTTTTTTTTGTATTACCTGATGAATGACTGAGGCCGGCCTCTCTCAACACTCCCATCCATTTAGTTAGTAATTTTGGCTAGTAAAGTCTTCATTATATTTTTTTTTGCTGATTGTAGAATGAGCAGGTGCCAGGTAGATGGATGTTCATTGAAAGGATTTCCTTCTGAATAATGATTTTTATCACATTTTTTTTGTTTTTTTGCTGCTGAAAATGTTTCTGATTTGACGATTTTTTTGTTGCAGTTCAGGGCTGTGTTTTTTGTGTATTTGTTTTCAAATATTGGAATGAAAAAAGTGATGAAGTTTAATGTCAACAGCATTGTGATTTATAGTTGGAAGTAATGCAATTTACTAAGCTGACATGACACTGACATCCGAAGTGTCAGAAGGGAATATCCAATCCTCAATTGACAAATTGTATTTGTTCGAAATCGAGAGCATTATTATTGTGACTCTATTGAACAATTGTAATATTGTACAATGATGTTGTTCATTGTCCAATAAGTTTTCATGGAAACAATTAGTAAAGTTGATTTGGTGGCAAAATGGCCAATATTTGTCAGCATTATTTGATTCCACCGTGGTGTATATTGCAGAATAACAAACTTAAAGTGTATTTTGTGTTTCAATTATCAGCTGAAACTCCAGGAAACAGTTCTTTCGATGCCGGCATCGTAATACCACAATCACCACAATCGACAACTATCATTCTTACATCCTCCAAGACGAATTTGGGAAAGGAACGGTCACGAGAAGAAGTCGTTTTTGATGGTAAGCACAAACAAAAGTAATAAATAAATAATACATCAAGATATTTAATGCTAATTTTCGAATTCTGGTTATTGTTTGCGTTTTAGATAGAGCCGTAACTAGCTAGTTTTTGCGCCCGAGACAAGGATAGAATTGGCGCCCGCCTTAGTCTTGTCATTCTAGTTGTGTTGCGCAACTGTGCCTTTGCACCCTAGTCAGCTGCCACACTCGCCTTGCCCTAGTTACGGCTGTTATTTCAGAAAGTGTGTTAGAAACTAAGAACGGTGGCTGAATCACGTAATATTATTTTCATGTTGATGTCTTTCGGAATATGGTAAAGTTTTTATAGACAAAAATTAAACAATCGTCTGCTTAATGTCCTGTTATTTTCAAATTTTCACAAATTCGCCTGGAGTGATTGAGCTAAACTTCTAGTTTCTAAACCACTTCGAATTTTCTTTTAATTTCGATCCTGAAAGACAGAATAATACCTTTTACACACATGAGTTAAATGAATTCAAATTAAATGTTTAGGTGAATTATATACGGAATCCAGTTAAGGACATGAACACCAAATAAAAATTGTCTTTATTATTAATATTTTAAACTGAAATACTAAGTCAATATTTTGTCAATAGTTTATATATTAAATTTAAGTATTAGCTTAATATTTTGAGATTATTAACTGAATAAATTGAATTCGACATATTGTTTGTTTGCCCTTCATAGGGGGCTCTGTAGAACACGTTTGTTATTTAAATGCATTTAAATTATCAGGTGTGTACTAGGTATAACGAGAGCTCGAGATTGGTTTATACTTTAAAGAAAAAGATAAAGAAAAAGAAAAAGATTAATAATAAACTTTTTCTTTTATACTTGTATTATTGGAAATAATGTCTTAACACTTTTGTGTGCTTGTAAATTTGGTAATTGAAATTCTTTGTGGTTTTGGTTCTACTGCTGCTGCTGCTGCTGTTGTACGTGTGCCACGGATGACTTGCCATACATATCAATGATTCGTGTTATTTGTATTGATTAATTGTAAAACTACGTGGAACAACTGTGTTATACTTATGCAAATAATGCATTGATTATATTATATACGAGGAAGCTTGTATTGTCTGTTGAAGAGATTTTTTTTATCTCGAATTCTAGTTACAATGAATACTTTTTGTAAGAGGATTATTATACTGTATAAGGATTAGCAAATCTGCTAGGAGTGAGGACCCTGGAGTGCATTGCACTCGATGATGGCTTCTTATGTTTGTAACTTTGTAGAGGATCGTCTTAATTAATTAATGGTTGGCTAGTTTGCAATCTTGTAAGCTGAAAGCTGCAACTTATCTTTCTACTTATCCATTTATCTATATTCATTATATAAAATTTTGGAGCAAAAAGATTTATAAGATATGTAAAAGAGGTTTTATTTTTTTGTATAACAAAAGGTGAAATTCCGATTAAGGTGGTTTTAAAATGCAAACAACGCCTCTCGAACTCTTTTTGAGTATTTTGTCTTTGAGGTGCAAAATGAAAAGAAACTTGAACGTTTCTTTAGTTACTAGAAGGGTAGCTTCATCACGTAAAAGTATTTTCATGTTGATATTTTTCAAAATAAGCTTTTTATGCAAGTTTGAAAATGGTAGTTACTAATTTTTGGTTATAAAAATGATTTTGAAATATATCAACATGAAAATACTCTTAAGTGATTGAGCTATCATTATAGTTTCTATAACACTTTCTAGTTTTTTCTAAATTTTGCTTATGAAATAGGCGTACAGAATAATCAAGTGTAGGAAAATCAGCTGTTTATAAATTATGTTGAACTACTGTAAGTTTAAACGACTATTGTACATATGCATATTATATGAAATTATCGATTTTACTTGAGTATGTCTCATATACAGAAGAAGAAAAAAAAAAGCATTTCTATTCAATTTTTAAATAGATTTGTTTTTTCCCTTTTTTTTTCCTATTGTATTATTCCATTTTCTTCTTTTAGTCTGTAATTTTATTATCTGAATTGGAAATGTACAGTGTTCATTTAGCCTTATTGTATTTTTTTTTAATTTGATAGTGAAGTATTTTTCGTGCACGAAATGGTTGTTGAAGTTGGCAAATTGTGTAGTTTTGTAATTCTAATTTATGTTTTTTTTTCTTAATTAAAATCCTATAGAGGAAACAAGTTCTTCAATAGGTGACTCAACTACTACTGAAAATGGAGCTACCAAATCAAACAACCCTGCTAGTCAAGGTAAGACAATTCAAATAATTGCTTTTGTTTTTTGTTTGTATTATTTTTTTTAGTAGAAAGTACTTACTACTTAGACAGCAGTTTTCGTTAAATCATTTAAGGATCTGTTTTTTGGAGTTTATTTAGGCCTATACAAATTTATATTTGCACTGTAGAATATTTAATTTAGTAAAGTTATTCATTTAGGCTGCAATGATACTAAGGAGATTTGAGATTTTAATATTTAAAATGTATGTAGTAGTTAGTGTGTTTCATCTGAAGTCTATTTCATTTTTTTTTCCACTAGACTTCTAATACTCGGTTTATAGCAGATTTTTTAAGCTGATTTTATTATGTATTCTGCAGAAAGAAAACACTTTTTTTCGTAACAAATCCTTATATATTTTTTTTTGGAAACCCATGGTGAAAATAAAATTTGTAAAGTTTCTTCTTTGCAATTTTACTTATACTTTTATATGAAAGTAGAAAATGAGCATATTTTGTAGATTGAAAATATGTTTACATTATGGAAACTCAAAAGTAGCATGAATCATATATTTACTTGTTTGATATCTTGGTGCCATTGTGTTTTTTTTTTTCTTCTTGCCTTGAGAGCAGATTTCATGTGTTTTTTTGGCAACGTTTCGAAGTTTTTTTTGTGTGTGCTAACATCTGTGCTTCTAACATCCATTCTAGTAAATATTTAAAGAAACATTTGTAAAATTGAAATGTTCGTAATTTCACATCATGAGAGAATTAGAGAGTTGAGAAATTGTAGAGATGAAAACAAAGAAAAAAGACATAGGTGTAGTAGACACTTGCTTCTGTTTTTGTCAAAATTGTTTTTCGTTGCAAATTTGTTTATTTATTAAATTATTAGATTATTTTGTCCAAATTAACTGCAAATTTTCTTAACTATTAAAATGCAATGTCTTGACATTAGTAGTTTTATTTTAAACTAACCTATTAACGTCCTCCAACTTTTTGGCCACCATTGTCCCATGTCACGTAGTTCACTGTGCTGTCCACTGGAACAGATGTAGGCGTCCTACGGTCCGCCCCACGTGGCACTTCTATTGTAGCACGGTGCCTACGAGCCGCGTACCTCGAATTGATAGGAAAATAACTCGCCTTCAGCAGGCCTGTTGTGATGTTTGGGACATACTAACAGATGGTATGTAACCACCTTTTTACATCTTTAACCTATGTAAAAAAAACTACCAAAGCTCTACTTCCTTAGAAATAGGTAATACTAACATACTACATGCATAAACATACTGTATTTAAATGTTGCACTTCGATTGATAATATTAGAAAGTTACATAACTTTGAAAAATTTGTCATACATCTCTTGATTTATTTTTAATTCCACATTATCAATATGTGGTATTGAACCGCCATGTTTTTTTGAGTCGTAAAAGGGGGTTTTCCACTTTACCACCAGAAGTCACTTAAATGTAAGATTTCGAGGATGCACGTATGTTTCTGTAACAATTTGTGTCACTTTTTGCAGTATCTTATTAACAATTACTAATACAACATTGTTAGTTTCACAGTTGCACTATTTTCTAAGAAAAAATGTCATAATATCAGTGGTGTTTGATAATGATTTTTTTTTTTAAAAAATGACTGCTGCTACTGCTGCTTTTTGAGTGCCAATGTACTAATGAATAATAATTATATAATAACAAAAAAAAAACAATAATTGCATGTAATATAATAGGATTTCTACTGTGGATTATTGTTGTACCTTTAAATTCATTTTGGCTTTTGTCCCAAAATTCATCCTAGCATAGTTATATACAGTAAAACATCTAAAAATAAATGTACTTTGCTGTACATTACATTTCTGATGTGACATGATGGCTATTCCTGAGGGCATTGTACACAACATCACTGATACTGGGCATTATTCAAGCTTGAGGCACTTTATGTTTTGTGTAATAGTATTTGCAGGCACCAGTCATTTAGGTACCTTTTTTCTACACCTAACTTCACATTAAATTAAGAGTGTTATCTGAAAATTAATAATTCAGACTCGATGGTGCACTTTTTTTTTGCATTGCATTCTTTGCTGTTGGACATTTTGACCAATCACACACAAAAGTATTTAGAATTAATTAGATTGGCACTGCAATCACTGTGCACACTTTTACTTCGTGTTATATAATTTAGTTATTTCGGATTATTTTACTTTGGAGTCTGAACTTAATTTATGAATTTGAATTACTCTGTGAATATTTAAATCATAGTACATAGAATATGCACCTTCAAGTACATATTTTAATTCTAAGGCTCAATTATATACTCGCAACGAGATATGGTTGGTTTAAATTGTTGACTGCTTAATAAGTGTGTTGTTTAAAGGCAAGAACTTAGTTGCTTTAGATGTGTTTTTTGCTAAATAATTTTATATTGCTGCTAATCAAGTTTTTCTTAACCATGTTGCAATGCTGCCACAGACAAAAGCAAGAAAGTACATCGTTTTCCATCAGTACCTACACAACTTCCACTGGCTTTATCTAGTCAACTATCTACTTCAGTTCCTCTACTTCCTCCACCTCCAGGATTCACAGATTCACCACCATCCAGTGGCAATGGTAGGGTAGAAAAAATACTTATTGCCGGTGGCAATCAATATATTCAAATCCATAAACAACAATGAAATCTTCAACATATATCTTCTTTGTATTTCTCTCGTGGTGGCTATTTACGGTATTCTCCAGGCTCTTCCGCAACTGTTGGAGATGTCATATCTCCGGCTGATGAATTTCGAGACTTTGGTCGTAAAGCCAACGGCAGAGAATCAAACGGAAGACAGGAACTTATTGCATATCCACTGCATTGGGAAAGTGCTGATGGTGCTGAGCTAATCTGTGAAAACAATGACCAAGATGACCAATCACCGGATGACGCTAGTCTAAGACCAGTGCCAAAACCTCGAAAAGCATTATCGGAAGGATGTTGGCCCATTTTTGCTCAATCAGAAGAAACGTGGGATTTTACAATTCCAGAAGACGAAACCGATATGGGAGAGATTAGGTTTAAGTATTCGGAAGGAGTCGAAAGTACTCCAATTGCTCAAAAAAAGAAAATTCAGGAGGATGCTACTAGTAATTTAGTTATTGGTAAGGAAGCGGACCTGTGCAAAGCACCGATTCATAAAAACACGGCACGGCTTAAAGATCCCGTATTGTGCCAAGAATATGACGGTGTTAGTAATCGTATGTTCGGTACAGACAACAGTGCTTGGAAGCTCAGAATAAAACGGTTTGCTAACACTGTTCAAATGTCAGTGAATTCATCGTCGACACAAGGAAGTACTGGAAGTTCTCCTTGTGTGAGCGTAGACGATTTGGAAGAAATAGGTAGAAATGTAAGCAAACCATCTGGTACTTTACCAATATCAGGTTTAGTTAAAGCTGAAATGGAAGAAAAGGCTGCCTTGAAAGCCAAACTTGAAGCTAGTCATAATGTTACTAGTCGTGAAAGTAAAGAAGTAGACGGAAATGTTAGTCCATCTGTAAGAAAACATATTGAAAAATTTGAAAGTATTTCTCGCTCTACAAATACCGATTGTATTAGTAGTGAAATTATAATATGTTCATCCAGACCAAAAAAACCTGATGAACAACAACAACAACAACACAGTGAGACTATAATAACAGATTTTGAAAAAGATACCGATAATGTATTCACTGATGATCCAGAAGATAGCAACCTTATAATTCCAAAGTTGTTCATTGAAAAAGAATCGAGAAATGCTGAAATTTTCGATGAGTTGACTCCTGTTGACTGGACAACAAATAGTATTACTCGACAGCGCATTGCAAGTAGCAGCAGTCCACGAGAATCCACATCAACTGCTTCATATTCGGATAGTGCTAATACCGTAATCGAGAGACCGATATCATTTCCTCAGCAGATGAAAGTCAGGTTAACTATTCGTTCATCGGCATCTACTCTTTCGTCTCTCGATTCCGACACTGGTGGCAGTATCAGTGCAGGTGGTAGTATGGAACGTGATGACGGTGAAGTTGCTCAAGTTGGAGGTAATGTTGCTTTAATGCCAATCGAGGATTCCGTTGCTGAAGCAACGGATTCATCTTCTCAAGGATCTTCGGGTGACGGCCCACCGCTGTCTGCGAGCAAGTGGCAAGTCACCGAAGAAGGATGTTTTTATTTGCCTATGGTGCCTGACAGTTGTAGCGTTGAGAGTAAAGGTAGTCTGGATGACACTTCTGCAACTATTACGTCCGTCACAAATACAATTACTTCGGAAGCAGAAACGGATTCGGAAACAGAACCTGTAATTGTTGTGGAAGTGTCTGAAGATGGCACGAGAAGGATTATCAGTGACCATAATGCCGAAATTGACGTTGAAGAATTTTCTGAACAGGATGGAAGTGATTCTGCTCGAGAAGATGGCTCAAGATTTTCCGTGATGGGTGACCACAGTGATGTTTCTCCTACAGAAAATGGAGATACGACATCACAATCATCGATGGACACTGTAATGACCGTTCTGAAAAAGAAAAAGACGACAACACCACATTCCCTATTAGAATTTTCAAAACCTTCTTTGGAAGTTACAAGTCCAAATATGGGATTATTATCACCAGATTCGGATGGAGATTATGTTGATTGTCAGTTAAATTCTGGAGGAATTCAATTGGGAAGTGGAGCTGTCGTAATTGTTTTGCAGTCGGATATGTCCGATTTACCCATCATTAAGAAGCCAGATTTGCAAACAGCGACTCACTGCCATAGCTGTAGTAGTGGTACTAGTGACGAGAGTAGTCAAAGTAGTGGAATTCATGGTCGAGATGTTCTTTTTGTAAAAAATTTATCTTCCTCTTCTACCTCCTCATCCTCCACTTCGAGTGGAATACGTTTTCACGTACAACCGCCACATATTCCACCTCCACCGCCACCTCGTTCACCATCATCAGCAGCACCAGCAGATTCTGATTGTCGCAGTGGAATAAATAAACGTGATGATGATAAAAGTTCATTAGCCACACCTAGTCCATCAAATACAGGTACCTATGATGATGATGATGATGATGTTGTTGATGATGATGTGGATAAATTTAATGATGACTTTGATGGTGATCCAACATCAACAACTTCTCCTTCCAGATCGTGTTCACTGATCCATTGTTCTGGAACTACATCAAGCACTCAAACTGAGACATCATCTGGAAAAAGACATCGAGGTCGGACAAATACTAATAAGTCTACTGGTTCGAAACATACAATCAACACTTCGCTTCAAACAGATGTCGAGGAATCTGGAACGTTAGATGATTTGCCATCACTCATATCCGACGAAATAAAATCACTGCCAACAGGAGAGAGTGCTACGGAAGAATTTGGTTCATTAGTTTCCGAAAAGGAATTAGAGAGTATATCACCTCGCTGTAATTCGCGTTCGTCATCAGCTTCCAGTTCAGCATTGGGTGGCAGTTCTAATGACTTATGTGGTAACGTTCATACTCCAGAACACACATTGACGGACATCAGCGATATACCGTCGCATTATACGAATAACGATATTGTTCCGATTATTACGGAAGATTTCAATTCAGCTGTTTTTAATCTAAAACGAGATGATATGGAAGAGGTCTTAGAGGTTACTTTGATAAACGATCAAACAACCAACATGAGTATAAAAATACCACCAGTTGAACCTCCACCACAAAGTCACCACCACCAACATTTGCTAAATCCGCGCCCGGCTCACGATAACGCATCATGTTACGAAGAACTCGTCCAGAAATCTTCTGAATTGTCTGAAATGGGATTACATGAATTCGATGATACAACTTTATCTGAGTTAGCATTCAGTGAAAAAGATTCGGATGATACGAGTAAGACGCTGTGTCCACCGTGTCCCGTCGCTATGGATAGCGATCTCGATTCCTCTTCGGAAACTCTTGGGAAGGAAGTGTTGAAGGAATGTGTTGTTTCTTCTTCTTCCGAAAGACAAAAAGATGACGAGACGTTGATTAAAATGCATGATGTCGAAACTTCAGATGTTGCAACTAATGAGACTGAGTGTGAAAGTAAGGAACTTCATCAAAATACCATTTCTGACAATCAAGTGTGTTTGCTTTCCAGTGATCACAATTTAAATCTGCCTAAGGAAGAAACAATAGTGACGGAAGTGACTTCAGACGTTAATGTTCAAAGCAATTCCAGCATACGTACGCAATCTCCGTTACTAGAATTTGAAGTTGAATTATTGGTTGAAGGAATGTTTCGCGAGTTTGCATCCACCTCGACACATGATGAAGGTTATCTTCCAACTAATACAAATGTTACGGAATGTAGTAATAATCCGGTTGACGGAAATAATGATTGCTCAATGACCTGTTCCCGTCTGTATTCGGGAACCGATATCAAAGTACGAGAACGTCCAGTTCCTCAATTAGCAACTATGTCTAAAAGAACTAAATTATTTAGTATCTCTATGGTTCAAACATGTGGTGAACCACATCCTACATTAAATATTAGTGCTGATGATAGTGAAGTAGCTTTTACAACATTTACTCCAAAATCTCCAAATATATCACAAGTGCATCGATCTTTTGATCTGGCTCAATGTGCCCCAGTGTCAGACAAAGAATTTGCTATTGACGAAATACCTCAAAAAGGGTATCATTCGTTGGACATGCCAATAAATTCATCTGATGATGTTGACGAGACCAATCAATGTTACGATTATTCAGCATCGCAGTATCAATCTACCGATTATCCGTCATCAACGACTAGTGTTTCTGTTGAATCTTTAGTATCATCGTTATTGTCACCATCATCATCAACATCACAGCCACCACCAAGACCATCAACATCATCGTCCAGACCGGTTAGATTACGAGCCGTAAACGACGACGACTCGAGAACTCGTTTGCCACCTCAGTACAAGAGGCTTCATAAACATTTGCAACATAGAACAATCGATGTGACCAATCCTTCTATTTATCAACAAGTAATCAATGATGATATTCTGGATGAATTGATGAATCAAGTGTCTCTTCGAACTCAACGGACACAAAAGATGGACTGGGAACGTTTGCAATGGTTACAAAGACAAAGACATCAGCAAATGTATGCAGACTTCTTATATGCTGATGGTGAGTGTGTTGTATAAAGGAGTGACATTTTTATATATTTATATAAAAATAAAGAAATGTTGGTAACTTCGTTATAATATCGGGAAAGGACTCGTGTCATCTTATGTCCTGTTTTTTTTATCTATTGTCTTTTGTAAATTTGTCAGTATACACTGAACTTTATTTTTTGTTGTGTATGTGTTTTTTTCTTCTTCTTTTATTATCACAGTCACTGGGGACTATTTAAAAAAAATGTGATGTTAAAATGTAGTGCACTCATTATTATAACAGCACACTCGATTATCGGTTATCTTCTGCAAGAATGGCACAATTTTCACTGGAATGCAAGCTTGTAGCCTGTTTTTTGAAAGTTATTTTGCAATGCATGAGTAGTTAGTTTAACACGATAATGATTATTCCGAACGAGGTGTCTTGTGTTAAGTTGTTCACAATGCATTTTTTTTGTTGTTGTTGACAATTTTGTGGGATGCATTTTTACTTGTCTAGCATGCAACTGGTATTTTCATTTACTATCCATGGGCGCAATCGGAAACTAAGGACTATTTCTGTGTGCAGTAAAGGATCTTCTCTTTTTTTTTAAAAAAAAAATTCCGGATATCAGTGTTAGATTTTTAATATTTTCGTTTCTAAGCAATATATAAAGTATATTTTTTTTGCTCCTTCTCATCTCAGAAACTATGAAGCTATGTAAAAAAATGTAGTTATTATTTAAATTATTATTGCTTAATTATGCAAAATTGAATTATTATTTAATTATTATGATTTAGCTTGTTTACAGAACTGGCTATACCAGATGTGCTTCATTTTGGCCATTTTCTTTTCTAATATGAGGCCTTGGAAATACTCATATGAGGAGGCCCTGATGCAAACATAAATCTACATAATATAGGCTACACATTCTTTACATTCTGACCGTCACCCAGAACTTAGTTTTATTCAAGTTAATCTTCTCGAGAAAGCAAGTGTGTGGATTAGATGTTTGTTTTGTTGAGAAGAGTAGGTGGAGCTAGCATGGTTTCCGGGCACGTTAACTTTACAAACACTCAGCCCAAATGTTGTTTCCGCAAGTTACTTTTCTGTGTGTGTTTTTCACAGTTAATAACTTTTTGTTTCGTTTCCGAATGCGCCCTATAGCTGGCATTTGACTTAAAATCGAAAGACCTCTGTTAGTTTTTTTTTTCTTTTGGTCTTAACCAAAATTGAACTCAATCTCTTCTTTGAAGCTACTGTCCAGAAAACCTATACAGGTATATTCAAATTTATCTGAACATTTCCTATTTGAAATTTGTAGTTACTGAATCCAGTTCAATGAAGAGTCACGATTTCATTTGTTTTAATGTGTTGCTATTTTATGATTTTCTTGTTATGAAATCTAAAAACTAGACAGATAGTTTGGAATTATTTCGTTTTTCTAAAGGCTAAAGAAAGCGGTGTGGGCACTGTGTTATTGGGGCCACGGCCCATTTATGCCACGTGGGATTGGAAGTTGCATTATTTTTTTTTTTCCAATATTATTATTTGTCATTTTTTATGTTTTGTCAGTATTATACACTGCAGGAATGCTTGAGGATTTCTGATGGGGCATGCACTTAGCTTTTTTTTTTACTTCAATCAGTGTTTTTTTTTTTTACTTGATGAAGTCTATAAAAACATTTGTGGCATGTCATTTTTTTGTTACAAGGACTTCAGTCAGTTACAAGCTTTTTTTTTGTTTATTTGTTGATTATTAATTCTTGTGTGTTAATATTTTTTTAGTTGATGACGTTCCAAGTTTGGAATCTTCATCTTTGCAGCATCCACCTTCAGTTCATCCGTCTTCTTCAGTACCGGATGAGCCAGAATTACAAACTAAGATGTCACAATTTCCTTCTTCACAAAATTATCCAGAAAATGGAAACAACACGAACATTGGTCAGTCATGAATTTTATTTATGGTGGCTGAATAAATATTTATTTTGTTTTTGTCTCCTCGGATGGCACCACTCCAGTGGCTATTGTGTTCTATAGGAGAGCTTTTCCTAACACCCGTGGTTTGAGAAAAATTTGTTTTTCAAGTGACCGTTTTTTATCAGAAACATTAAAAAAAATCAAAGTGTTTTAGAAACTAGACTAGTTGGTGAAGATGATAAAAGTTTTTTCATGATGATATCTTTCAAAATAAACTTTTTATGACAGTTTAAAAAATGCGAAAATAGTTTTAAATGAAATGTTAATGAGAAAAAAACTAAAAACGAGTCTTTTTCAAACTGCTCATTATTTTTTTAGGATATTGTCATGAAAAAAACTTTCAGTATAATCTTCTACCATTCTAGTTTTGAAAACAATTTTTCAACACAATTTTTTCAAAAAAACATCTATTTAGCTTAGCATTAGCCACTGCAGTGGCTCCATTCGGGGTGGCACAAAAACAAAATAAATATCTATTCAGCCACCTTAACACATTTTGCTGTTTATGCTTTAGAAATGTGCTGCTGTTGAGATTTTTAGTTTTAAGAAAAAAGTGTAAAAACCTTCAACCGAATCCTCACGAGAACTATAACCTCGTAAAGTGACTGAACATTATTTACTAAACAATTTTCTAGCACTTTTAAACACATTTTCAAGGATTTTTTTATATGATTTTAGATGGTAATCTTATATGATTCTTTTTTATATGAGTGAATTATTTCTTTTGACATAAATGCCAATTCGTATGAGAGTATTTTTTTTACTTCACAAACCTTTTACTGAATGTCATGTTATGACATTTTGTGGCTTTATGGAGTTTTTTGTTCTATTCCGGTTGGCTTCCCTTTGATCGATCAAATTACACACATTCATTGGGATTTTTTGAGTTCTTAATGGCAAACCTTTTAAGACAAAAGCCAATTTAAAGAAATTCTTTGTTCGATTTAAAATCATTCAACTGTATTTTGAAATCATAAAAGATTCTCTTTGACTGATCTATTTTTTGGTTGAAATCTGAGTTTGTTTTATGAAGATGAACCGTTTGAATTAGTGTTTATGGAACGGAAATTGAATGAAAACCAATTTTTAACGAACTTGTATGAACTACATTTAGTTTCTTAAGTTAAGTATTCTTGTCTTTCAGGTGCAAAATGAAGAAAAACTTGAATGTGTTTTAGAGACTAGAAGGATTGCTCAGTCATTTAAGGGTATTTTCATGTTTGATATATTTCAAAATTAGCTTTTTATGTGTGTTTGCAATTGTCCCAACTTTTAAGCATACGATATTTTTTTAATTTACGTCTATAAAAAGTTTATTTTGAAAGATAAAACATGAAAATACAGTTAATCCAGATTCACTGCAATGTGTCCTTGAATTAATTGCAATTGCTAATATCATAATACTCTTGCAAGACATAAGGTGGTTTCTTGCAAACCGTTTTACAGAAAACGCTGATCTTCGTTTTTTTTTGCAAGAAACGGTGCAAGTTTCACATCAATATTTCACTTATTTCGTGCTAGCTTTAAGTGATTGGGCTACTCTTCTAGTTTCTAAAACACTTAAGTTTCTCTTAATTTTGCTCCTAACAAACAAGAATAACTAGAGTTCGAAAATCAGCTGTCCATAATCCATAATTTTAAGTCCAGTAAAGATAATATTTATGCTTCTTCAGTTTGTGAAGTCATAACATGTGAAAATATTCCAGTATTTTCCATTATTTTTTATAATTTATGAGAAAAACAGGAAAACCAAATTTTTTGGTTATATATTTTCCAAAGCGTTGCTCCAGTTTTTTTTAAACTGCAACAAAATGTGTTTCAATATGAAACATCACACAATAGGTTAAAAAATATATAGGCCTTACATTAGTTTTTAGTACTGTCTGTAATATATCTAAGGTGGAGTTAATCTGTGCCTGTCTAGTTCTGGATTTAATGGGTTTCTGGCACAAAGGAGAGTTAACAACTGCCAAACATAATCAAATACATAGATGGACCCTTATGTCTTTTTTTACTTTGTGTTACTTCACGCAACTTCAAATTTGAACCCAGACCATAACCCTTCAGTTGAACAACACCTGTGCATCTAAATAAAATTCTAAACTATGACAAGAAAATGACTGTAAGCTATAACATGATACGTCACGTGTTTTCTTTGAACCACTTGTGACAACAATGACTGACACACACACGTACACAGTCATCGTTCTTATTACTAAATATCGAGGCCAATATTACTGGCACAAGGGCAGAAAAAGTATGTTTTCTGCAGGTTTGCAAAATTTCAAATTATGGTGATGTGGCTAGTTTCTGTTTTGGTTGTTGGATTGAAACCTGTCATCTTCTGATGAAATTTGAACTAACTGCATGTTTGAGGTATTTTTTTTAAATTTTTTTTTACTAATTTCTTTATAACCAGGCGAAATTAACATAATTTTTAGTCCTTGAAATACATTTTAACTTATTATGGATGCTTGTTAAAATTGATAAACATCATAATTAACAGTGTAACTTTGGAGGAGTTATTTTCTGCAATCTTCATGCACATAGGCCTACATTGTTACGGCTTCTTATAACTTTAGGTAATAAGGCCATGTTTTCACTTGGTGAGAATCAGGGTGAAAATGTATTTTAAACTGGATAGAATACAAATAATTGCTCAAAAATGAGGTTTAAAGTAAAGTTAAATAATTTCAACTTTTCAACTATTTAAATTTGTTTTCGACTTGTGAGAATGATTCCTTGATGTTGGTGAATTTCGTTTCTTAGTTTTGCTTTTAATTATTCATCATTTCAAATAAAGTAATGCATTTTAATTAGATGTCAGTTATAATTAATTATAGCTTTACCTCAAAATAACACCATTTCAGTGTAAATATTGACGTAGGGCCTTTGGGATTTTCTCGCTTCAATTGACTTAACATAAATAAAGCAAACTATTATAGTTAAATGGCGAGCCACATTTGTGCTCTAACATCCAATAGTTTTTCTCGTAATACCGGTACTGACATTATATTATCCAACTAAAGGAAATGCATTAGCTAATTTCACCAATTGTAATTTGCTATTTTTTTAAAGTTAAAATTCTTACAGTTTAATAATCTTCATCAAGTGGAAACAGGGCCTAATGTTAGTAGCAAAAAAAAAATTACTGCATATTGTTTTTTTTAGTAGCCATATAATGACCTATTTTGTTTTTTTCCAAGCATTCTTTTCTTCCTGATTTTTTTTTTTTTCGTTTCTTCTCCTTTACATTTTTTTTTTGATAATGTAGATAACGTTATTTCTAATTTTTTGTAGTTAATTTGGTTCCTTGTTTTCCTTGAACTTAACTTTAGTGACAAATAATGTCGTGTGATTCATAATCATAATTATTAGTAATAATAATTGTTAGTTGTCACAGTATATTTGTTGGAAATTTGTTGTAATAATAACCTTCCTCTGGTATATGGCTTAACATGTTTTTCCTGCAAGTTCCCTGGTTTAATAATAATCATGAGAATGAGATTCATTGCCATCATGGCACCCTATGCCTATTATGCTGACAAATGTTCCAATTGTCGGTCTAATTAGTGTTTTTTTGTAGTTGAAGCTTTCACATCATTGGCAACTTTCATTTTGGAAAGAAAAATCGTAAAATGTAACTTTCAGGGTCTTTCAATTTTTTTCTACTCTCTTTTAAGTCTAAGAATAAATAATCTTAGCCTACTTTTTTTCCAAAGCTGTTCTTTACAAGGAAATTCATTTTGGTGTATATATATATATATATATATATATATATATATAGTACAGTATTTTTTTTTTGTCATAATGGCACATGGTTCCATTATTCATACATAAATGTGGAAATGCTGAAATCAGCATTGGGGAATTTTCTTTAGTATATTTTAAATTGACACATGATTATGTAAAAATAACAGTTTGTTATGATGAGTAATATCTATATACACGCCTCATTGGCGCTAATGTTAAACCTACAAAATGACAGTAGTAACTGATTAGAAAGACTTTAAAAGTTAAACCTGCAGCATTTTTTTTTGTATAAAGCAAAAAAAACAACATGGTTGTCTTCCCTTCAGTAAGGTTTTTTTTTTCTTCTGTCTAAAAACAGAACTGCTTATTTTTAGATCATAAAATCAGAAGTACAATCTTATTTAGTTTTCTACCCATACATGTTGTTTAGTTTTTCTTATGTGTGTGCCTCAGTCGCACATGATCTCTGACTTTGACTGAAAGTCTTTCTTTAAAACTCAAAAGAGTCACTTCAGCTTACTTGGAGTTGAATTGTTTATTAGTGTTTTGTGTCTGAAGTGTCATTCGTAGAGATTTCACTATCTCGAATCTCTTTTTCTTGAAGTTTTTTGTTGTTGTTTTGTTTTGTTTCACACGGGCCAATTAATTTTATATAGGCATTGTTTAATAAGCTATTTAAAAAAAACAAAAACAAATTCGAATTGTACAATGCCTATTGCAGGGACTACTCTTGCATTTCCAAAGTTTAAGGCCTCTGGAAATTTTGAAGGTAAGAAATGCTTGCAATATATATTTTGCAACTTAGCATGTTAATTTGAGACAATGTCTGTTTTCTAAATTAACCCTTATACTAATTTTGAATTTGCTGATTATGTTCTTTTTTGTAGTAAAGTAACTTATCATTCTATGCGTTCAGATGATAATCATTTTTGTAGCTATCAAAGTGAACTTTATAAAATTGAATTTTTCATATAAAACATTTGGCTTTATGTTGTATTTTAGAATGGTATTTTGAGTGATTGCTAAGTCAGAGGTAATGCTGAGCTCATGAACATTTGATAGGAAGTTTTATGTAAAAGGTGATGAGTTCATCATTAGCTTTGACTTTGCATTTATTACGATTGCCACCATTAAAGCCTGTTCATATATACATCATATAAAGCTGATCGAGCTACTCAGAAACGCTTAGGAACTGAATGCTCACATTGAGTATCTTTAACATAACATCTCTAACTTACATAGTTATGGATGTCGTTTCTATCTGGTTGATGTTATGAACATTTGATATATTTTAGCAGGTTTCAAAACCATTTTTATTGATATATGGTCACTTCTTGGCAAAGTTTGCATTCGGTTTTAGAATTTTCTGCAGTTGACAAAAATGATTCTGAAAGTATTCTCCAAGCTTCCTTTATGAGTCCAGCTGCCAGCTAATTCTTCCTAAGGAAATATAAAAGTGAAGTTTCCTAACATTTTAAATTTATTAATAGCTTAACCATAGGTAAATCATTGGACATAGGAAACTATCAAGTGTTTCTTCCTATTTTAGACTGTATGTGGCCTACTGTCTGTCATTCATGGGATTAGTATTAATCTTGTCATGAAGTATTTATTTATTTCTTCCATGGTTGCTAAGGAATTTGGAGAGTTTTCTCATTTTAATTTTATGATGATGATGCAAGTTAGCAAGCAAATATACAGTGCAGTATATAGTTGTTTATCTTATTCTGATTAATGAGGCAGATTTTGTTAAAATGGGATGTTGGATATTATTTTTCTTTCTTCATTCTACAATGTAAAATTGTACTGTTGATGTGTTTCAACATAATGTTATTGTATTTTATATTGATTATGTTTGAAAGGAATATTGTTGTGCAGTTACATTAGGTAAATTATCTATTCGTTTGGCAACAATGAACACATTGCATTGACTATGTACCAGTTATTCTATTGTGTCGCAATACAATGATTGGGATTTTTTTCTTAATTATAATATTACAAAAATACTTTGCTTTAGTCATGATTTGCCTAACTATTATGCGGATGTTACAAAGGAAGAAAAAATTGAATAACATTGCATTAACACATTAAATGGGTTTTTCTTGTCCACATCATAAACATTGTAAATTACCATTACTTTATGGGGAGGCAGTTAGATGCGAAACATTTAACTTAATCTAATGTCGAAACTAAGCATAATTTATAATTGGACGGTTGAAAATTATGATGTAAGTTTTAATGTTTATCAGCCGGTCTGTTTGTTATCTTACAAAAATATAAACAAATATTTCTGTTGTCACTGTGAATGCATTTAATTCAACGGTTGTGTTGAGAGGCTACAGTGTCGTTTTAAGATATTATTTTCATGGTGTGCAATGAGATATTTACGAGGTTTTTTTTGGGGGGGGGGGCGGAATCATATAATGATATTTTAACATTTTAATTAGGGTGGTGTCACATATAGATTATTAGCATATGAATAAGATGTTATTGAAGTATGAAATAATAAGGTGGGAGTGGGAATGGAAGTTCTGATCTCTTTTATATTGTCTTTTTTATATTATATTATATTATGTTGATGATGTTTTGAAAAATAGGCGCTCCCTCTTGTGTTGGCCTTCACTTATTTCATTATTATCTCTAGAGGTTTGTCTTCACACTTTCCAAAAACGGATATATTCTTATTTTAGTGACTACCAGGTACCTCATTCTCTCTCATTGTACATTGTATAGTGAAAAAATTTCATAGTTTGCAATATTTTATTTCATATATTCTAGTTTACTTTTTATACTGATTTTAATTGCATGATAGATAATATGTGATTCTGGTTTATTTCGTTTTTGAGTGAAAGGGTTTAATAATTGTTGTCATCAATATCTTCCTTTTCTACTTCAGGAATTTAATCTGGGTATGATGCTTTTACTTCCTGTAAAATCCTGTTTCTAATAATAGAAATTTCTCATTTACTTTATATGTTGCAGGCGCGCTTATTAAGCTTACTTATGCTGCAAAACAGCTTATGTTTTTCTTTAGAAAAATATTTAGATGAAAAGCAGCAAAATTGATTTTTGGTGGCATTTTTTTTTATCTTGAATCTGGTTTTTTGGGGGGACATTCATTATAATATTGACTTGCTTTATTATCAATATTGCAAATGTGGATTACACACATATGAAGGCCTGTAGGCTAGTGTCTGATTTTCTTGTAAGCCACTGTCACTTTGTATTTCAAGCGTTATTTCTGGTACTTGTTAAGTTTAGCATTTTTAAAAAAAAAATTCTTTTAGCTATAGATGTGCGAGAGAATCTACCTATTTAGAAAAAATCTGCTATTTGCCCTAATGTTTAGCCTCTATGTACTCCCCTTTTTCTTTGTCGCACTTCTTGGCTTTATGCCGAACCTCTAACTGAAAGAGGCTAGAAATATTACAAATAGCTAGGCTGATTTCTCTGATAGCTATGTTTTCTATGACATTTACTCATCCTTGTTTTCTTTTATAGTAAACTTTTAAAAGAGCCAACAACTGTTTTTATTGAGGAAATTTCGGTTTGTCAGTTACTTGGCGACAAATAATTTATTTTCTTAATATTTCTAGACTTTAGTCTTGAAGCTTGTTTAGACTTTAGACAACATTCATCATAAGTTCTTATTGAATCATTTTGTATTGTATCATGAGTTTGTCATAGCAATGTTTAATCGATTTTAAGGGCTTGAAAAAGCTTATTTGTGAAAACTTTGTTTGCATTATGCTCTTTTTATAAAGAAAAATAATAAAGGTATTAATCCATGCATTGTGTTTGCAGAATAACAGCCGTAATTCTAAAATGTAGCCTCTCCCCATATAAATTTCATTTAGATAAAAAGTTTTGATAGAAATTTTTACATAATTATAATTAAGCAGAGACAGTGTGTTTATCTGAAAACAACAATTATGACGTCAACAAACATTCTTTGTATGACAAAAGTTTTTGTTTTTGCCTACTTTAGAGCAGGTTTAAATTTATGGACATAGCTTATTTATGTCTGAAAAATTTTAAGCAAAATCTTAGGCAGAATTTGTGAATAGCGAGGTTAGCCTAGCTTTTGTAGTAAACAATGTTTCAAATATGGCTGTATGTTAGTCTAGAATTCTAGATGTTTTGAAATTTGTGAAGTAACAACAGCACCATAATAGAAATGAATTTTTCTAGGTTTAGAAATTATACGAAAGGATGTTGCCAACATCACCATGAAAACATTTAAAAAGTTCAAAAGCTATAAGAGATTCTAAATCCGAAGAAAAAGTAATAAAATTGTGACAGTTATACTTTATGATTTATGACTAATTTATGCTGTATACTAACTAATCAATGGCAAAAATATGACAGTTGTCATAATATTTTGTAATTTGCTTTTGTGCATTTGGTTAAGAGCTAGATAGAACAATTCACGGTCATATGACAGTCGTGTTTTATAATGAGGTCCCAGATTTCTAAAAATCTTATGTTTCTTTATTGTCAAATTTTATATAAATACTAGTTCACAGAATAGGCTGTAAATTGGGGAAAATATCATATTTATATAAAGAATTAAATTATCAAACTGTAGTTGTTGTATATGTTCTTATTGGCATAATGCCACCCATGGAGCCCATCTGGTTGCCACCATGTTGTCTTTTTTGTTCTTTTATTAGATGAAAATAAAAAAAAATGAAATAAAAAATGGCCGTCATTTTTATATTATCACTTACCTTATTCTGGTACTTAGCTGTTTTTAAGTTCTCCTCCCATCCGTATTAAAATAAATAAAGATATAGTTCAAGTGTAAAAAGGTACAAAGAGCTTAAATTCATATGGTATTGCTCTTTTTTTTTTGCTTTTTTGTGTTGTTCTTGGAGTAAAAGAAATTTTTGCAGATATTTTCAGAAGATTGTTAAATTTTATTGTCCTCATATTTTAGTATTTCTTAGTCAGTTTGACTGTAATAAAAACAATTGTTCCTGATTACATGTTTGCGTGCTATGATGATGATGATGATGATGGTGGTGGTAGCGATGATCAAAAAGTAGAACTTCGAATTCTGAATGTAATAATGTTTTTTTTCCTATATTTTTATATTTTTTTGCATTGCATGTTTATGAGAATCATCATTTCTGATGTTATTCATAAATAACAGTAGGTAGGGAAATAATCTTGTAATAGTCGAAATAAGTGGCGGATAATCGAGGAATAGTTTAGAATAGACTCTATACACACATGAAGCCAAGAATGTATTCCATATCATATACTGTATATAATAATACACAATGTTGTCATTGGTGTTTTTAGTGAGGGCAGTACCCTCGAGATTCCGTAATATATTTTTAGCCGTTCATAATTATTACTGTGGGCATGCATATTAAAAAGCACTAACAACCTTTTAGATTTTTTTTCCTTCTCAAAATATTAAATCACTGATGCGTTCACTTTTAAGTAATTATGAAATTTTTTTCTTCATAATTAATGTGTTGATGATCATTTTGAAGTTATTAATGTTACTGTTTTTGACTAAATGTGATGTGTAGATTCACTCTAGAGACTACATTTTTGTAATAACTAACTGCATTTGTTATGTTTTTGTTTTTGGTAGTTTTATTTGTGATTGCAAGTTATTAATTATGTGTGTGTTTTTATTGTAATAGTTTATTCTCCTGGTGGTCTTTCATCTTCATCTTCACTGACCAAAGAGGAAACCAATACCACTGCTAAAAGTAGCAGCTGCCACCAAGTGGACACCACATCTCCGACATCCAACGTACCAGTTTGGTGTCCGAACGGTCAAGCGAGTGACACAACAAATAAAAAACAATTTCGAAGTGTTCGCCTCGATCCAATATCATTTGGTCACTCGCCTCAAAATTCGAAAGAGGTAATTTTAATATTCTTTTTTTAATATCAATAAATGAAAGTGGAGTACAAGTTTTAATGAATTAGTTTAACTTAATGATTACTTGTTTTGCTTATTGTAACATCTGCGTTTTTCAAGGCAAAAAGGATTATTATCTGTTTTTTTGTTGTTACAAGTGGTGATATTTTAAGACATGTCCCCAATTTTATATGTATTTTTTGTTGTTGTTTCTATTGCATAGAAGGGAGAAAATGGGTTTCGATGTCCTTCGCCTCCGCCACCTTTTCTAACTTCACCACCGACCAAACAACCTCCAGCCGTGCCTCCCAAAACCCTGCCTATCAGACCGTCCTTGGTGACTAAAATCGGTGACAACAGTTACAATAATAGCTTGGACGCCGTTTCCACGGCAACTACCAATTTTACTTCTCAAACACACCACGGAAGTAGCGCTGCTAATCTAACGCCGGATTCGTCACCTCCTACCTTTACTCGTGTTAACCCTCTTCGTAGTCGACTCCCTCCTTCGCAAAATCCTACTGTTACCCTCTTGCAAAAAGCTAGAGGTAAATATCACAATGTGTATTTGTTTTAAATGTTACCAATTTTATTAACACATAATGTTTTTTTTTCATAATAGAAGGACAGATTCCTCCAAAGGGGGCTGTATATATCGATCATAAAATGAATTTAAAAGGTAAGTGATTTTTTAAATTAAAATTTCTATTTTAAAACTATAGCAGCTCCTTGAACAGGGGCAATCACTAATTGCTTTGTAGCACTGCTGATAAGTAGGTTATTCATGTTCTTATTGTATTTTCTTCCAATTATGAGTAAGGAGAAAAAACTTTTATGCAAATACAAAATTAAAAAAATTGCAAATTTTTAAATTGAGTAAGGCCAAAAGTTTGCATAAATGCACAATGAGTAAGTGCTGTATGTAAATTGCATTTTTTTTGATTAAATTTGCATAATTTCACTTATTGTCAGAAAAAACATTCTACTATGTTTTTTTCAAAAACCAAATTGTTTTCATTTCGCATTTGTAATTGCATAAAGCTCTGCTATAAAACATAAGCATTTTGGCACTACAAGTTCATGTGTAAAAATGAGAATTTCTTGTTATTTGAAGACCAAGATAATTATAGTCATTGCATTAAAAAATAATGAAATTCTTTTTTTGGTAGAAGAAAACCAACAACAGCCAACTGGAATGGAACATTTGACTGGAAACTATTGGGATGGTCAGTTTGCTGTAAAATCACAGGAAGTGTACGATGACCGTAAGGTGATTAAATTGGAGCCTGTAAAGTACGAGGGTGTTGGACCCGTAGTCAAAGGAGTTCCTATCTCATTGTGCACTGTAAGTGTTTCAGTTAAACTTCTTAGTTTAAATTATAAACTATTGTCTAAACTCTAAATACTGAATTTGTTATTTTTTCAAATGCTGCTTATTTACCAGTATGAGGTTGGTTTTTTAATCCACAGTAACTATAACATTATAATTGTTCTTGAGACGGATTATGAATAGCTGACTGTTCAACCCTGATTATTCTGTTTTTCAGGAGCAAAATTAACAGAAACTAGAAAGTATTTTAGAAACTAGAAAAGTAGCTCCAACACATAATGGAATTTTCATGTTGATATCATCTTTCAAAATAAACTTTTTTATAGACAAAAATTTAAAAAATGTCATCTGGTTAAAGTTGGGCCATTTTAAAACTGACATAAAAAGCTTATTTGAAAGATATCAGCACAAAAAATACCCTTAAGGGATGGAACTACCGTTCTAGTTTCTATGTTTGTCTTCATTTTGCGCCTGAAAGACAGAATAGTCAGATTTCGAGAGGCGTTTACACTTTAAAACCAACTTTAAAAAAAACTTATGTAGTTCATACAAGCTGGTTCAAAATTGTTGTAATTGAATTTTTTGTCGTATTTTTCAGGGGGTTAAAGACGAGAACAAAGGACAGTGGTATAAAAGGATGTATCAGTCTTTACATAGAGGCAGTGATCCAAATGGTAATAGAAAAGTTGAAATATGTATTTATTTATTAATCATTCATACAGATTACATAGTAATTATAAATTTATGAGTCGTATTCTATTTTAAATTGTGCTTAAAGAAGAATTTCACTCATTTTGTGAGAAAGTGAAATTAGGTTACATTCTTTCAAATTCATTTCGTTTCTGTTAAAATTATTTAGAAAGTTTTCAAACATAGTCGGGAAGTATGGCTAATTTAACAGAAATCCCTTAATTGTAATTGCATTTCGCTTTATGGTTCGCTACATTTTGAGGCGTTTTCACTTTTTTTTTGTTGGTGTCTAGATAATTTTAGTTTTCTGCTTTGATCTTTTTCAATGTTAGTTTAGTTTTTCCTGTTTATTTTTCTGACTGGCTTCCGTTAAAAAGATTGATTCACTTACATGTAACATATATTTTTTTTTATCCAGTTTTTTGGAAAAATAGTGCATTTTAAATAATTTCAAAAGTAACTAACTAAACACGTTCGACACGTCTCTATTTCCATCTATAAATTATGATTATCCTTAATTATTTTCTTAAAGTAAATTAAATTGTCTTTTGTGTGGTTCTTGTTACTTTTTTTCAGATGAATATGAAGTCATTAAATATCAAAGAAAAGGTTATTTGAGTTTATTTCTAAGCTTGTGGAATTATGTTCTTTGAAGAATGTTTTTTCATCTAATTTTTCAAAATGTTAACAAGAGTTGTTGCATTTAAACGCCGAATTTGCCTTTTCGTATCATTTTTTTAAAAAAATTAAAATGGCCGAATTTTAAATTTTCTACCTGCATGGACATTTTATGCTATAAAAATATATAATTTATACATAATATCGCATTGTTTTTATATATTTTGCAATGATCTATTCTGACAATTTTGAATGAGATGATTCACGAATATGGTATTCTTTTAATAATTTAATTTTATATTTATGTATACAACATAAGTAATACATTAGTATAAGTGTTTGTGTGTGAATCAGTTTGTTTATAAAAAAAATGTACTATAAACAATATTGATTTTTTATTTACTAAATATTATTTTGGGCGTTGTTCCTAGCATGACATTGGAAAACAGGAAAAAGAACTTTTATTTAAAAGTTTCTAATTTATTAACGTTATGTAATCTACAACGGCACCCTGTTCAATGTAAAGGCCATTTCAAGCTCCAATGCCTTTTTTAAAAAAAATAATGCCTCGCATTGTTAAACATTTTTATATGAATTTAATTTTTTAATCAGTTTTTTATACGGCTGACCTTATCCAAGGTTTTTTTTAATAATGTAAATTTTAATAGCTAAGACTTAAGTGTTTGAGGTGGAACACCTTTTTAAAAACCAATAATGTTTTTATTCAATCCAATTCAATGCATGATATAGAGAAAATAATTAATAAAAGATGTATTGTATTTTAAATATATTTTGCACCCACACACCTAATCATATTTTTACGAAAATTTTAGCTACAATTTTTTTTTCGGAAAATTATTTTTGTAGGACGATATCCTTACGTAGGAAGAGGTGGTGGTTACATGTCGGAACCAGAACCGGAAAGAGACGGTTAGTTTTTGTTATTTTTCATTGGGATGTTTGAGGAACAGAGTTGGTCTTAGTACTGTGGCCATTCTGCATTTTAGGATCAAAACTAAAAATAAATTGAAAGTGTATTAGAAACTAGAAGGGTAGTTGAATCACATAATAATATTTTTATGTTGATATTTTTGAAAATAAACTTTTTGTAGACAAAAATTAAAAAATAACATCTTTATAGCTTTTATAACTGCTAAGCGTCGTCTGCTTAAAGTTGGATCATTTGCAAACTGTCATAAAAAAGCTTATATTAAAAGATATCCACATGAAGATACCCTTAAGTGAATGAACTGCCCTTCTAGTTTCTAAAATACTTTCAAGTTTCTTGTCATTTTGCTCCTGAAATATAAAATAACAAGAGTTCGAGGGGCGATTACACTTTAGAACGACAGTAGCTTAAATCATAAAAATTTGATTTTTCATTTTAAATGTTTTAGAGGACTACTACTACAGAAAGTACGCCACTTTGGATAGAAGGAAAACACAGGGTATTATTTTTTAATTAATGCGGTTCCTGGAGATTTTTTTCTATGTTTTTTATATATTGGTATCTGAAATTTTTTTAGATGATTACGAAAGATCTGATGAAAGACGTTATGGAAAAGATCCAAAGAAGTGAGCCATTATTTCTCATGTTCATTTTTAATAATTAATAATTGTATTAACATAACTTTTTTGTATGACCTTGAAATTTTTTTTATTTTGAAGACATTCAGTTTGGATTCCTCCATCGGCTCGCTACTCCTTTGAAACTTACAGAAATCAACCAAAGAAAATTGAAGATTATCAGCCAGGTCATTCATCTATTGCTGAAATGGAGGCAAAGATGGTGAGTTTTCTATTCATTATAATACAATTTTTATTGGAATTTGTTTCATGGTTATTAAAAGAGATAGCGAGTTTTATAGCGAGCATTATTTATTCATTGTTATACAGTATAGTTTATTAGTTAACTTAGTAAGAAGAGGCAGACTAAAATATATTAACGGAGAATTTTATTTTTGATGATTTTTTTTAGTTTAGTTTAGTTTTCTATCTCGACACTTGTGTCTAACAACATCTCGAGAAACAGTTATCATGTCAAGACCGTTTCTTTTTTTGTGTTTTAGTCATTGAAATTTTTAGATTTGTGTTTTTAGTCAATGTTGTCTATTGTGTATTTCTGCCTCGAGCAATTGCTATGAGAGTGAGAATGATTGAGTATTTAAAAAAAAGTGAGATTGTGAACGAGAGTACAAGATAGGTGGAAGTTTGTGTAACTTGGAAGCTACCAAGTTGTTTTGTTTCTTGCTTTTTCATACTTACAGTTCTGGTCAGAAGTATTGGGAATATTTGACATGGTACGGGCTCCTTTGGTGGATGGTGTTTCAAATCCGTTGTGCGGTTTTATTTCTTTATATATTATCTCTCGTTTGTTTGGCTGCTGCTATTTCTAACTTCTCCTCTTCAACGGTTATTATGAACCAAAACCGCCAATAGTGTTTGACTATGCTCATTGTGTTAATCTCTGGCAAAACCATAGAGCTGAGCAAAGCCTTGCTCTTTCTCGAATGTTTTGCTAGCTACAGAAAATAGTACAATGTTTAGATGACATTCTTACTAGAAATTCTTGTATAAGTAGACATGGCCATCCTAATCGTATTTAGACTATGGAATGCTTTTCCTGCATAGTTGTTGTTCTGTCTTAGGACGAATTCAATTTGATGATGATGTCTAAACCTTTTTTTCTAAATGAGTTATTTATCATTGGGAATTATATCCTCTCTGCCACATGGCTCTCGAGCTGGTTGCAGGTGTACGACTGTACGAGTCGTTAAAACAACGAAGGTTGCAATTTAGTTTTTCAAATGATATCAATTACAACTTTTTTTTAATTTTGAGTTTGAACCTAGGAACACATAGTGAGCATAGGGCAAATTGCTTTACTGTTTTTCTTCAAGCTTTTCCTACCAGAGAAATGAAATTCTTCCTTCTTCGTGTAGGCCCGGAGTTTCTTTAATGAGCTTGTTTCTTTTCTTTTGGGGTGGGGGAGCCTTTATCTTAATCTATTTAACAAACCTTTTTCTCCATATTGTGTGTGTACTTTTGTGTGTGTTTTTTTTTTGTTATGTGCGTGTTTTTAAAAAAAATGTTTGTGATGTTTTTCTATTCACGCACATTATTACAAGAGTGTATATTTGAAACGTCATTTCTAAGTTGTCACGCATTTGAAGGAGGCAAGGGTGCCTAAAGAAGGAGAAGTATATGGCAAAATTAGTATTTAAAGGTTGGGCATGATGAATAATAATAAACACAACTTTATTAAAATGCTTATCAAGTGACATTTTGCCCTGATCCACTTTTTATTGGGGCGAATCCTCATTTCGTTCTTTTTTGGCTTTGGTGTGGTGGTTTTTTGTATTTCTAATTAAAATTTCAATTGTCAGGATTTTTACCAGGGTGTGATATACCACTAGTTGTAGTTTCTTTTGTTGAGAGAGAGCATGTTATGTGGCTGCATGATTACAGATACATAGGGCTTACTCTCTATTTGCACTTTTTTTTTGGAGATTTTATTGATTTTGCATGAAGTTTGCAACTCAGAATGTTTTCAGTTGTTTTCACGTGTATAAAAAATTATAATCTGATTAAGGTGACTGAATGAATATTTATTTTGGTTTTATTCTCTCAGATGGCGCCACTGCCATGGCTTTATATGTTGTATAGGAGATCCCTTCCCCACCAACCGTGGTTTTGAGAAAATTTATGTTTTTCAAATGAACGTGTTTTTTTTTTCAGGAGAAACATTACGAAAAAATTCAAATCGTTTTAGAAACTAGAATATGTTGGTGATAATGTTAAAAATTATTTTATGATGATATCTTTCAAAATAAACGTTTTATGACAAGTTTGAAGTTGTTCATGAAATCTCAATGGAAAACGGGTCATTTTCAAACTGAACTATAAAATGTTTATTTTTTAAGATATTGGCACAAAAAACTTTTTTTTTCTACCATTAGAATTGAGTTTTTTGTAATGTTATTTTTTTTTTTAAATGTTTGTTTGACGGTTTTGCGTTCACATTTTCCAATAAACATCAGTTATGCTTAGCATTAGCCACTGCAGTGGCGAAATCCGGGTGGAGGGACAGAAACAAAATAAATATTTATTAAGCCACCTTAGAAGAAGATGAAAATATTCTGAAATTGTAGTCCTTTGCTTGCTCTACAGTATAAACCTAGTTGTTGATTGTGTTTGTTAATAAACTAAACAATTTTGTTTACATTACTCATTCGTAATTTTCACGAAGTGTAATTCTGCTGCAAAGTTTTATATTTTGACATTTTGTGAAAAAAAAAAATTCGTAATGAAAATTGTAAACAAAATATGTTTTGTAAAAATGGGGAATTTTGATTGTTTTGAAAGTAACGTGTAAATTGTAAATTTGGTCAATTAATAATATGATTATGCATTTTTTTTCTACCAATCTCCTTCCACATTACCTTTTTATATCCATTCACTACTTTTTACCCTTCTCAATATCTACATTTCTTCCAAATATTTCTTAAATCCCCAACTATCCTCTTTCAATTCCTTTTCAACATGCACTTCATGGCACCATTGGGCATTTCTTCGGTATTTCTATGGTGGCCATAGGATGGTGACACGGTAGATCAGGTAGATAAATTGATATCGGTTGTATAATGTATGCTTTTTTGTTGAAAGAAAAAAAATTAACCATGATTTTGCAGTATCTTTTTATATATATATAAAAAAAACATCAGCTGCTTGTTATTGGTATGCATTTGTGCTTAAGCATTTCTTAACACAAGATTTCGTAATCTTGTTTTCATCAGATAATTTAATTGTCATATTGTTAATATTGCATTAATTCTGTTTGAGTTTTAAATTATATACCTTTTTAATGCTTCTTGCGCAAAAATAAATGGTAATGTTCGTGTATGACAAGCAATGTATGGCACTTTAATGTTTTCAATGCTACTGTCTTAAAACAAGTTATTGTTTAATTTATTTTATATACACACCTTAGGCCAACAAATAAAATTACGGTTGTCTGGATATACAGTGGAAACCGTTTAGCACGAATACTAAAATATTTTTTTCGCGTTAAAAGAATTTTAAAGAATTTTATATTGAAAGAAAAAATGTTAAAAACATTTTAGAATGTTTTATGGTACTACTAAATGGTGATAACGGCAAGAAAGACACAAAACATATATAACGCAAACATTTTTAATGATTAAAATTATTTTGGCTCCGAATATTTTTATAAAAAAGTGTAATTTATGATTGGCAATGATTGCACATTTCACTATTGCACATATTGAAGAAAGGAAGCAGATTTGCGGGTATTCATGTATGATAACTTGATAAGGGTTTCACATTTGTATTCATGTGGCTCTTCAAATTATTTTCTGGGTTAAATGGTTTTCACTGTACGATAAAATGCAATTTAATAGCTTTTGCTTGTAATCAGCAGTTTTTTTTATTTTTATTTGTTTTGCTGCAAACACAAATAATTTTCTAATATGAATAATTTGTTTTTTTATATATTATTGCACGATATGCACTTATACATGTGTGTTTTTTTTTGTTTCTTCTCCATGTTTTATTTATTTATTTGCACGTTAGCGCCCACTCACTTACCTGTATAGCATGCTGATGATGAACCACAACAATTCGGTAAATTTTTTTTACCTCACCTGGTTTTCATTTTTATTACATTTTTAAAGATTTATATATTTACAATATTAAATTTAAATTGTTGTCAACTGAAGTTTTTAAAGTGCGTTAATAAGTTTTATCATACATTTGATGATATTATCTATTTGATATACAAAGAGAGTGACGTTTTCTGGCGTCACAATGCAAGTTGTGCAACTTAACAATATTTGCACAATGGGAGGATTTTTTTCCCTCTCTCTCTCTCTTTCTCGGCTGCAACGTCTATTTACATATGAAAGTGAATAGGCGTCGCAGCTTCGGAAACAAAAACCAGCTGTGCGTCCCGAATAAATTTTAAGGCCATGTTGTCAATTGATGATTCTTTTTTTTTCCTCCCTTCTTTTCAGCATGCCAACCGCTATAACCAACAGCCATCTTTAGTCGACAAAAACTCTTCTCGTCCTTAGTAAGTACAGTATATATAAAATAATAATTTACCAATTTGAATAACTAGTTTTGATAATTTAATTTGAAGTTTTTCTTCTGCGTGTGTGTGTGTGTGTGTTTATATATTGCTGTGTTAATTTTTATTTTGCAGTATGTTTAAAGATGGGTATGAGTCTGACTCAACTTTGGTGTATCGTAAACGAGGACCAGTCGATACTTTGAGTCCAAACGAACAGAAAACATTTTATAGAGAATTTCACAAAGGTGGTGATATTCCTGTAGCTGGATTTCGTAGACCAGCTCCAGAGAGAACATCAGGTAAGAGTGATACAAACGTATTTAAATTTATTTTATACGTGTTTCAATTTTCCAGTGACGTTTTTTTAATGATGTTTAAAAGTGTTACAAAGTGAACGTAAAGTGTTTTTTTTCCGCAGTAATATTAATAGAATAATTCAAAATTTGTCATTCAACTATATTTATGACGTATTCTTTAAAAGTAAACTTTTTTTTATGAAAAATTGAAAATTATTTTTCAGTAAATTTTGATACAAAAAATGTAAAAAGTTTCTTTTAAAGTAGTTTTAACGTGTGAACTTCACTCAAACTCATAATTACCTCGTATTTCGTCTTTCAAAAGCAAAAATGAAGACAATCTTGAAAGTCTTTCAGAATCTAGAAGGGTAGCTGAATCAGTTTGAAAATGACCCGACTTTTTAAGCAGATATTTTAATTTTTGTCCATAAAAAAAGTTTATTTTGAAAGATCTCAACCTGAACATACTATTAAGTGATTTTAGCTATCCGTTTAGTTTCTAAAACACTTTCTAGTTTCTTTTCATTTTACTCCTAAAAGCCAGAATAACTAGAATTCGAAATTCATCTGTTCATGAAAATGAACATAATGAAAATACATTTTGAAGAAGAAGAAAAAAGTACGGAAAAACAGTTTACGTTCACTTTATTGAGAAGTGTACATCTAAAAATTCCTGTCGAATCATCTTAACAACAAAATAAGTGGATTAGATGTTATTATTAGCTTTTAGTTATTTTTATTTTACAAATGACACAGACAGTCTGCATTTAGTAACGACAACAGAGAAGTAAATTTTCAATTTCAATATGATTTTTTTCTGAAGTGTTAGGAATACAAACCACCAACTTAGCTGTTTACATTGTGACGATTTATCGCGAAAACACTTGAGTTTTGACAACATTTTCTGAGCTAAAACATATTGATATTATCATAAGACCTTTATTTAGTTCAAAGTAATTTAGAAAATGTCGTTTAGCCTTATTATTTTTATCCAGTTTGTCATGATGCATGCAAAGTGGCTTTCATTTTATAATTTTTATAATTTTTTTCTTCATTAATTTTCTCCACGGTTTTTTTTGTTTAATAGACATTTTAATTCGATTCGACTTTTTTTAAAAAAAAAATGTGTGGTGCCAAACCTCTATGCCTCTTAATCTAAACCACCGTTTATCTACCGTGCTTTTAACCCTTTCGCATGTACTACTATTTCACAGGCAAAAATAGTCACCAGTATAGTTAACACAACCACAAATGAACATACGCATATATATGTATTATTAATATAATTTTTGTTCACAATTTTCTTGTGAATTTAAATTGCTATTATTTTATGTTAATTCATGCAAATTTATCACTTGGCGGCTGCTTAAATTATTTGCACTTGTGGTCATTTCCAACATTTTTATTACAGAATAATTTTTGTAACGTAATTTAATTTAATTTAAATAATTAATGCAACGTTTCTAATTACAAATTTCATTTATCAATTCGCTCATTCTTTAAGCATGTTGCCATCTCGAAAGTTAAGAAGTTATGAACATTTAGTTAAATCTGATAATTTTAAAGTCACTTTTAGAAAGTTAATCATGACTACTAATTTTATCGTAGTTAACTACTGCGGTGCGTTTTACAAATTGAAAATTGTCAGCTTTGTAGATTTACAAATTAACACTTTTTATAGAAAATTTATTTTTTAACATTGGAATAATTTGAACTGCAGTTTTCTTCCGACATTTCTTTTTTTGGACAAGAGAAGTTTGGATTGACAGTAAACCACCTGACAACTTCTAACTTATTCGTTTTGCAGAGAATCCCGATTGTTGCATGCTAGTTGATGTGCATGAGGAGTACGACAAATTCAATCCATCTGAAACGCGTCTTGATTCCAAGTCCTTCTCATCCAAAGAACACCGCACATTATTTTCTTCTCATTCTGTTCCGGACATCTTGTCTCCTCCGCCTCATTACCGCTTTTATGACACATCTTACGAAACTGACAGCAATTGCTCTTCGACATTACTAACAGAGCAAGATAATGATAAACGGCATTCCGCCAACAGTGAGACCAAGGACACTAAATTCAACAGTGGGACGTCTGCAACATTTTTACAGCCTGATAGACCGCCTCCACCATTAGCTCTTTTGGTACAGCACTTCACTAAATCTTCACCGTATGTTGTCAAGGATTTCGAGGAGCTGGTGTCCATATCTCAGTGTCCGACTTACTTTCCTGCTGCTGCCACTACTAATACTATTACTACTACCACTACAACTAATACTGCTGCAACTACTAATACAACAACTACTATTACTACTACTACTAACGTCGTAACACTAATTGCCCGCCCTGCGCCACCTCCTCCTCCACCACCTCTTCCTACAAAGAGTCAGGAATCTAATTTGGTTGTTAAAAGCACGGTAGATTATAGTGGTGAGGTTGAAGATAACGTAACCTTTAATAGATTTGGGCATGTAAATGTATCCACACGCATTAGGCCAAGTTCTTTGCCCATTGTTAGTGAAGAGTTCATAAACGGTGCACCAACGCTTGCTGATGAGGACAGTTACCTTAGCCATAGCAGCCAAGTTGACAGATCATCAGCGTCAGAAATATCTACGAGTGACACGAATAATTCTAAAGAAACTGCAGCAGCGCCTTCCAACTTGAAAAGTCCAGGATCTCGACCAAAACATGGTCTTCAAGTAACATTTGATTCCATACCAAATTTGGTATTATATCCTCCAACGCCTTCCACTGATTATTCTTCCATCAATTCGTCCACTTTGTCTTCCTTAGCAGAAAATTTAAATAATTCTATTGGCACCGCTACAGAAATTTTTTCTCCTACCAAACTGATCAGTTCAAACGTTGGTGCATCTAATTCATCATTCTCTTGGAGCGATCCTTTGCCCGTTGTCGAAGAACTAGAAAGAACTACAGGCAACAAACTTGAGATGGCGTCCAATGATGAAGACGAGGCATCTCTCATATTGATGGCTTCTTCTTCAGCTTCTCTATCATGCCTTACTGTCTTGGATCAGGTTCTGAGGAGTATGAAGATGTCTCAAGTTGGAAATCAAGTCATAGATGAAAAACCCGAATTTATCTTCCAAGAGCATGAAAAACTTGTATACCAAAGGCCACGAGAAATGACAGAAAAAATTGATGTGGCAGACATGCTAGAAGATATTAAGGAAGAAAATCCAGACTCACTTCAACATGAAAGTTTATCTCTTACGAAAGAATCATTATCGTCATCGTCTGAAATACAAAATGTCACATCAAAAAATCAAAATGTTGAAATTGGAGATATGCCTCATACGTTTGCTCATAATGTAACCGTTCGTCGTTCTCCAACTAATAAGGAATTGCTGGCCGGAGCCACCATTCAGGCATCTGTTCGGCCAACATCACTACCAACTGCTCGAAAACCATATCTTCATAATCTTTGGTCTCGAAGTTTGGACACATTGACAATTCTGCATCCATCAACACCACAACTTGACCGTGCTGCATATCGAGAATATTTGTTGTCGTTTCTTAGAGCTCCTCATGTGTCGGACCGTTTTAGTAGACTTCGTGGTTATTACGGCACATTGGAAAAGATTTCTCACGTTGAACGGAATCAGATAGAATCAAAGTTTGCTTCTGAGCCTAGAAAATTGTTTTTAAAGAGGTCATCCTCGGTGCCTGAATTACAAGAGTTGTATGCTAAGCTTGATCGTGCTCAGGAAAATCGAGAATTTATTTATCGAGCAGGACTGGACATGGATAGGCTCCGTTGGAAAATTGAAGATGACCGTTTTATGCACTATCGGTGCACTTCGGTACAAGATTTGCAAAAGGTTTGGGGTGATCATCTGCAAAAAGAAAAAGTTGCCATGAAGTCCCTTTCGACACGTTCATCGAATAGTGGCAGTGCCTCTGTCAGTGAGAGGTGCCACCGAACTCCGACACCTCCAAATGTAAAAGTTCGAAGTTGGACTCCATCGAAGCAAAACAGCTTCCGTGGAAGCGATAACTTCGTGCTGAATAAAATGTATCGCAGTTCCTCTGTAGCGGACATTATTGAGAAATATAATAAGATGGATTATTACAATTCAACTGATTTTGGCAGTCAGGTTTTACATCCACCAAGACATTTATCTAAACCGTGGAATAGATACAGTTGGACAGAAGCTTCATGGCAAAGAAAGTTTGCTAATTCCACTTCAAAAGAAACTTCAAAAAAGAAATTGGTTAAGGATACCAAAAAGTGTTCCAAACAGTCTGCTTGTGTGGTGTACCGTTGTCCAAGTAGTTCTTTGGGCACAATGTCTTCACCCGAACCTTGGAATGGGCGAACTTCTACTGATGGCCATGAGTCTCATAGCCCTCAATTGGACATTCTAAATGGAACTGAAACAAACGAACACAAACTGGAAAATAATGTGCCCAACTCTGAAGTAATTGCTAATTATCCTCGTGACTCTGATGGAACTGAAAAGCCTGATTGTTATACAAAAACAATTATTGATGATGTTGATGAGGGCCATGATTCAGACACAGCGATAGTTGATTCCGATAATGAGGTTATAAATGAAAAAATGGAATCAAGAGATGGTACTTGCAATATTGCTTCACCTTTACATAAGACAAAGAGTTCTTCCGCTTCTGAAGGTAGCCTACAAGATCTGGACAGTAATATCAATAGTACGATGGCTAATGGTAGTGGTAAACGTCAGGAAGCCTTTATTTCAGGTTACTTTTCGCCTGGATACCTTCCCGTACGTACACAGTCCAGTTGGGATTTAAGTAGTACGGTGTCAGTAACACCGTTCGGTTACAAGGCGGAACAATTCGATCGTGCTAGCATGTCTTCTCTTTTGTCGAGCGATGACACTGCTTTTAGGCCTACAAAGACATGTACCACCACAACATCGCACACTTTCATACATAGAGGAAGACCCAATATAGAATCAGAAAAACAACTTGGAAGTAGCTTTTATTTAAATCATATAAAGCGTGGAGAAGTGCGCAAATTGGCTGCAAAGTTTGAGGCCGAGGAAACTATACCTACGGGTCGATATACTCCGAATGAGCAAAATTCACAAAAGAAATTCGAAAGGCGCAAACCGTCATCTGTTAGTAGCTTACTAGATGTTAGAGTGGAGAAGTCTATTGAGAATGGCAAAGTTATTGACAAGATTATAAGCAAAGTGGAAGTGGCGCAGAATAGTTCCTCTGACACTGACCACAAAGAATGTGGTATTAACCCTGAGCGCGACACTGAGACTTCGAAGGTTACGTCCGACAGACTTGTTGGCCAGGGTCTTGACCGGTTAGTGCACTCATTTCGAGATGAAAACGTTGTCCGATGGTTGTTCGGTGACTGTGAAAAATTGACTGACGAGCAGCATACAAAATGTTTTTCATTTTCAGCAAGAGCAAATTCTCAGTCTTTACCGAGGATGGGTCAACCGGGAACCGTGTCACAGTTACGACATCGTTACGAAGAAAAGGACCGTTCGTCTCGTTACGGTACGTGGCATCGTACTCCGAAGTCATATAAGAAAACTTCCGTGGACAATTCAACGGTGTCAGTCAGAAATCAAAACACATACAAATCAAAGGATGACAACAACGAACTTTGGATTGTACTGGGACCAAGCACAAGTTCACCTAACCTTATAGTTGAAGATTTCAATTCTTCAGAAGATGGAAATCATCGACCACTGTTGCGTTACGAATCTTCTCCCGATTGCCTTGATTCCCTCAGTGATTCTTCTTACAATCCAGGCATGGGATGGGCTGCCGGTTTTGCTGTTCATGATCGTAACAACAACAGCAACTACAAAAAGAATAATAACGATAATATTGATATCAATTCTAACAAAAGTTCTAGTCATATTAAAAGTCCTCGTATGCCAGACATTACTTTGTTAAGTCCTAGGCAATACAACAAGAAGAAAACTTCGGAATTCAAACAGGTTTCACGGAGTGTGGACGATTTGCTGCAAGATTTGCCGTCCAGTACTACAAGAAATCATGACTCTTGGCCAAATTACATTCGTCAAAATGCATCATCCATTAGTGGTCAAGTGCAAGACAACATTGCACGGTTCGAGACGAGAGGAGAAAGACTTTCTGGACGTCACTCTCAACAAGATGATTACAGCCACACTTACACTTACTCTCCTCTTATTTCTACGACACCATTGCCTAGTCCAAAAATGATGGCATCGCCTTCTTTCGTCCGCAAGACACCATCTCCAAACACTGTGTCCATGAGCAACCAACGATCACATTCTCTTGGTAGGAATGCCCGTATGCCATGGTCAAAATCAACTATAGAACATTGTCCTCGTCCACTTCCATCACCACCATTACGCCGTGTTGAGAGGCCTCGACCACATCGTGTCACTTCGGCAGTAATTCGTGGCAACTTTAACAATCAAGGTTGTTGTCATCATACATACTCTTTAGACGAATTAAGTTCACTGGGCTGCTGCTACTGCATCATTTACACCTGCAATGCGAGGCCATGCACAATGCCATCTTTACAGAAGTCTCCTGTTTTTTTCTATGCACTTATTATGGTAATTGAAATTGGTCGCATGATTGGTTGCGGAGTGTTGCATCAATAGGATTTCTTTTTTTTTGTTAATTTATGCATGATAAAATTTTGCACAGCTTTTTATCAATCACACTATGATTAATGAGGCGTCCACGCCCTTCAAACACAACTTTCTTGCCACACAGGGCCACTTCTAATTGTTTTCACAAGAGTTATCAGTTAATAAATTAGGGTTTTTGTTTTAAGAGTTACTGAGCTACATTGATTGGTACAAGCACAAATTAATATTGCACACGCACAAACATATATATCAAAATTATTTGGCACGAATTACGATCACGTGGTTTTATCTTAAAAATTTGGAGCACACTATCATGTTTTGGTTTAGTGCCAGTGATTTTTTTGTGTGTGTTTGTTCGATTATTTTCATGTATTTTTATTGTTGTGCACGTATTTCCCTATATGACCATTTTTTGATATGTTGTTTGTGTGTGTCTGTGTATCATTTGATTGATTCAGCTCACCTTCATTCTTCTGTTGCTGCCACCAATATGGAATTGGACAAAGTGGAATTTGGTTTTCCCTCACCACCTCCTAAAGTACCCCTCATTGACCCTGCAGGTAGGACATAGTTCTACGAAAAACTAACTATACCTTGGCTTTTTTCTTCTTCTTGCTTCTCATTTTCATAATGCACAGTGCACAACTAACTATTTAATCACTGGCACTAAACATTCTTTCTAGTTTATTTAAATATATCTTACATTTAGTTCTTAATTTTTTTTGCCACTTATCAAAAGAAGTTTAGTTTTATTAGTGAGAAAGCAAAGGCAGTTTATAAATAATTATATTAGGCTTATAGTGTAGAAATTAGTTATTTCTTTTAATACAGAAATGCTTTAATTTGTTAAGTAATGTTTGAGTAATTTGCAGTTTTTGTATTCATTTTTAATTAATTTTATTTTGAACTATAAGGTAGATTTTATATAAATTAAAATACTACAGAACTTATATTTAATATATTTATGAAGGCAGTGGTTTTTCAAAATAAATAGTGTAGCTCGTATTTTTGCAAACTATAAATTTATTCAGTGAGTATTATGCCTCCTCTGTTTAGGCAGTTAACTTTTTTATAATGTTAAAGCAACATATTTTCATTATAACACATTGGTGGCACAGAACGGTCACCAGTTTTTATGCCAACAATTTATCAAAATAATGGTTGCCATGGTGGTGCTGGTGGCACAGTAACTTTCGCACAAGGGTGTCACTACAATTTGTTTGAAACCACTGTTTTATTAGGCAGAATTTTAAGAATCTTTTGTAGCATATTTGCGATTTGTTTGATTACAGATCCGTCACATCGCTTTCAAGAGGGGCAAGTTAACATTCATTTTAAAAGCCCAATTCAGAACCTTGAAAAGGAATACATCAGTGAAGAAGAACTGAGACGTCGACAGGAGCATGTGGTATGTAAAAGTGTCTATTTGGAAGAAAATGCATGTTTGCATATAAGCGCTGGTCAGTGGCTGTTACTGGTTTATATCACAGATGAGACAGTTCTATGAAGAAGAGCGTAAGAAAAAAATCATGCAAGAACTGGCTGACATCGAAAACCGACGTCACAATGACAACTTTACGTAAGATTCAGTCACTTTTATTTTTTATTGTTGCTGTTCTGACGGTGTGTATTTTTTACAGCCCTTCTCAGAAGTCACCTATCCCACTGAACAGATACGAAACAATTTTCGATGAACCACCTCACAGTCCTACAAGAGGTCGTACTCCCGAACCAAAGACAGCAGCGAAGGCACTTTACGGTTTCACAGCTCAGAGTGCAAAGTTCGTGTTCAATTTATAGTGTTATACTGTATTTATTTGTATGCTTATAATATTTTGTAAAATAAATATTCCTTATCTCTTGCAGAGAGCTGTCTTTTAATAAAGGTGACATAATGTTCATTCATCGAAAAATCGATAAAAACTGGTATGAAGGAGAACACCACGGTCTTATTGGTTTATTTCCTGTAAATCATGTGGAGGTATAAGATAGTAAAAAACTGCTCATTTCAAGAAAAAACTTATTCTCCTTTCTGTTCTCTTCTTTTTGAAGATTATTAATTACGACAGTGTGAGGTTAACTGCGAAGAAGTCGTCCGAAGGGCAAGGAAGAGCCAAATATAACTTTCAGGCTCAAACTCCGTTGGAGTTGTCACTCGTGAAGGTAGCTTTATTGTTATTATTATTATTGTTTTCAAGTTAAGACAACAACAACAACAACGATGTGTTTCTTGAAAGGGAGAACATGTGGTCTTAACTCGAAGGGTCGATCGAAACTGGTACGAAGGAAGGATCGGTAATCTTAGGGGGATATTCCCAACCAGTTACATCCACGTTCTCACCGAACCTGGTACTGAATATTATGGTAAAGATATTTTCTTCATTACTTGCTTGAACCCAATTTGAAAGTGACAGATAATTAAAATCGTTGCAGGATCTCAAGGTTCTCCTGTTTCGAAACCTGTAGCAAGTCCAGTTAGGTCAGTTGAAATGAATCACTTGTGCATTCATATCAAATTTCAGTTTAATTTGTTTTCCGTATAAATTGTAGCCACTCGCTAATTATAAACGGATCTTCTGTTTCACCGAAATACAGCAACAATTCTTCTTACAGTTCTGTGCCAAGTAGCTATTATAATCAAAGAGTTGAACCATACTCTTCATCAAATCCGTACACAACTACGGTTAGTTTATATTTAAAACTTATAAATTGTAACACAGATAGTGAATTGGTTGTTTCCACCGGTTGACAAGATTCACACGGCGTTGAGAATTGCATTTTTGTATCTTTAGAGATCTTACGCACCTGCCAGGCCTGCTGCTCCGGTGTTTGAAGATAAGAAACATCCTTTGGATCAAACACTTCACATCCACACTCAGGCAGATCCAATGCCGTAAGGGGAATTTTTATTCAAAGTCATTTAAACTGGTTTTAAAGTTTAAAAACACATCAAACTCTGGTTAATTTGTTTTTCAGATGCAATGTTAAGAGAACTTTAAAAGTGTTTTAGAAACAATAAGGGTAGCACAATTACTTAAGGGTATTTTCACGTTGAAATCTTTCAAAATAAAGTTTATAATATTATTTTTAAAATGATTTAACTTTCAGATAATATTTTCAATTTTTATCTATAAATTGTTTATTTTGAAATATATTAAAATGAAATTGATATTAAGGGATTCAGGTACCATTCTAGTTTTGAACACACTTTCAATTTCTCTTTAGTGATGTTCCTGAAACAAAGCATAACTAGAGTTCGTAAATCGCCTGTTCATGAAATTCATTAAGATTTAGGTGTATAAAGTGAACATTAACACATTCAAATGCGATTCTAGTTCCTAACAAACTTAATTTTTTATTATTTCCTTGTTTAGGCATTTCAGTACACTTGGCACACAGACCGCATTTGGTGGTCGATTTAGACTGCAAAATAAAGTTGCAATGTATTTTTTTATTAAAATATTCGAAGTGGTTGCTTTTGGTGACAACCCAACTTTATTTTGCAGTTGAAACTGGTTACCAAATGTGGTCTGTGTGTTCTAACCCTTATGAAATTTACTGATGAACCTACTTAAATAATATAATGATTTCTAAAGAATTGTCAATTGACTGGTTGCATGTTTCTTGTTAACAAACTTAAGCAGGTATCGGGCTGTTTACGCATACAAGCCTCAAAACGACGACGAACTAGAACTACATGAAGGTGACACGGTTTATGTCATGGAAAAATGTGACGACGGATGGTACGTCGGTTCATCTCAGAGAACGGGACTTTTTGGAACGTTTCCCGGAAACTATGTGGAAAGGATCTGTGAGTGGTTTTTCTTAAAATATTTAAAAAAAACATAATTTGAAATTTCAATTTTGGTCACAACATGTCTAAATTGAAATAATAATTTTGCATTTTTGTTTTAGAGAATGTGTTAAAAAGTCACTTCTGTTAATGTAATGGTCGACGACAGTTATTAAGGGGCTTCCTGTACAGCTTTAATTTGGAAACTACACTTCTTTTTTATTATTATTTTACTGGATCACATTTCTTTTATTTCTTTTTTTCTCATCCACTTTTAATTTCTCTCGAAACAATAATCATGTATTTAAAAATGTATAAAACAAAAAGAGAAAGGCAGCTTATTTAACGAAACAATTACGAAGCCGTCCTTGTTCGATGAGTGACCTCTCAACTATATACCTATCCGATACCCCAACCTCCCCCCAAATAGAGAAGAAAAATGTGTAAAAAAAATGATAGAAATATGTTGTATAGAAATTACATTTATGAAAGGTAAACGTCATATTGATATTATTAGAGCCATAATGTAATTTTGAGACAGAATGTGGCTGTGAAAGAAAAAGAAAGTGTGAACGACCCACCTATTAATGTATGATAAAATATATTCAAATGTAAAACATAGTTCAGAGTGTAGAAATTTTACAAAAATATAACAAAAAGTAGAACAGTTTTCTCAAAAGTTTTGTTCTTATAATAATGGTTACAGGCTTTTGATACACTCTGTATACTGCTTTAATATACTATGGCTCAATCATTCATTTTAAAAGAGTAGAAAAGTTATTTTTTAATGTTGAATTGGCATTGCCAAAATTGTGTAATGATTCCGAGTAGATAAGGCCCTATAGATAATTAATAATGTATGTTATATCTGATGCAAATGATGGCGGAATTGGTGACATTATTTTACAGAGTGATAAAAAATTCACACAATTTTTATAAATATTTTAATAATTAGTTTATTAACTACATTGTTTCAGTATGATGTTTTAACTACAAAATACGCAAGGAAAAAATGTCAAGCATTTTTCATTTTTATTTTGACTGTTTTAAAGTAAAATTTTAAATTAAATCAAATTTAAAATGGATGATTTTTTTCTTTCTTAAATTTTGGTAGATTGAATTTTTTGATCACTCGGTATTAATATGTCTCGTTGATATTGCGTTTGCGGTATGGAAGCGCTTATGTTTGCATGAAACATGTTACGCTCAGGTTATGAACTTATGTCTATGGGTGGCACAAACGTCAAAATAACGTCACAGCAAGCAATGCATTGTGATACACGGCATTGGCTGTGACGTCATTTTGACGTAAATATTGCTCATTCTCATTCATAAGTTTTTTTTAATTATAACCTTGCAGGTGCAAACATGAGGAGTTCGTTAATGTAATTATATAATAAGTGGTCACGCGGTGGGTTTTTTTTTCTTCTTCTCGGTGTCAAGTTGAAAGAAAAGTTTTGTCGCGCTTTATAAATTATATTTTGTTTCAATCATTTAAAAATCAACAGTATTTGTTATAAATGTGTAATTCTGAGTCATCAGTTTCTTAATTTTTTGAAGTTTTATCATGTAAGTATAATTTTTGTTTTGTTTTGTTTGTTTTTTCTTCGAGTTTTTAAGTCTTGAAACTCAGGGTACATTCTAAACCAAAGACAAAGGCCATAGGCGCCTATATTATTATTATAATAGTAGTATAGGAGGCTATATATAAGAGCAAAGGCAAAATGGCATCAGACATACTGTATTTGACCTTTTGTAGTTTTATTTTCCCCCCATCCCCATCTCCCCCCACTCCCACCTGTTTAACATAGAAACGCGATATTTTATTTAGAATTAGTTTGATATAATAAAATAATTAAGCTTGTAGAGAAGTTATTTACAAAATGGCGCCTATTTTTCAAGTATTTTTCTCGTTTATTTTAAACTTCATTAGAAAACATTTATTTGAAAATAGTCTCAGACAGTAATTTTGTGACGTTATTTGAAAATAGTCTCAGACAGTAATTTTGTGACGTAAGCCTCATAAATATTTGCTTATAGAAGATAGAACTTTAATTATGTTGGATTATGGAAAATAAGAAAATAAATTTTGAAATGTTCTGAAATACTTTCTCTTGTGTGATTATGATTGACCTAATTTTCTTATAATGTCTTTAATATTCGAAAAAGAAATATAGTATTATCTTTTAATGTTCTTTATAGTTCTCGATCAAGGTCCGTATCTAGTCTTTATTTGACCTTTCCCCCCCCCCCCCCCCCCCCCTTTTTTTTAAACAGCATGATAAAGTTGTGCTGTATGTGAGGTGCCATTCACGTCAAATTTAGGCGGATTTTTTTTTATCAATGGTTGCCGTGCTCGAGTAAATTGTGACAATTACGGCCTCTCATTTCGGAAACTTCAAAAAAGTCGACTAACTGAAACTACATTTTTATTTCTTTAAAAGAAACTTTTCGTTTATTTTCAAATTAGAATTTAAAAATACTAAATGCTTTGATCCATCATTGAATTGATATTATACATTAAAATGGTTTTGATTTTGTATTTGCATGAAAAGAAGAAAGTTTATTAGAGAAAAATGTATTTTTTTTTTTCATTATTTTTTTCTAGTCAGTGATGTTCGTTTTAGAATCTTGTAACCTAATATTAATTTAAAATTGCATTTGGAATCGGTACCGATGCTACCATATATTAAAATACATACATGTATATGTACATGGTTTTAAATAAACCTCAAGACTAAAAAAACAAAAAGGAATAGAAAGAGAACGAGTGCCTTAAAGTGGTTCACAACCACGTTGATTGCACGTGTGAATACCGTATAATGTATGCCGAATCGATGGTAACGTGATTGTTCCGCCCAGAAAATTCGTATGAAATTTATTATCATCTTGTTAAGTGTCATGGTGTTTACAAAACGAACGGCTTTTAGTGCTTGAGATGGACTGCAAGAAAATCATCGGCATATAGCCGAAACCGATTATGGTTGGAAAGTGGTACTAGTGTAGCTGAATGAGCTGCAAAAAGTGGTTGTTTAGAGCCTTTCTCTAGTTTACTTTTTTGCCTTTCACTCAATAACATCCCACCGCAGTCGCACTCTTATCACCAAACGGGGTTCGTGTGAAAAGGCTGTAAACGACCAACGATCACTTTCCAATGGCTGGCAGTCGACTCGAGTGTTCGGTTTGGACCCTACGCCGACTACTTTTGTGCAGACCATCCTATACCACTTAAAGTTCCATATGGCTTGTTTTACTTCTAAATTTCTAACTTAACATATACAGTATAATGGTAGTACTGTACCTTTATGTCAAGTTAGCATTTGAAAAGTTGGTGCTTTTTTTTGGGGGGGGGCAAGAATTGCAAGAAAGTGATTCTCAACAAGTGGCACCGAGTGCCTTGTCTGAACCCAATTGTTATCTATCTACAGAAAGTATTTATCATTATTATTGGTTATGAATAGGTAAATGAGCCACTTGCTGAAATATCACGAGAAACTTATCAATTTACCGCTCTGATGTTAGTGATCTACGGAGATGTCTTTAGTTTGATGATCACCCCGTAGATACAGAAAGAAAACAAAAATTATTGAATTTGTCAAAAGAAATATTGATATAAATTTATAGCCTCTTAATTATTATAATTAAAATACTATGAATTAGATTAGGTGTATAATTTGTTTGTTTTTTTCTCTTTTTATATTTTTTAAAAGTTATATTTTATGGTTATAAAGTTTATTCTTAGCTATTCTTTTGGCCATATTAATATACGAGCTCGTATATGAATAGCTTAAAGTGTAGTTTTTAATTTTTTTATTATTTAAGTTAAAACATTTTGGAATGTTGTTTTTAATATATATTTTATTTTAATAATTGTTGTTGTTTAGATTGAATTATGGTACAAAAATGAATATACAGTTCAATACAGTTCAAATGAGAACGTCTCACAGTGTGTAATTTGCCACTTTCTTTGATTGTTGTCTACTTTAGTCCATTTTCTATTATTTATATATCATGGTTTATCATTTTATTATTATTATTATTATTATTATTAATTATTATTATAATTATTGCATCATCATTTCATGTACAACCCTGCAATAAAACATCTGAAAACACTTTAAAGAAAGGTCACCATGCTATTTATTACAGTTTGATTCAAAACGTTTGAGCTTATGGCATTCAATATAGACTGGTTTACATCACTTAATTTAAATCGCTTTTTAAATCAAATGATTTAAATGAATGATTTATATAAAATGATTTTTTAATAAAAATTCAAAAGTCTTTTTATTTTTTAAATTTAATAAAAAGTGAGAACGATTTATTATTTGTTAGAATGTCATTATCAGCTAGAAAATAAGATGTTCATAGAATCATTATTTTCTTGAGCAGTCAAAACTAAAGCTAAATTTTAAAATGACTTGTTTTTTTTAGACATTTTTAAATTAATAAGTAATTTGTAATTCCAAAGTTAACAAACAATTAAAGGGCACATTTCTTGAAACTTTAATTGTTTCATAATTGCTTGTGTTGTGCATGTAAAATGTAATATATATTTAAATTGAAATTTTGTAATGTAAAGTATTGCTTTTTTTTTCTAAATCGTCGTTTAAATCACGATTTAAATAAAAAAAAATCATGTTTTTGGGGCGTCATATATGGGCGTGTTATATGTTATTTATCATGTTATGTTATTTTGCCTGCATATAGATTAGTGTAATTCGTTTAAGACAAAACGTATTACTCGAAAACATCGGTTTTTATGGGTTGAGCCGTCGGTGAACCATGACTTTATATGGTTTAGGATACAAAAGCATACCACCAGTTGGTTCTGTTGAAGGTTTCGGTTGTCCCGCAATTAATTGAAATGAAAAGCGATGCATTAAACATGTGAAGAACAGAAATAACTCTTTTCTGGCCAAATTTTCACCAACACAGACTCTGGGACCTAAACCAAAATAGTTAATATTTTGCTATTAAAAGTAGAAAAACTACCTCTATAGAGACTTTAGATAGATTCCCTCAGATTTCTAGAGGCAATATACTTGTGTAATGTAGCTGTAATTTCGATCAATTTGTGTACCTGCACCTATTTCCTCTATAAATCTGAGCCGAATCTACCTGCATTATCTGGTGAGTTATATTTTCTACCACATATTTATAAATGACCTGCTGAAAATGGTAACAGCTGTGTATCTGTTTTAAGTTGACCAGCTTCATCTAAAAATCTTTCCGGTCGAAATGTATAGGGATCACCCCAATATTCCTCATCATGATGTAGATCCCATATATTTGTTAGAACGGTTGTTCCTTTAGGAATTTTAAACCCTTCAAGGATTGCGTCTTCCATCGGGCAATGAGGAACTGATAGAGGGACAATAGTACTGACTCGTAGAATTTCCAAAATTGTTGCATTTGTGTATGGAACCCTGAAATTCATGAAATGATTGAATACATCTAAATAGGGATAGTGGTTCAATATATACAGTATTTTCAAATGGAATATTTTTTCTTTTGAAGTTTGGCATCAATGCCTATAAAAGCTGTTTTATGTTTTACTACAACTCTCTGGCATGTCATATATTAAAAGGCTATTGGCATGAATAAAAAAAATCAGTATGATGCATTATCTGGTATAGCCGTTTAACATGGTGTGTGTTTGGTTTTCGTTTATATTCTTTTGTTTGGTACACAATTATTTTTGAAACGTAATTTAAAGTACAATAGCTACTCAAATATATTCTTCATCCACTGATAAATCTGCATAACCAAATTATGATTTTTTCTATTTTCAAACGATCTTTAAAAATACAAAGAATCAACATTTGGTTATAAAAATGTTCAGTGGATGGAGAGTATATTCGAGCTTATTGTACTTTAAAATATGTTTCAATACTAACAACATTCTAACCCTTATATGGCATCATATTGATTTAGTTTTTTTTTTGGTATAGCAATTACCTTGAAGTTATTACGGGCGCCATTTACTGTTTATTATGTCTAAACTGGCTGCTATCGATAGCCTTTTAAAATAGCCGTGCATACATGTAGGTCTACATGCTTTGCATCAATGATTAGTAATTCGAGATCCTTATGCTGTTTTTTGTTGAAGGATCAACTTGGTTCTGAGTCAAAAAGCCTGTATCTGATGGCTATCATAAGGACAATAATATAAATTTTTTTAACTCTACACAAATTGTAGCGAAGATGGGTTTAATTAATGGTCCAATAATGTAAAAAACTTTGTGACTTTATTTATTGAATCACTGCTGATTGTTGGTATTACTTACAGAGACTTTGAAGCTGTTGACAAAGAGTTGTTTTCTCCAATAAAAACTTTCATTTCCTGTTGAACCTTATCTTGAACATCAGGGTAAAGGGCCATATATAGTATGCCCCAGGATAGTGTAACACTGGTAGTTTCAGTACCAGCAATAAACAAGTCCAAAATAGTGAAAATCAAATATTCTTCTAAATTTAAAAAATAATTCAAAATAAAAGAGCTGTGTAATTGCATGAAAATAAAGGTTAAAACTAGGTCCAAATTTAAGAAACAACCTCTAAGCACATGTATTGTACATCAACGTTAAACTCATCAAACATAATGTTGTGTTGATGCACCTTGAAAACAGTTTTTTGTATACATTATTCCTCTTCGAGGTTCTTTCTTGAATTTATTGCTTAGTTAACTAACTTACTGTCATAAGGTGCTGCATTTTTCTTTCTGTTTTTTATTTCTGCTAAATAATAGTCTATGAAATCATTTTTGGAATTCTCTTGGAAGCTTTCTATGTGGTTGTCTACCTCTTGTTTAATAAAATTGTACATTGTTTGCTTAGCATTAAAAAGATCCGTGAAACCCATAAGATCTGGGGCTATGTATCTTAATGCTGGTAAAGTGCTTAATAAGCCAGCTTGAGCGGATACTCGTTCTAGATTTGCAATAGCAGTTTGGAATGAAATTGTAGTTGGATCGGAAGAATCGAAACGTTTTCCTTTATAATTAACATAATAATTATTAAAAACATTTTTTTTGTAGATTTTGTTTTTGAAATCAACGTAATATTATCGACATCAGTGAATAAATTTTACCTGCTATTAGACCCCAAACCACGTTTAAAATGGACATAAAGAACTTTTGAGTTATGTCCAATGATTTTCCATTGTGACTTTCCAAATCTGTAGTCATTTTCTCAACCTCTTCCATGATAACATTCTCAATTGATGACTTTCCCATGCCAAGTTCTTGTAAAATTTTCATTGAAATACGTTTTTGTTCTTTCTGTATTGGTCCATCTCCTGTTACTAGATCTAAATAATAAGTAAATTGATGGAAATTAGTGAATTATCAGAGTAGGCTATTACAGAATATTTGTTATTCTAATAATCATTGTAAACATATTGATAACAACTTAATTATACCTTTCCGTTCAAACATGAAATCCAAGGTGAAAATAGGTGGTCTTCCACTGAATGTGTTTCCTTGTTTGACGAGAACTTCGTTGATTGTTTCCCAGTCATTTAATACAACAACTGGATTGTTTGCAAGATTAATGGAGTAGATTTTTCCATACTTTTTAGTGAGTTTTGTAAATGTTTCTTGCTGCTTTTTAACAGTTTTGCCCATAAACATGGCATACCCTACCAAAGGCAACCCATATGGGCCTGGTGGAAGATCTTTAAAACGCCAATATGTATATGAAGCAAATATCAAAATGATGAGAACCAAATATGTGATGTAGTCCATACTTAAGCATATAAGAGTTTAACATGAACTGGGTTTTGAAATTGCTTCTGCTCTCTAAAATAATCAGTGTTTAATGTAAATGTAAATGACTTGGGCAAAGATCAAGATAGATTGAACAACTCATGTTTCAGCTAAAATTGACTTTGAGCGTCTATCAAATATGGTTAATATTTATATTTTTTAACATTTCAGCTTATATTAATAAACACATTAATCATGTATGTAATATTAATAATAAACATTGAAGTTGCTGTTCTCAAAATATTGCTATTTTCAAACTGAAACTGAATTTTCAGCTGAATATTCTGCATATCATCGTCATATCAAAACGACTGTTTTATTTGTATTAAAGTGGTTGCATCATGTGACACCTACCCCTATGGTATAATGCGGCTATCACACTGGCTATTTTTCTCGCAAGAAATAAGTCAAATATTGCTGCGTATCACAGTTTCATGCAGAAAAACGAAGAGTTCAAGCAACCACTTTATGAGCACAAATCTTGGAAGTATATTATCACATTGGCAATTTCAATTAATTCAAGGACACATTGCAGTGAATTTCTTGCTTTAAATATTTTCAATGTGATCGCTCCTTTAGATAGTATTATGAAGGTAGATTGTGAGACAATTCATTACTCGGTTAGAAGAATTAGAAAGTTGGAAAAAAATAAAAATTTACTATAGTGATGGTTAACATACAAAATTACTTTATTCGCTCAACCATAACTGAATATGGTTTAGGATAAAAAGCTAAACCACCCATTGGTTCTAATGAAGGTTTCGGTTGTCCCTCAATTAATTGAAACGAAAAGCGATGCATTAAACACGTGAAGAATAGAAATAGCTCTGTTTTGGCTAATTTTTCACCAACACAGACTCTGGGACCTAAACAAAATAATTAATATTTTGAAAATAAAATCACTTTTTGTGTTAAAAATGAAAAATGAAAATTATTTTCTGTAGTAGAAAAATTAGCTCTCCCGAGTCTCACAAATTTCAGGAATAAATAGCTGTCACTTTGTTTACCCCTAAGATTACAAGGTGAGTAAAGCAGACTGGCACCACTGTTTCCTATATGAAGTTCAAAATACCCTTAGCACCAAGCCGTTATTTTAGAGTCTACGAGCTCGTATATATTTTCTGCAATCGTTTTCACTAGAATCGGAGTGAATCTTACTGCGCTAGTAAACCTGTCGTGCAACTTGCACAACAGTAAATAATAGTTGTATACTGGGCTTATATGCAAGGATTACAATAGAGAATATAGTATTCCTTGCTATACATGTAGTGATTTCATGTAGAAGAAAAGATTTTGAAACAATTAAGTGATCATACATGGCGTCTAAAGAAATAATATGCACCATGAAAGTTCACCTTGAAATCCCACTATGCCTATTAATAGAGTGAATTATGGGGAGAGCTATATTTTCTACAACATATTATACATGACCTGCTGAAAATGGTAACAAGTGAGTGCTTTTCTAAAGTTGACCAGCTTCATCTAAAAATCTTTCCGGACGAAATGTGTAGGGATCACCCCAATATTCCTCATCATGATGTAGATCAAATAGATTTGTTAGAATGGTTGTTCCTTTTGGAATTTTGAACCCTTCAATAAATGCATCTTTTATTGGGCAATGAGAAGTTGATAGGGGGACAATGCTAGCAATCCGTTGAATTTCCAAAAGTGTTGCACTTGTGTATGGAACTCTGAAATTTCAAAATTGTCATAATTGAATGCATGTAATAATATCAAATAGGATGATGATTCAATAAATAAATTTCCCTACAAATAGAATTCTGTTTTACTGCAACTCTCAGGCATGTCATGTTTTAAAACAGGCATATGTAGGCCTACTGAATGTCTTGAATTAGTGAATAATGTTGTTCTGGTAGACCAATATCAAAAAGACAAAATTTAAAAAATTAAACAAATTGGAAATATAAGTTATTTTTTGGTTTTTTGGTAATGGGTATATAATATATACAGTGTATATGCCAGGTTTTGGTATACAGTATATATAAAGCACAAGGTCTGTAGAGGTCTGCTATTCAGAAGGTCATAATTAATAATAAATAAAAAATATTATTGGATACTACAGAAAATTCAGATATTACTTTGAAAGATAGGAACAGGTCCAATAAAGTTAAACTTTGAATATATTTATTGAATCACGCACAGCTCTAGTAGAATTATAAATAGTTCAGTATTTAACACTTACAGTGTTTTTGAAACTGTTGATAAATAATTGTTTTCTCCAATAACAGTTTTCATTTCTTGTTGAACTTTTTGTTGTATATCAGGGTAAAGGACCATATATAATATGGCCCAGGACAGTGTGCCACTGCTAGTTTCAGCACTAGCAGCAAATAAGACGTAAATAGTAAGAATCAAATGTTCTTCTAAATTTGAAAAAACGAAAGAACTGTATAACTGCATTAAAATAAATTAAAGAAATAACCTTGACATTTGAACTTATCAAGTGGAGGAGGGGAGGGGGAACTAGGTACGTAGTGGTCCGGATGGCAAATGCCACCTGTGCAGGTCTTTCTAGGCGTCAGTGCTCTAAAAATACACTTTTACATACTGCAGAGTGGTGCATGTAACATGCGTTTTGTTTAATGTAATAGACGGTGAAGTACCTGGAACTTAACCATGACTTACTTAAATTCCATATGTTTGTTGCCGTGGCGCAGCTAGGTTTGGTTGCACTCCTGTCGACCCCTGCTGCTTAAAACATTGCGTTTTTTTGCACCCCCCCCCCCCCGCGACTGCGAGGAGCCCCACAGTTGCGTGGGCTGCGGGTCCCTGGCTAAGCCCCTGGTTTTATGCAATATTGTAAAAATGTTGCTAATTTTTGTGGCTCACTTCGCTCGCTGCTAATAGAAAATATTTCGGAGCACCGAATTTTGTGGGCCAGTACATGTCTGAGATCAACATCAAAAAAGAAATGGTTAAACATTGAGTTAAGCTACATCTTGCAAACATTTATTGTATATTGTTATTTTGTGTCAAGGTTTTTTCTTGAATTTGGTCCTTAGTTAACAAACTTACTGTCATATGGTGCCGTCTCTTCCTTTCTGTTTTTCATTTCTGCTAAATAATAGTGTATGAAATCTTTTAAGGTGTTCTCCTGGAAGTTTTCTATGTGGTTATCAATCTCTTGTTTAATATAATTGCTTACGGTTTGCTTAGCTTTAAAAAGGTCTGTGAAACCGATAAGGTCTGGGGCTATGTATCTTAATGCTGGGAAAAGATTCAGTAAACCAGCCTGGGCAGTTAGCCGTGCTATATCTTCAATCGCAGTTCGGAAAGAAATTGAAGTAGATTCGTCAGCATCCAAACGTTTTCCTATATAATTAATGATCAATAAATATAGAATGTAATTTTAAGTTCTTTTAATTATTACATTATATCTTACCTGCTGTTAGACCCCAAATTACGTTTAAAATGGGAAAGAAGAACTTTTTAGACATTTCTAATGATTTTCCATTGTGACGTTCCAAATCTATAGTAATTTTCTCAACCTCTTCCATGATAATATTCTCAATAGTTGATTTTCCCATGCCAAGTTCTTGTAAAATTTTCATTGAAATGCGTTTTTGTTCTTTCCATATTGGCCCATCTCCTGTTACAAGTTCTTAATGATGAAAACCAATGGAAATTAGTGAATTATTTACAGCTTTTCGCCTTTTTTAAAGAAAAAAACATTGTAAACTTATTGATAACAACCTCATTATACCTTTTCGTTCAAATAAGAAATCCAAGGCGAAATTTGGTGGTCTTCCACTGAATATGTTTCCTTGTTTGACGAGAACTTCAGTGATTGTTTCCCAGTCATTTAAAACAACAACTGTTATTTGCAAGATTCAGGGAGTAAATTTTTTCATACTTTTTAGTGAGTTTTGTAAATGTCTCTTGACGTTCTTTGACAGTTTTGGCAAAAAACAGTGCATACCCTAACAATGGCAACCCATATGAACCTGGTGGAAGGTCTTTAAAACGCCAGTATGTATATGAAGCAAATATCAAAATGATGAGAATCAAATATGTGATGCAATCCATATTTTCAGCAAAACAAAAGTCTAATTTGAGCTGGTTTTGAAATAACTTGTGTCTTTTATAAAATATCCCCACAAAACTTTAGTGCCTTGAGCAATGATCTCAAGCAATATTGAACCAAATATGAAAGTCGATCCTTGTGAATTAGATATAAAAATAGATAATAATTTATATGTAAAAACAGATAATATATACATAAATGTGACACCCCGTGTTGATGGTGTTTTATTTACAGAAGTTGTCTCATTATTGCAGCTGTTAATCTATTTATAGATATCAATATTTTCCTCATTAAATACAACAATGTCATGACTAAAAAAAAGAATTTTGAGTTATTTATACCAGCAAAAACTTCAAATAATAATATTTTGAAAAAATTATCTTCAGAAATGTCAAATGACATTTCAAAATAAATTTATGTAGCAATAATGACACAAGTCTAAATGAAAGTTGTTTAATTGCTTTGGTAGACCTTTACTATGTCTGCAAATAAATTTAAGTTGTATTTAAATTTATGTATTTCTACTATTGATTACTATACCAAAATATACCAATGTGGTTGCTGTAAAGTATCCAATGACAGTAATTCCAAACTTTGATTACGTAAATCAAAGTTTGGAATTATTGTCATTTGATACTTAGTAATGACTAATGAGGTTTTTTGAATTGTGACGTTGTTGTATTTAATGAGCGATTTGTATCAGTCTCCCTTCTTTCTCCTTTTTTACTCTTATGCCGCAGTCACACTAGGCTGGTTTCCCAGCCGCTGGTTGCTGCTGGCTGGTTGTAGCGCTCTAGCAGCATAGTCTGAACTGCTACTAGCAGCTGCTTTCTCCAGTGGGCTAGTGATTTTAACAGCAGCTGGTGAAGTTGGACATGTCCAACTTTAGCAGCTACCAGCTGGTCATGTGACTCCCTTCCTGCTGCTGCCATCTAGTATGAACTTTTTTGTTGCTAGTAGTGTCACTAGTGGTAGTTGAAACTCCACTGCTTGGGTTGGTTGTTGTTAGAGTTTGTGTTTTTGCAAGACGGTGATTGGATGACTTGCACTGCTAATACCAGCAGTGACTGGACAAGTGTGAACCCAAAGCAGCTGCTGCTTGCTGTTGCTGCTATTAGCCAGCAGCAACCAGCGGCTTGTAAACCAGCCTAGTGTGACTGCGGCATTAGATTTTGATCAGCTGTCGTCCACATGCTCAGGATGACGTCAGTTGGACTGCTGCAGCTGATAGGTGAATTTGCCAATGATGTGTTCGCCACGTCATATAAAAGGGCGTGGGCGATCACACTCAAATTGATAGGCAAATTCGAATGTCAGCGGTTCTTTCTCAACTGGTCATCAACTCAAAAACATCGATTGCTGAATTGAGAAACGAACAGTTTTTGAAATCCTTGAGGTTCAATCATAGTTTTAAGGTTATTTTATTAATAAAGTTCGTTTCTATGTTTCCTTCGGCCCCGTTTTACTTTATTGGGGGATATAATCGAGTGAGCGTGGGTTAAGTTGCCCCATTTAGTGAGCACGCCTCGGAAAACGATTCTGGGTGTGTTATATAGAGGTAGCTCAACAAGTGTTATGCGTATGCTGTGCATGGCCTTGTAAAAGATTGCCTCGTAAAACTTTGCGCCCCCCCCCGGGCTGCTTAAAACGTTGCGCTCCCTTTAAGTCCCCCTCCACTTAGCCTCATACTGGGGGGAGGTGCTATTTTGATGAACGGCGGATCAGTAGTAACAGTCGGAAGGTTAGGTTTAGTAAAATGAAGCTTGTTGCAGGGGCCTGGGGGGCACAGCCCCCCATTTTTTAGCATTATTAAATCAAATTTGTCCATTTTTCCGACCGTTCCTCCCATTGAACAAATTACGGAACAGTGGGAACAATGGACTAATTTGATTTAATAATTCCTAAAAAAAAAAAAGTCGAGGTCTGCGCCCCCAGACCCCTGCAACAACTTAATTTTACTAAACCAAACCTTCGGACTGTTCCTACTATTTTTCCGACTGTTCGTACCGTTGTTCGGACGCTCCGCTGTTCATCAAAATGGCACCCTCTAAAAAATTTCTATGCACAATAAACGAAATAAAGGTCGATATTTATTTTCGAAAATAACTGAATAAATTAAGCGAGTGATTCGGAATCACTTGCTTAATTTATTCAATTATTTTTGAAAATACATCGACTTCATTTCGTTTTTTGCGCCCCAAAACCTTCTGCGCCCCCCGCCCCCGCAGTTGCGGGTCTGGCGTTCCCTAGCTACGCCACTGAGTAATAGGAAAAAGAGGAATAGAGGCGTGTTTTTTCTTTCTTGTACTTGTGATCGAAACATTCTTGAATCATGACCATAATGTTTTGACTGCAATTGTTGAACTCTAACGCAACCATGGTCATGATTTTCACTGCCACAATTGGTTGTCATTGTATTATTTATTATTCAATTTGGCGACAAACAGTGATAATAGGTGCATTTGCAAACTGAAGGTAAACGTGTCAACATGTTTGCCATGTTGCTTGTCTGTAGGATGGTGCTATAATAAAATATGAGATGTTTAACCATAAACCTAACCCTAATGGCTTTTCTGCAGGCCTAAAATTTTCAGTCGTTTGGTCCGACCGCAAGTGTGGAAAAAACACATCATAGGCAGCAGGAACCTTGAAGAGGGCTAACTAAAGTTCTCTTGCCCACGGTGTTTTTCTCTAACATGTATGGATAGTATCTTTCATCATAATTTGACCTACCCTGCTAGGTGCCGGATGTCGTACAAGAAAAGAAGCAGAAATACAAAACCAAATAAATTAAAGAAAAATAACAGTTAAAATTATCGTTTATACCAATAAGAATAGGTAATTTAATTAAATGAAGTAACATAAATCTTATAAAGAGTTTACAAAGAAGAATAAAAAAGAAGAAACAAAAGTGAAAAACGTTTATATTATATTTTTCTCAATGTTAACTTCTTAACCATAAAGTGCCCAAAATACCGAATTAGAAATACACGTACATTCAATCCCATGTCATTTTTAAATTTAGCGAGTGTCAGTTGCCCCCACCCCTTTGTAACTATCCTGTTGGGAGCCCCTGATTGGTTTTATTTTTGATTGAAACTGAAACTAAATTGACACCTGAAATATTTGGCATCTACAGTTTCGCCAGAATTGTTTAATTTTCAAAATACATTTGTTTCCACCTAATTATGTCGAAATTGTTGTTCAGTTCATCTTGAGGTGGTTGCGTGTTGCAAACCACTCTTGTTTAAGACTGAGTAATCCAAAGGTATATTGATAGACAAAATTATTTAATATTTCAGTCTTGCTTTCGTTTCCACCTTAAATATTCAAAATGTTCAAACAAATTGTTGTGTTCATATTGAGGTGGTTGCATTTTGTGAACTACCCCTATGGTTTAAAGAGGCGATCACACTGGCTATTTTTCTCGTAAAATTCCGTGCAAGAAATAAGTCGAATATTGCTGCTTATCTTGCACAGTTTCATGCAAAAAAAAAAAAGAAAATCAGTGTTTTATGCAAAGCAGTGTTCAAGAAACCACTTTGTCGTAAAAGAGTATTTTGACATAGGCCATTGCAATTAATTCAAAGACACATTGCAGTGAATTTCTTGCTTTAAATATTTTCAATGTGATCGCTCCTTTAGACAGTATTATGAAGGTAGATTGTTAGACAATTCATTACTCGGTTAGAAGAATTAGAAAGTTGGGAGAAAAAAAAATAAGAAATTACGATACAGTGATGGTTAATGTACAACATTACTTTCTTCGGTCAACCATAACTGAAAATGGTTTAGGATACAAACCTATACCACCCATTGGTTCTAATGAAGGTTTCGGTTGTCCCGCAATTAATTGAAACGAAAAGCGATGCATTAAACACGTGAAGAATAGAAATAGCTCTGCTTTGGCTAAATTTTCACCAGCACAGACTCTGGGACCTAAAGAAAATAATTAATATGTTGAAATTAAAATCACTTTTTGTGTTAAAAATTTAAAATAAAAATTATTTTCTGTGGTAGAAAAATTAGCTCTCCCGATTTCCACAAATTTCAGGAAGAAATAGCTGTCACTTAGTATGACCTACTGTATATCCTTATAAGGTTCACTGCAGCTGTCAAATTAGTGTTCTACTATACACCCCTAGGGCCCTAAGATTACAAGGCGAGTAAAGCAGGCCGGCACCACTGTTTTCTATATGAAGTTCAATATACCCTTACCACCAAGCCGTTTGTTTTGGAATCTATCTTCTACAATCGTTTTCTCTAGAATCTGAGCGAATCTTGCTGCGCTAGAAAGCCTGTCGTGCAACTTGTACGAAAGGAAAAAGTACTATAACTTAACCAAAACGTTGTATATTGGTTTCATAGGCATGGATTACAATAGAGAATACAGTATTCCTTGCTATACATTTAGTGATTTCATGTACAAGGAGGTGTCAAAATGCTATAATATGCACAGTGTTTAGATGCCATTATGGTTCACCAATATAATGCAAAGAAAACCCCAGCCTGTGCTTAGCTTTGTCTTTAATGAGTTATGTTCATTTTCTTTAATGAAAACTTATAGGTGCTGAGGATTTTTTTTCGGTTCTTATGACTTTTAAGATTTTTTTTCGGGACTTTTTTAATGTAGAAGGGAAGGTAGTTTTCAGTTGAAAACCTTTAATTTTGTATGGATGTTGTGTCGAAGTTTGTTTTGTATATGTGCTATTGAAATCTCACTACGCCTATCTATTGAGTGAATTTTGGGAAAGCTATATTTACTACCACATAATAAATATATATGTATATACATGACCTGTTGAAAATGGTAACAGGTGGTTATCTTTCTTAAGTTGACCAGCTTCATCTAAAAATCTTTCCGGACGAAATGTGTAGGGATCACCCCAATATTTCTCATCATGATGTAGATCAAATAGATTTGTTAGAATAGTTGTTCCTTTTGGAATTTTAAATCCTTCAAGAATTGCATCTTTTATTGGGCAATGAGGAACTGATAGAGGAGCAATGGAACTGATTCGTTGAATTTCCAAAAGTGTTGCATTTGTGTATGGTACTCTGAAATTTCAAATTTATGCCATGATTGAAATACATGTAATAATTTCAAAGATGATGATGATTCAATAAATAAATCTACAAATGGTATTATGTTTTACTGCAACTCTCAAGCATGTCATGTTTTAAGACAGCCGTATGTACTATATTTTATGTCTTCAATTAGTGAATACATGTTCTGGTAGACCAATGTCAAAAGACAAAACAGTGAAGATGATACTGTTAAAAAGGATTATACCATTCAAAAGGAAGTATGCGTCTATCATCAGATCAGATATACAAGACCTGAAGATGGTTTGGAAATATATAAAGAACAAGGACTGTAGAGGTCTACTATTCAGAAAGACAAATTAATATTAAATATTATTGGATACTACAGAAAATGTAGATGGAAGATGGGTCAATTTCCAATAAAGGTAAACTTGGATATATTTATTGAATCACCAGCAGCTTTAGTAGAATTATATTATCAAAAGTTCAGTATGAAACACTTACAGAGACTTTGAAACTGTTGATAAATAGTTGTTTTCTCCAATAACAGTTTTCAATTCTCGTTGAACTTTCTGTTGTATATCAGGGTAACGGGCCATATATAGTATGGCCCAGGACAGTGTGTTGCTGCTGGTTTCAGAACCAGCAACAAATAAGAAGAAAATAGTAGAGATCAAATGTTCTTCTAAATTTGAGAAAACGAAAGAACTGTATAATTGCATTAAAATAAATTACAGAAATAACCTTGACACTTGAACGTATCGAGTGGAGGACGGGGAGGGGGAACCATGTACGTACTGGTCCGGACTGCAAATGCCACCTGTGCCATCTGTCTAGGCACCAGTGTGCTAAAAATTCACTTTTATATACTTCAGAATGGTGCATGTAACATGCGTTTTGTTTAATTTAATAGACTGTGAAGCACCTGAAACTTCCCAAAATTTAACAGCCACTTAAATTTTATACATTTGGCATGGCGTGGAGTGGCGTAGCTAGGTTTGGTTGCACCCCCGCCGACCCCCTGCTGCTTAAAACACTGCATTCCCGCCGACCCCCTGCTGCTTAAAACACTGCATTCCCGCCGACCCCCTGCTGCTTAAAACATTGCACCACCATTGCACCCCTGTGACTGCGGGGAGTCCGACAGTCGCGGGGGCTGCGGGTTCCTAGCTATACGCCTCTGGTTTTATGCAATATTGAAAAAATGATGCTAATTTTTGTGGCGCGTTTTGCTCGCTGCTAATAGAAAATATTTCAGAGCACCGAATTTTATGGGCCAGTACGTTTTTTAGGTCAACATACAAAAGAAATTGTTAAATATGGAGTTAAGCTACATCTTGAAAACATTTATTGTATATTGTTATTTTGTGTTAAGGTTCTTTCTTGGTTTTGGTCCTTAGTTAACTAACTTACTGTCATACGGTGCCATTTCTTCCTTTCTGTTTTTCATTTCTGCCAAATAATAGTCTATGAAATCTTTTAAGGAGTTCTCCTGGAAGTTTTCTATGTGGTTGTCAACCTCTTGTTTAATATAATTGCATACTGTTTGCTTAGCTTTAAAGAGGTCTGTGAAACCGATAAGGTCTGGGGCTATGTATCTTAACGCTGGTAAAATATTCAGTAAACCAGCCTGGGCAGTTAATCGTATTATATTTTTAATCGCAGTTTGGAAAGAAATTGAAGTAGGTTCGTAAGCATCCAAACATTTTCCTATATAATTAACGAACAATAAAGATTTTCATTTATTTTAATTATTACATTACATTACATTTTACCTGCTGATAGACCCCAAACCACGTTTAAAAGGGGAATAAAGAACTTCTTAGACATTTCTAATGATTTTCCATTGTGACGTTCCAAATCTATAGTAATTTTCTCGACCTCTTCCATGATAATATTCTCAATTGATGACTTTCCCATGCCAAGTTGTTGTAAAATTTTCATTGAAATACGTTTTTGTTCTTTATATATTGGCCCATCTCCTGTTAGAATTTCTAAACGATGAAAACCAATGGAAGTTATTGAATTATTTACAGCATTTCGGTTTTTTTTTTTAAAAACATCATAAACTTATTAGTAACACACAAATAATACCTTTTCGTTCAAACAAGAAATCCAAGGTGAAATTAGTTGGTCTTCCACTGAATGTGTTTCCTTGTTTGACGAGAACTTCGGTGATTGTTTCCCAGTCATTTAAAACAACAACTGTATTATTTGCAAGATTAACGGAATAGATTTTTCCATACTTTTTAGCGAGTTTTGTAAATGTGTCTTGCTGCTTTTTGACAGTTTTGCCCATAAACATGGCATACCCTACCAAAGGCAACCCATATGGGCCTGGTGGAAGATCTTTAAAACGCCAGTATGTATATGAAGCAAATATCAACATGATGAGAATCACATATGTGATGCAATCCATATTTTCAGCAAAACAAGAGTCTAATTTGAGCTGGTTTTGAAATAACTTGTGTCTTATATAAAATATCCCCACAAAACTTTAGTGCCTTGAGCAAAGATCTCAAGCAAGATTGAACAAAATATTAAAGTAGATTCCTGTGAATTAGATATAAAAGCAGATAATATATATATATATATATATATATATATATATATATATATATATATATATATATATATCAATGTGACACCTGGTGTTGATGGTGTTTTATTTATAGTGGTTGTCTTGTTATTGCAGCTGTTAATCTATTTATAGAGATCGATATTTATACCAATTTCCCTTTTTCCCATTTCTCTCTCTTTTAGATTTCGATCAGCTGTCGTCCACGTGCTCTGGATGACGTCAGTTAGACTGCCACCGCTGATAGGTGAATTTGCTAATGATGTGTTCGTTACGTCATATAAAAGGGCGTGGTCGATCACACTCAAATTGAGAGGCAAATTCGAATATCAGCGGTTCCTTCTCAACTGGTCATCAACTCGAAAACATCGATTACTGACTCGAGAAAGGAACATTCTTCGAACCCCTTGAGGTTCAATCAGTTTTAAGGTTATTTTGTTATTGAAGTTCGTTTCTGCATTTCCTTCAGCTCCGTTTCGTTTTATTTGGAAACATAATGGAGTGAGCGTGGGTTAAGGTGCCCCATTTAGTGAGAACGCACTGGAAAACGATTCTGGGAGTGTTATATAGAGGTAGCTCAACTATTGCTTTGCATATGCTGTACATGGCCTTGTAAAAGATTGGCGATTCTTTCATAAAGAGTAATAGACAAATAAGAAATAGAGGCGTTTTTTTTCTCTCCTGTGCTTGTGATCGAACCATTCTAGACCACATTGTCTTGGCTGCAATTGTTGAACTCTAATTCGACTATGGCAATGATTTTCACTTCCCCAATTGGTTGTCATCATATTATTATTCAATTTGATAACAAACACTGATAATAGGTGCGTTTGCAAACTGAAGGTAGCCGTGTCAAAATGTCTGCCATGTTGCTTGTTTGTAGGATGGCAGCATAATAAAATATGAGATGTTTAACCATAAACCTAACTCCCATCTCCCCCACTCCCACCTGTTTAACATAGAAACGCGATATTTTATTTAGAATTAGTTTGATATAATAAAATAATTAAGCTTGTAGAGAAGTTATTTACAAAATGGCGCCTATTTTTCAAGTATTTTTCTCGTTTATTTGACTTCATTTAAAAACATTTATTTGAAAATAGTCTCAGACAGTAATTTTGTGATGTAAGCCTCATAAATATTTGCTTATAGAAGATAGAACTTTAATTATGTTGGATTATGGAAAATAAGAAAATAAATTTTGAAATGTTCTGAAATACTTTCTCTTGTGTGGTTAATTTCGAATTCGAATTCGAAAAGGAAATAATAGTAATATTATCTTTTGTAACGAATGTTGTAATCTTATGTAAACACCCTGTATTTATAATAAAGAATGTTGTATGGAGATTCTCACCCGATGCTTGGGGGTGGCTGGGAGGCCATCACGACGATGACTCCCTGCCCTCCAAAATGAGAATAATGGCCAAGAGGGTTGTATCGTTGATTTAAGATTACATATCCTAGAGAAATCAGGATCAACAAAGATCCTTCTTAATTGTTATAATTATTACATCTTATAGATGTTTTCGTATCGTAATTAATCTAATTAATTGAAGGTCCTGGTTGTGTCCAAGAGACTTGGACACACCTGGCACGTTTGTTTAGCGATCATATGTTTGTATTGTATTAAGAGTATATAAGCAGGACCACGTGGATTGAGAGATCAGACTGGCTAGATCTACAGACTAGACACACCACTGATACTCTCAATCCACAGCGACTCGCTGTTTTTGTGAAATAAAGTATCTAATCGAAATATAACTTCTATGTGTGGACTCAGTTATTTTATGGGAGTGGGACTTGATGTTACAGCCACCACATAGCCAATGATTCCACCGAACAGCGAAGCCTCCAGCAGCCACGTGTAAGAAGACATCTCAATGCTATTTATTACCTCTGGACTCCTGAGGTACCGACCCTTGTGTCCCTGGTGGTTAAGTATACAACACAGGAGCCAATCGACCGAAAGACTTAATCATCAACATTCAATTGACACTTTCAAATGGCGAACAGAGATCTCTCTGCTAACCGTGCGGAATCGGAATGTTACACTTTTAATGTTCTTTATAGTTCTTGATCAAAGTCCGTATCTAGTCTTTATTTGACCTTTTTTTGCCCTTTTTTTAAACAGCATGAGAAAGTTGTGCTGTATGAGGTGCCATTCACGTCAAATTTAGGCGGATTTTTTTTATCAATTGTTGCCGTGCTTGAGTAAATTTTGACAATTACAGCCTCTCATATATCGCAATTTTTCGGAAACTTCAAAAAAGTCGACTAACTGAAACCACATTTTTATTTCTTTATTTCTTTCTTTTATTTTCAAATTAGAATTTAAAAAATACTAAATGCTTTGATCCATCATTGAATTGATATTATACATTAAAAAATGTATTTTTTTTTCATTATTTTTTTCTAGTCAGTAATGTTCGTTTTAGAATCTTGTAACCTAATATTAATTTAAAATTCCATTTGGAATCGGTACCGATGCTACCATATATTAAAATACATACATGTATATGTACATGGTTTTAAATAAACCTCAAGACTAAAAAACAAAAAGGAATAGAAAGAGAACGAGTGCCTTAAAGTGGTTCACAACCACGTTGATTGCACGTGTGAATACCGTATAATGTATGCCGAATCGATGGTAACGTGATTGTTCCGCCCAGAAAGTTCTTATGAAATTTATTATCATCTTGTTAACAGTGCCATGGCGTTTACAAAACGAACGGCTTTTAGTGCTTGAGATGGACTGCAAAAAAATGATCGGCATATAGCCGAAACTGACCATGGTTGGCAAGTGGTACTAGTGTAGTTGAATGAGCTGCAAAAAGTGGTTGTTTAGAGCCTTCCTCTAGTTGACTTTTTTGCCTTTCACTCAATAAAACCCCACCGCAGTCGAACTCTATCACCAAACGGGGTTCGTGTGGACCAAACCTGGCAGTCGTCTCGAGAGTTCGGTTTGGACCCTACGCCGACTACTTTTGTGCAGACCATCCTCTACCACTTAAAGTTGCATATGTCTGTGAAACAGCCTTTAATTGAAAGTTTTACTTCTAAATTTCTAACTTACATATATAATGGTACTGTACCTTTATGTCAAGTTAACATTTGAAAAGTTGGTGCTTTTTTTGGGGGGGGGGGGCAAGAATTGCAAGAAAGTGATTCTCAACAAGTGGCACCGAGTGCCTTGTCTGAACCCAATTGTTATCTATCTACAGAAAGTATTTATCATTATTATTGGTTATGAATAGGTAAATGAGCCACTTGCTGAAATATCACGAGAAACTTATCAATTTACCGCTCTGATGTTAGTGATCTACGGAGATGTCTTTAGTTTGATGATCACCTCGTAGATACAGAAAGAAAACAAAAATTATTGAATTTGTCAAAAGAAATATTGATATAAATTTATAGCCTCTTAATTATTATAATTAAAATACTATGAATTAGATTAGGTGTATAATTTGTTTGTTTTTTCTCTTTCTTTTTAATTTTTTAATGTTATATTTTATGGTTATAAAGTTTATTCTTAGCTATTCTTTTGGCCATATTAATATACGAGCTCGTATATGAATAGCTTAAAGTGTAGTTTTTAATTTTTATTATTTAAGTTAAAACATTTTCGAAGGTTGTTTTTAATATATATTTTATTTTAATAATTTTTTGAATTTGAATTTGAATTTGAAAAATTACTCTGCAAGTAGCCATAAAGGCCTATGGCAGAGGGACAAGAGTCCAAGTGCAGCATAGAAAATGCATTGTCAAAACCTGAAAGTATAAAACCCTATTGATATAAACCCAACAACAATTTCAATATTTTTTTAATGCTGCAAATATATGCATTGTCAAAACAAAACAAAATAATGACTCCCATAAAATACGTTTTTCCTGCACAAAATCTCCAGCAAGCGAGTTCCATTGTCGAATCGCCCTAGGAACAAATGACCGGTAATAAGAATCTGTTAGTGCAAAAATCTCTCCAACTTTGTTAGAGTGGTCACCCCTACCCAAATATAATGCCCTGCAAAGTTTACTTGAAGTAGGTTTAGGGCAAGAGCCATCTAGCATTCGATTAAAGATATTAAGACTAAAATCTGAACGTCTTGCAAGTAAACTATCCCAACCAAGCTCTGAAAGCATTTTAGTTGCACTGTCGGCATATCCATATTTAAAACAAACAAACCTAGCAGTTGTTTAGATTGAATTATGGTACAAAAATGAATAAATTAGACAACATTCAATACAGTTCAAATGAGAAAGTCTCACAGTGTGTAATTTGCCACTTTCTTTGATTGTTGTCTACTTTAGTCCATTTTCTATTATTTATATATCATGGTTTATCATTTTATTATTATTATTATTATTATTATTATTATTATTAATTATTATTATTAATTATTATTATTAATTATTATTATTAATTATTATTATTAATTATTATTATTAATTATTATTATAATTATTGCATCATCATTTCATGTACAACTCTGCAATAAAACATCTGAAAACACTTTAAAGAAAGGTCACCATGCTATTTATTACAGTTTGATTCAAAACGTTTGAGCTTATGGCATTCAGTATGGACTGGTTTACATCACTTAATTTAAATCGCTTTTTAAATCAAATGATTTAAATGAATGATTTATATAAAATGATTTTTTAATAAAAATTCAACTCTTTTTATTTATTTTTTAAATTTAATAAAAAGTGAGAACGATTTATTATTTGTTAGAATGTTATTATCAGCTAGAAAATAAGATGTTCATAAAATTATTATTTTCTTGAGCAGTCAAAACTAAAGCTAAATTTTAAAATGACTTGTTTTTTTTAGACATTTTTAAATTAATAAGTAATTTGTAATTCCAAAGTTAACAAACAATTAAAGGGCACATTTCTTGAAACTTTAATTGCTTCATAATTGCTTGTGTTGTGCATGTAAAATGTAATATATGTTTAAATTGAAATTTTGTAATGTAAAGTATTGCTTTTTTTTTCTAAATCGTGGTTTAAATCGCGATTTAAATAAAAAAATCTTGATTTTTTCCCAGCCTGATGTCATTGGGCGTGTCATATGTCATGTTGGTAGTAATTATAAGTTATCAGAAGAGAATAAATAACTTGTTGGAAGGTGCATTGAAATTGATTTCTAAATGAAATTGTTTTACGATACTTATAATCCGAAGTAATTTTTCTAATTTTAGTTGGAGACTTGAAAGTAACTTCGGGAAGTATGATTTCGTAAGTTACGAGTCACTCACTTAAGAGATGAATAGGTTATTTTATAATTGAAAGATTAGAATTTAAACAAATACTATCGAAACCATTTAACATAAAAATAGATATTACAAAAATCGAATAACGAAAATCAGCAATCGGAAACAAAATATAGGATCCGTTCAGTCCTTTCGAATAGGTTTTTTCCTGCATATAGATTAGTGGAATTCGTTTAAGACAAAACGTATTACTCGAAAACAACGGTTTTTATGGGTTGAGCCGTCGGTGAACCATGACTTTATATGGTTTAGGATACAAAAGCAAACCACCAGTTGGTTCTGTTGAGGGTTTCGGTTGTCCCGCAATTAATTGAAATGAAAAGCGATGCATTAAACAAGTGAAGAACAGAAATACCTCTCTTCTGGCCAAATTTTCACCAACACAGACTCTGGGACCTAAACCAAAATAGTTAATATTTTGCAATTAAAATCAAATTTTGTCTTAAAAGCGAAAAATGAAAATTCCCTTTTGTAGTAGAAAAACTACCTCTACAGAGACTTTAGATAGATTTCCTCAGATTTCTAGAGGCAATATACTTGTGTAATGTAGCTGTAATTTCGATCAATTTCAAAATATTAGATTGCAACTTCATGCTTAAAACGTGTACCTGCACCTATTTCCTCTATAAATCTGAGCCGAATCTACCTGCATTATCTGGTGAGTTATATTTTCTACCACATATTTATAAATGACCTGCTGAAAATGGTAACAGCTGTGTATCTGTTTTAAGTTGACCAGCTTCATCTAAAAATCTTTCCGGTCGAAATGTATAGGGATCACCCCAATATTCCTCATCATGATGTAGATCCCATATATTTGTTAGAACGGTTGTTCCTTTAGGAATTTTAAACCCTTCAAGGATTGCGTCTTCCATCGGGCAATGAGGAACTGATAGAGGGACAATAGTACTGACTCGTAGAATTTCCAAAATTGTTGCATTTGTGTATGGAACCCTGAAATTCATGAAATGATTGAATACATCTTAATAGGGATAGTGGTTCAATATATACAGTATTTTCAAATGGAATATTTTTTCTTTTGAAGTTTGGCATCAATGCATATAAAAGCTGTTTTATGTTTTACTACAACTATCTGGCATGTCATATATTAATAGGCTATTGGCATGAATAAAAAAAATCAGCATGATGCATTATCTGGTATAGCCGTTTAACATGGTGTGTGTTTGGTTTTCGTTTATATTCTTTTGTTTGGTACACAATTATTTTTGAAACGTAATTTAAAGTACAATAGCTACTCAAATATATTCATCCACTGATAAAGTGGAGTGTGTGAAGTTACATCTAACCACTGCATATGATTTTATACTGTAAGTGAATAAATATATTCCTTTTATTTTACCTACTTACTGTGTCGTGTTTTATTGGGGCGTACCGCAGGGAGGGTGGGGAAATCTACGGGTTTTCACCGTCCCTTTCCGGCCTATTGTCGGCCGGTGCTTACGTCGGGTCTTACTGCGATATTCTTGTTGTGGCGGCGGACCGTCTGTGGTGTTCGGCAAGGGAGGCTCCGGGAGTCGACGTTTCTCATCGTTTCCCAACTGGGCCAATCATTGCCCTGGGCCGGGGATATTACTTTAAAAGGAAAGGTATTTTTGGGACTCTATTCCCAATTTCTCATGGTCGGACTGGGTTCCACGAATTCACTTAGAATTCGGGCCACCCATGTCTGAACATCTGTGCACCAAGGGGTGCCATACTGTCAAAAACGGAATTTTGACTAAAGTGTTTCACCTTCTGTTTCTACAGGGTGTCACATGATACTGTTAAAAAGGATTATACCATTAAAAAGGAAGTATGCGTCTATCATGAGGTCAGATATACAAGACCTGAAGAGGTTTTGACATATATAAAGAACACGGTCTGTAGATGTCTACTATTCAGAAGGACAAATTAATATTAAATATTATTGGATACTACAGAAAATACTGATGGAAGATGTGTCAATTTCCAATAAAGGTAAACTTGGATATATTTATTAAATCACCAGCACCTTTAGTAGAATTATATTATCAATAGTTCAGTATGAAACACTTACAGAGACTTTGAAACTGTTGATAAATAGTTGTTTTCTCCAATAACAGTTTTCAATTCTCGTTGAACTTTCTGTTGTATATCAGGGTAAAGGGCCATATATAGTATGGCCCAGGACAGTATGTTGCTGCTAGTTTCAGAACCAGCAACAAATAAGAAGAAAATAGTAGAGATCAAATGTTCTTCTAAATTTGAGAAAACGAAAGAACTGTATAATTGCATTAAAATAAATTACAGAAATAACCTTGACACTTGAACGTATCGAGTGGAGGACGGGGAGGGGGAACCATGTACTGTACGTACTGGTCCGGACTGCAAATGCCACCAGTGCCTGTCTTTCTAGGCGCCAGTGTGCTAAAAATTCACTTTTATATACTTCAGAGTGGTGCATGTAACATGTGTTTTGTCTAATTTAATAGACTGTGAAGCACCTGAAACATCCCAAAATTAACAGCCACTTAAGTTTTATACATTTGGCATGGCATGGAGTGGCGTAGCTGGGTTTGGTTGCACCCCCGCCGACCCCCTGCTTCTTACAACATTGCACCCCTGCGACTGCGGGGAGTCCGGCAGTCGCGGGGTTGCGGGTTCCTAGCTACGCCTCTGGTTTTATGCAATATTCAAAAAAATTATGCTAATTTTTGTAGCGCGCTTTGCTCGCTGCTAATAGAAAATATCTCAGAGCACCGAAATTTATGGGCCAGTACGTTTTTTAGGTCAACATACAAAAGAAATTGTTAAATATTGAGTTAAGCTACATCTTGAAAACATTTATTGTATATTGTTATTTTGTGTTAAGGTTCTTTCTTGGTTTTGGTCCTTAGTTAACTAACTTACTGTCATACGGTGCCATTTCTTCCTTTCTGTTTTTCATTTCTGCCAAATAATAGTCTATGAAATCTTTTAAGGAGTTCTCCTGGAAGTTTTCTATGTGGTTGTCAACCTCTTGTTTAATATAATTGCATACTGTTTGCTTAGCTTTAAACAGGTCTGTGAAACCGATAAGGTCTGGGGCTATGTATCTTAACGCTGGTAAAAGATTCAGTAAACCAGCCTGGGCAGTTAATCGTATTATATTTTTAACCGCAGTTCGGAAAGAAATTGAAGTAGATTCGTCAGCATCCAAACGTTTTCCTATATAATTAATGATCAATAAATATTTAATGTAATTTTAACTTATTTAATTTTTACATTACATCTTACCTGCTGTTAGACCCCAAATTACGTTTAAAATGGGAATAAAGAACTTTTTAGAAATTTCTAATGATTTTCCATTGTGACGTTCCAAATCGATAGTAATTTTCTCAACCTCTTCCATGATAATACTGTCAATAGTTGATTTTCCCATGCCAAGTTCTTGTAAAATTTTTATTGAAATACGTTTTTGTTCTTTATTTATTGGCCCATATCCTGTTAGAATTTCTAAACGATGAAAACCAATGGAAGTTATTGAATTATTTACAGCATTTCGGGTTTAAAAAAAACATCGTAAACTTATTGGTAACAACTTAATTATACCTTTTCGTTCAAACAAGAAATCCAAGGTGAAAATAGGTGGTCTTCCACTGAATGTGTTTCCTTGTTTAACGAGAACTTCGTTGATTGTTTCCCAGTCATTTAATACAACAACTGGATTGTTTGCAAGATTAATGGAGTAGATTTTTCCATACTTTTTAGTGAGTTTTGTAAATGTGTCTTGCTGCATTTTGACATTTTTGCCCATAAACATGGCATACCCTACCAAAGGCAACCCATATGGGCCTGGTGGAAGATCTTTAAAACGCCAATATGTATATGAAGCAAATATCAAAATGATGAGAACCAAATATGTGATGCAATCCATATTTTCAGCAAAACAAGAGTCTAATTTGAGCTGGTTTTGAAATAACTTGCGTCTTTTATAAAATATCGATCCCTACAAAACTTTAGTGCCTTGAGCAAAGATCTCAAGCAAGATTGAACAAAATATTAAAGTAGATTCCTGTGAATTAGATATAAAAACAGATACATAAATGTGACACCTCTTGTTGATGGTGTTTTATTTACAGGGGTTGTCTTGTTATTGCAGCTGTTAATCTATTTATAGAGATGGATATTTATATCAATTTCCCTTTTTTCCCCTTTTTCTCTCTTTTAGATTTCGATCAGCTGTCGTCCACGTGCTCAGGATGACGTCAGATGGACTGCCACCGCTGATAGGTGAATTTGCCAATGATGTGTTCGTCACGTCATATAAAAGGGCGTGGTCGATCACACTGAAATTGAGAGGCAAATTCGAATATCAGCGGTTCTTTCTCAACTGGTCATCAACTCAAAAACATCTATTGCTGAATTGAGAAAGGAACATTCCCCAGAAAACGATTCTGAGAGTGTTATATAGAGGTAGCTCAACTATTGCTTTGCATATGCTGTGCATGGCCTTGTAAAAGATTGACGATTCTTTCATAAAGAGTAATAGACAAATAAGAAATAGAGGCGTTTTTTTCTCTCCTGTGCTTGTGATCGAACCATTCTAGACCACATTGTTTTGGCTGCAATTGTTGAACTCTAATTCGACTATGGCAATTATTTTCACTGCCACAAGTGGTTGTCATCTTATTATTTATTATTTATTATTTATTATTGTCGCCAAATTGGGCGACAAACAGTGATAATAGGTGCATTTGCAAACTGAAGGCAGCCGTGTCAAAATGTCTGCCATGTTGCTTGTCTGTAGGATGGCGGCATAATAAAATATGAGCTGTTTAACTATAAACCTAAACCTAATGGCTTTTCTGCAGGCCTTGCATGGTCAGTGGTTTGACCAAATGTGCAGAAAAAAACACATTTATGCATAAGTAACCTTCAAGAGGGTTAACTAAAGTTCTCTCACCTACAACGTTTTTCTCTAACATGTATTTGAGCTACGTCCATGGACATGTAAAGTATATATCACGGAAATAGAACTTTGCAGAACTTTGTAATTGAACTTGTATTATCGATAGTATCTTTCATTATGATTTGAACTACCCCGCTCGGTGGTCCAAGAAAAGAAGCAGAAGATTGTTATTAATTGCTAATAATTTGTGAAATAATCAAAACATGGTGCTAAACTGGTCAACTTTATTAATTATTTTTTATTTAGTTGTCATGAATAAGAAAAACCTAGTGAATGTGACATACCTACACAAGAAATACAAAACCAAATAAAATTAAAGAAAAACAAGACAGTTAAAATTATCATTTATACCAATAAGAATAGATAATTTAAATAAATGAAGTTACAAATTTTAAAAAGAGTTTACAAAGAAGAATAAAAAAGTAGAAACAAAAGAGAAAAACGTTTATATTATATTTTTCCCAATGTTAATTTGTTAATCATAAAGTGCCCAAAATACTGAATTAGAATTACAAATACATTCAATCCCATGTCATTTTGAAATTGAGTGAGTGTCAGTTGCCTCCATCCCTATGTAACTATCCTGTTAGGCGCCCCTGATTATTTTTATTTTTTATTGAAACTAAAACTAGATTTTCAGTTGAATTATTTGTCATCTTCAGTTTCAGCAAAATTGTTCAATTTTCAAAATGTATTTGTTTCCACCTAATTATGTCGAAATTAATGTTCCGTTCATCTTGAAGTGGTTGCATGTTGCAAACCACTCTTGTTTAAGACTGAGTAATCCAAAGGTAATAGGCTTATTGAGAGACAAAATTATTTAATTTCAGTCTTGCTTTCGTTTCCACCTTAAATATTCATATCAAAACAAATTGTTCTGTTCATAATGAGGTGGTTGCATTTTGTGAACTACCCTATGGTCTAAAGTGGCTATCATACTTGCTATGTTTATCACAAGAATCCGTGCAAGAAATAAGTGAAAAATATTGCTGTGAATCTTGCACAGCATCTTGCAAAAAAAAACGAAGGTCAGTGTTTTCTGTAAGATGGTGTGTTGCAATTAATTCAAGGACACAGTGGAGTGATTTTCTTCCTTTAAATATTGCCAATGTGATTGCTAATTTAGACAGTAATATGAAGGTTGTGTGGGACAAATAATTCATTACTCGGTTAAAAGAAATACAAAGTTGAAAAAAAATATAAAAATTACGATACAGAGATGGTTAATGTACAACATTACTTTATTCGCTCAACCATAACTGAATATGGTTTAGGATACAAAGCTATACCACCCATTGGTTCTAATGAAGGTTTCGGTTGTCCCGCAATTAATTGAAACGAAAAGCGATGCATTAAACACGTGAAGAATAGAAATATCTCTGTTTTGGCTAAATTTTCACCAGCACAGACTCTGGGACCTAAAGAAAATAATTAATATTTTGAAATTAAAATCAATTTTTGTGTTAGAAATGAAAAATGAAAATTATTTTCTGTAGTAGAAAACTTAGCTCTCCCGAATCCCACAAGTTTTAGGAAGAAATAGCTGTCACTTTGTATACCTAGATCTTTTCAAGGTTGACTACAGCTGTCAGAATAGTGTTCTGTACAACTACCCGTTAAGACTGACACCTGGAGAGGTTGATTTTTGGTACACAGTGAGTAAAGCAGATTGGCACCACTGTTTCCAATTAGAAGTTCAAAATACCCTTATCGCCAGCCGTTAGTTTAGGAGTCTATCTTCTGCAATCGTTTTCTCTAGAATCTGAGAGACTAGAGACTTTACTGCACTAGTAAAACTGTCGCGCAACTAGCGCGAAAGGAAAAAAAAAAGATTATAACAACCAAAGGGTTGTATACTGGGCTTATATAGTGCAATAGAGAATATTGTATTCCTTGCTATACATGTAGTGAATTCGTGTAGAAGGAGATAAGATTTTGAAACAATTAAGTGACCATAGAGGCTGTCAAAATGCTATAATATGCACAGTGTTTAGACGCCATGATAGTTCACCAATATAATGCAAAGAAAACCCCAGCTTGTGCTTAGTTTTGTCGTTAATGAGATATGTTCTTTTTCTTTAATGAAAACTTATAGATGCTGGTAATTTTTTACTTTTTTTATGACTTTTAAGGTTTTTTGGGACTTTTTTTAATGTTTTCAGGTGAAACCCTTTAATTTGGTATGGATGTTGTGTGGAAGTTTGTTTTGTATACTCGCAATTGAAAACCCTTTACGCATATTAATAGAGTGGATTATGGTGGAGAGCTATATTTTCTAGTACATATATTATACATGACCTGCTGAAAATGGTAACAGGTGAGTGCTTTTCTTCAGTTGACCAGCTTCATCTAAAAATCTTTCCGGACGAAAAGTGTAGGGATCACCCCAATATTGCTCATCATGATGTATTTCAAATAGATTTGTTACAATGGTGGTTCCTTTTGGAATTTTAAATCCTTCAAAGATTGTATCTTTTATTGGGTAACGAGGAACTGATAGAGGAGCAATGGAACTGATTCGTTGAATTTCCAAAAGTGTTGCATTTGTGTATGGTACTCTGAAATATAAAATTTATGCCATAATTGAAGTACATGTAATAATTTCAAATAGGATGATGATTCAATAAATATATATACAAATGGTATTATGTTTTACTGCAACTCTCAAGCATGTTATGTTTTAAGACAGCCATATGTACTATATTTTATGTCTTCAATTAGTGAATAACATTCTTCTGGTAGACTAATGTCAAAAAGACAAAACTGTGAAGATGATACTGTTGCTCCAAATACCATTAAAAAGGAAATATGAGTATTATCAGATCAGATATACAAGAACTGAAGTCGGTTTTGGCATATATTAACATTAAATATTATTCGATACTACAGAAAATTCAGATATTGCTGTGGACGATAGGTCAAGGTCCAATCAAGGTAAAATTCGTATATTATTATTGAATCACCAGCAGCTTTAGTAGAATTATCATTAGTTCAGTATGGAACACTTACAGAGACTTTGAAACTGTTGATAAATAGTTGTTTTCTCCAATAACAGTTTTCATTTCTTGTTGAACTTTCTGTTGTATATCAGGGTAAAGGGCCATATATAGTATGGCCCAGGACAGTGTGGCACTGATAGTTTCAGCACCAGAAACAAATAAGACGGAAATAGTAAAGATCAAATGTTCTTCTAAATATGAGAAAACAAAAGAACTGTATAATTGCATTAAAATAAAGTAAAGAAATAACCTTGACACTTGAACGTATCAAGTGGAGGAGGGAAGGGGGAACCAGGTACATACTGGTCCGGACTGCAAATGCCACCTGTGCCATCTTTCTAGGCACCAGTGTGCAAAAAATTCACTTTTATATACATGTACTGTCAAGTGGTGCATATAACATGCGGTTTTTTAATGTAATACACTGTGAAGCACCCGGAACTTCCCATAATTTAACAGCCACTTAAATTTCATACATTTGGTGCTTTCGCATAACTAGGTTTGGTTGCGACCCCTGCTGCTTAAAACAATGTGCCCTATTGTACGCCCCCTATTGCGACTGCGAGGAGCCCAACAGTCACGAGAGCTGCGGGTCCCTAGCTACGCCCCTCGTTTTATGCAATATTGTAAAAATGTGGCTAATTTTTATGGCGCACTTTGCTCGCTGCTAATAGAAAATATTTCGAAGCACATAATTTTGTGGGCCAGTACGTGTCTTAGGTCAACATACAAAAGAAATTCTTAAACATTGAGTTAAGCTACATCTTGAAATTATTTATTTTGTGTCAAGGTTTTTTCTTGAATTTGGTCCTTAGTTAACTAACTTACTGTCATACGGTGCCGTCTCTTCCTTTCTGTTTTTCATTTCTGCTAAATAATAGTCTATGAAATCTTTTAAGGAGTTCTCCTGGAAGTTTTCTATGTGGTTGTCAACCTCTTGTTTAATATAATTGTATATTGTTTGCTTAGCTTTAAACAGGTCTGTGAAACCGATAAGGTCTGGGGCTATGTATCTTAATGCTGGTAAAAGATTCAGTAAACCAGCCTGGGCAGTTAGCCGTGCTATATGTTTAATCGCAGTTTGGAATGAAATTGAAGTAGGTTCGTCAGCATCCAAACATTTTCCTATATAATTAACGAACAGTAAATATTGAAAGTATTTATTTATTTTAATTTTTATATTACATTTTACCTGCTGTTAGACCCCAAATTACGTTTAAAATGGGAAAAAAGAACGTTTCAGACATTTCTAATGATTTTCCATTGTGACGTCCCAAATCTATAGTAATTTTCTCGACCTCTTCCATAATAACATTCTCAATTGATGACTTTCCCAAGCCAAGTTGTTGTAAAATTTTCATTGAAATACGTTTTTGTTCTTTCCATATTGGTCCATCTCCTGTTACTAGATCTAAATAATAAGTAAATTGATGGAAATTAGTGATTTATCAGAGTATTACAGAATATTTGTTATTCTAATAATCAATGTAAACATATTGATAACAACTTAATTATACCTTTTTTTTCAAAAAAGAAATCCAAGGAGAAATGATGTGGTCTTCCACTGAATATGTTTCCTTGTTTGACGAGAACTTCGGTGATTGTTTCCCAGTCATTTAAAACAACAACTGGGTTGTTTGCAAGATTTAGGGAGTACATTTTTCCATACTTTTTAGTGAATTTTGTAAATGTCTCTTGACGTTCTTTGACAGTATTGCCAAAAAACAGTGCATACCCTAACAATGGCAACCCATATGGACCTGGTGGAAGGTCTTTAAAACGCCAGTATGTATATGAAGCAAATATCAAAATGATGAGAATCAAATATGTGATGCAATCCATATTTTCAAACAAAACAGAAGTCTAATTTGAGCTGGTTTTGAAATTACTTGTTTCCTTTATAATATGTCACACAACTTGATTGTCTTGAGCAAAGATCTAAAGCAATATTGAACCAAATATGAAAGTCGATCCCTGTGAATGAGATATTAAAAATAGATAATAATTTATATGTAAAAACAGATAATATATACATATAAATGTGACACCCCGTGTTGATGGTGTTTTATTTACAGAGGTTGTCTCATTATTGCAGCTGTTAATCTATTTATAGATATCAATATTTTTCCTCATTAAATACAACAATGTCATGACTAAAAAAAAAGAATTTTGAGTCAACTTTATTTATTATTTTTTATTTAGTTTTCATGAATAAAAAAATTAGTGAATGTGACTAATCTACACAAGAAATACAAACCCAAATAAAATAAATCTAAAACAAGAATAGATAATTAAATGAAGTAACATAAATCTTGAAAAGAGTAGAAACAAAAAGGGAAAACGATTATATTATATTTTTCCGAATGTTGACTTCTTAATCATAAAATGCCCAAAATACTGAATTAGAAATACATATACATTCAATCCGATGTCATTTGGAAATGGAGCGAGTGTCAGTTGCACCCACCCTTATTTAACTATCCTATTGGGAGCCCCTGATTGGTTTTATTTTTTGTTGAAACTGAAACTAAATTTACACCTGAAATATTTGGCATCTTCAGTTTCAGCAAAATTGTTCAATTTTCAAAATACATTTGTTTCCACCTAATTATGTCGAAAGTATTGTTCAGTTCATCTTGAAGTGGTTGCATGTTGCAACTCTTGTTTAAGACTGAGTAGTCCAAAGAGAGACAAAAATATTTAATTTCAGTCTTGTTTTCGTTTCCAACTTAAATATTCAAAACAAAACAAATCTTTCTGTTCATGTTGAGGTGGTTGCATTTTGTGAACTATTTTATGGTCTAAAGCGGCGATTATACTGGCTATGTTTATCACAAGATTTGTGCAAAAAATAAGTGAAATATTCTTGTGAATCTTGCACAGCAGCTTGCAAAAAAACGAAGGTCAATGTTTTCTGTAAGATGGTGTGTTGAAATTAATTCAAGGACACATTGCAGTGAATTTCTTGCTTTAAATATTGCCAATGTGATCGCTCCTTTAGACAGTAATATGAAGGTTGACTGTGGGACAATTCATTACTCGGTTAAAAGAAATACAAAGTTGGAAAAAAATATAAAAATTACGATACAGAGATGGTTAATGTACAGCGTGTATTGCAATTAATTCAATCTCTTGCTTTAAATATTGCCAATGTGTTTGTTCGTTAGACAGTAATAATATGAAGGTAGATTGTGGGGCAATGTATTACACGGTTAGAAGATTTATAAACATGGAAAAATAAGAATTTATGATAAATTGTACAAAATTACTTCCTTCTGTGAACCATGACTGAATATGGTTTAGGATACGAAGCTATACCACCCATTGGTTCTAATGAAGGTTTCCGTTGTCCCGCAATTAATTGAAACGAAAAGCGATGCATTAAACACGTGAAGAATAGAAATAGCTCTGCTTTGGCTAAATTTTCACCAACACAGACTCTGGGACCTAAACAAAATAATTAATATTTTGAAATTAAAATCACTTTTTGTGTTAAAAAATTAAAACAAAAATTATTTTCTGTGGTACAAAAATTAGCTCTCCCGATTTCCACAAATTTCAGGAAGAAATAGCTGTCACTTAGTATGACCAACTGTATATCCTTATAAGGTTCACTACAGCTGTCAAAATAGTGTTCTATACAGCCCTAAGATTACAAGGTGAGTGAAGCAGGCTGGCACCACTGTTTCTGATATGAAGTTCAAAATACCCTTACCACCAAGCCGTTAGTTTGAGTCTTATTTTCTACAATCGTTTTTCCTAGAATCTGAGCGAATCTTACTGCACTAGTAAACCTGTCATGCAACATGCACAATATATGCAAATATGCAAGAATTACAACAGAGAATATAGTATTCCTTGCTATATATTTAGTGGATTCATGTAGAAGGAGATAAGATTTTGAAACAATGAAGTGACCCTACATGGCGTCTAATGCTATAATATGCACCGTGTTTAGACACCATGATAGTTAACCAATATAATGCAAAGAAAACCCCAGCCTGTGCTTAGTTTTGTCTTTAATGAAGTATGTTAATTTTTTTAATGAAAACTTATAGATGCTGGAGATTTTTTACGTTTTTTATGACTTAAAATTTTTCTGGGACTTTTTTAATGTTTTCAGGTAGATCAGTTGAAAATCTTTAATTTGGTATTTATGTTTTGTCGACGTTTGTTTTTATATTGGCGCAATTGAAATCCCAATATTCTATTAATAGAGCGAATTATGGGGAGAGCTATATTTTCTACCACATATTATACACGACCTGCTGAAAATGGTAACAGGTGGTTATCTTTCTTAAGTTGACCAGCTTCATCTATAAATCGTTCCGGACGAAATGTGTAGGGATCACCCCAATATTCCTCATCATGCTGTAGATCAAATAGATTTGTTAGAATGGTTGTTCCTTTTGGAATTTTAAATCCTTCAAGGATGGTGTCATTTATTGGGCAATGAGGAACTGATAGAGGGACAAGGGCAACAATCCGTTGAATTTCCAAAAGTGTTGCATTTGTGTATGGTACTCTGAAATTTCAAATTTATTCTATGATTGAATACAGTTCATGTAATAATTTAAAAGATGATGATGATTCAATAAATAAATTTCCCTACAAATAGAATTCTGTTTTACTGCAACTCTCAGGCATACCATGTTTTAAAACAGCCATATGTAGGCCTACTGTATGTCTTGAATTAGTGAATAACTTTGTTCTGGTAGAAAAATGTCAAAAAGACAAAACAGTCAAGATGATACGATACTATTGCTCAAATAAAATTAAAAGTAAATACTGTATAAGTCTGTGATCAGATGAGTTATACAAGACCTGAAGCCTGAATAGTGTTTTGAAAAATATAAAGAAAGACAAAAGGTCATAATTAATATTAAACTAATGGGGTAACCTGTCATAAATGATGGGAGCAAAATTCACAGGCAATTGTGCACATGCGCGTCGTTTTTTCCTTTTTTTTACTCCTTTCATTTCAATTTCAGTCACCCCCTCCTACTTTTTTCTCACCTCTACGTTTTGGTGTGTTCTGTAACACCCTGTGTTTTGCCTTCCTGTTCCTCCCCTAGCCTGGGGGTCTCTGGGGACGTAAGGGACGGATTTCCATCCCTTCCTTCCCTCTTGGAGACCCCAAAGCTACAAGATATATTCTGGTTCTGGTATCGGCGGATGGATACCCGTCGATGCATGGTCCCCAGGGCATGTGTACCCCTGAAAAGGTGTACACAGGCTCTGGGTATAAAAGACCATGTTTCGATAGATTTTAGGTCCATTCTTTGATATCGAAACATGAAATAACTTCATTAATGGAACAGTGGCAAAAGCACGCCACAGCAACTACTATTCTCTGTTTATCATGTATTAATGGTTGGTCATGATTAAATAAGTATCGACGAACCTGCATCTGTCTCGACTGCCTTAAACATTCTTTCCTTAGCAGCTACGAATCCAGGAATATCTGAGAGAACGACCCCGGCACCAGCAGGACTCAGGTAATATATCCTAAACTCTCCCAGCGAAAAGCGGTATCCGCTCTAGCTAAAAGAATATCACCTGAGCCCCGTAACAAGAGCTCTACATTGTTACAGTTCCTTTTCGGTCAAAATTATTTCGGTCGACAAGCCTCAGGGATTGGATTGGAGGCTAACAGTGACGTCAATAAAAAGTAATAGGGAGCGGTAAGGAGCAAAATAGTTAGGTTCGGTTCGGTTTGGTTTGGTTAGGATAGGGGTTAGGTTAGGGAGAAAGGGTTATATTTTTCTTGGTAGCTCTTTCATTCACCGCTCCCTATTACTTTTTATTGACGTCACTGTTAGCCTCCAATCCAATCCCTGAGGCTAATTTCGACCGAAAAGGATAGGAGTAGGTTACATAAATAATGAACAAATACATTAAATGTGCAGTTCCTTTTGTGAAAAAAAATAAGAATATATGAGTTTGCTATGAGCAGCTCATAGGCAATTAAGAGCTTTTTGCCTTTTACTGTCATGGCCACCGTAGTGTTCAATTCGCCTCAAAATGGCGTCTTAACTGCCAATCTATTCTTTATAGATCGTTGCTCCACACACACAGACCTGGCTGATATAATATTATTAGATACTACAGAAAATTCAGATATTCACATGGAAGATATGTTAAGGTCCAATAAAGTTAAACTTTGGATATATTTATTGAATCACCAGCAGCTTTAGTAGAATTATCAATAGTTCATTATGAAACACTTACAGAGACTTTGAAACTGTTGATAAATAGTTGTTTTCTCCAATAACGGTTTTCATTTCTTGTTGAATTTTCTGTTGTACATCAGGGTAAAGGGCCATATATAGTATGGCCCAGGACAGTGTGGCACTGACAGTTTCAGCACCAGCAGCAAATAAGATGTAAATAGTAAAGATTAAATGTTCTTCTAAATTTGATAAAACAAAAGAATTATATAATTGCATTAAAATATAAAGAAATAACCTTGACACTTGAATGCATAGAGTGGAGGAGGGCAGGGGAACCAGGTACATACTGGTCCAGATGGCAAATGCAACCTGTGCCGGTCTTTCTAGGCGCCAGTGTGCTAAAAAGTCACTTTCATATACTGCCAAGTGGTGCATCTAACATGCATTTTGTTTAATGTAATAGACTAATGATAGGCCTACATTAATGCCTACATTTTTGTTATTTATTTAGTTCTTAACAACCAGCGAGTCTCTCAAAACTGTGTAGCCGGGCTCTTTAGCCTCTCAAAACTGTGTAGCCCGGCTCTTTAGCCTCTCAAAACTGTGTAGCCCGGCTCTAGCCTCTCAAAACTAAGAAGCCCCTAAGCATATAGAAACTGCAAAGCATTTGGAACTTCCCACAATATAACAGCCACTGAAATTCCATACATTTGGTTCAATATTGAGAAAATGTTGCTATTTTTTGTAGCTCACAACTAATAGAAAATATTTCTGAGAGCTGAATGTTGTGGGGCAGTACATGTCTGACATCAACATAAAAAAGAAATTGTTAAACATGGAGTTAAGGCCGCCTTATACTTCATTCTTTTCTGTTCAGTCTGTTCAGTTTCCATTCTGTTCTTTCCGTTGGGGTCATATACTTAAAAAGCAGTTGAAAATGTCCATTCTGTTGGCATAAAAGTAATGAACAGAAAAGATAGAACATTGCTGAACTTTGGCGGGAAATCAGTTTATGGTAGCCAATCAGAATAACATAGGACATCATAAGCCACACCTTATTCTGTTTATTGTCCACTTCCTCTTTCTCTTTCTACTCAACATGGCGTCCTGTGATGTTAGTGATGAGGTTTTTATTGAAATAATTAAAAACTACCCAAATGTTTATGATGTCAGAATGAGTGATTATATAGAGACAACATAAAAAAAGATCAAACAAGAATGGCTTTACATAGGCAACACATGGGTGTTTTTGTAACCTGTTTCAATTACCCTTCAATTACACAGCTATTTATAAACATTTTAAAATTACTAATTACAAATTACTAAAGGAAACGTATTTTCATTTTTATTTTGTTTCAAAAACTAAACGTCGATGCATGTTTGAAAAGCCAAATACAGTTTGTCACTTCACGTTAAAGTTGTGATTTTAGAGCTGTAAAAAACTCATTTCAAAACATAATGTAAAGAATGACAATAACATTTACATGTTATACTACAACTGAATATTGTCTAATTTCTTCTCAATATTAATACTGGTATATATTTTAGAATATATGGCCATCACACTTAAAATGAAGTTGTGGGAATAGAATATAATAGAAATAAACAAGAGATAGAACCAAAGCACTTAGATTTGTGTAAATGCTAGCCATTTTGTTTTTAGGTTTATTTGTTTTTTTTACCTATTATGGGATGGAGACCTGTGATGCCAGTTTCTCTTATTTTATTAAATAATTGTGTTGCCAGTTTCCCTATCCTGTTTTCCCTATGATTTGCCCTATGTGTTTCTTATTGGTCAGTTGTTCATACTGTTCAGTTTAGTTATTGATAGGATATAAGCTTTCCTTTGTCATGAACTGAATGAACTGAACGGACAGAACGGAACGGAACAGAATGGAATAAAAAGAATGAAGTATAAGGCGGCCTTTAAACTTCTTTTTGAACACATTTATTGTTTACTATTTTGTGTCAAGGTTTTTTTCTTGAAATTGGTCCATAGTTAACTAACTTACTGTCATACGGTGCCATCTCTTCCTTTCTGTTTTTCATTTCTGCTAAATAATAGTCTATGAAATCTTTTAAGGAGTTCTTCTGGAAGTTTTCTATGTGGTTGTCAACCTCTTGTTTAATATAATTGTATATTGTTTGCTTAGCTTTAAAAAGGTCTGTGAAACCGATAAGGTCTGGGGCTATGTATCTTAATGCTGGGAAAAGATTCAGTAAACCAGCCTGGGCAGTTAGTCGTGCTATATCTTCAATCGCAGTTCGGAAAGAAATTGAAGTAGATTCATAAGCATCCAAATGTTTTCCTATATAATTAAAGATCAAGAAATATTGAATGTAATTTTAATTTATTTTAATTATTACATTACATTTTACCTGCTGTTAGACCCCAAATTACGTTTATAATGGGAAAAAAGAACTTTTTAGACATTTCTAATGATTTTCCATTGTGACGTTCCAAATCTATAGTAATTTTCTCAACCTCTTCCATGATAATATTCTCAATAGATGATTTTCCCATGCCAAGTTCTTGTAAAATCTTTGATGAAATACGTTTTTGTTCTTTCCATATTGGCCCATCTCCTGATACAAGTTCTAAATGACGGAAACCAATGGAAGTTAGTGAATTATTTACAGCATTTCGAATTTTCTTTAAATAAAAAACATTGTAAACTTATTGGTAACAACTTATTTATACCTTTTCGTTCAAACAAGAATTCCATGGTGAAATTATGTGGTCTTCCACTGAATGTGCTTCCTTGTTTGACGAGAACTTCGTTGATTGTTTCCCAGTCATTTAAAACAACAACTGGATTATTTGCAAGATTAATGGAATAGATTTTTCCATACTTTTTAGTGAGTTTTGTAAATGTCTCTTGACGTTCTTTGACAGTATTGCCAAAAAACAGTGCATACCCTAACAATGGCAACCCATATGGACCTGGTGGAAGGTCTTTAAAACGCCAGTATGTGTATGAAGCAAATATGCAAATGATGAGAATCAAATATGTGATGCAATCCATATTTTCAGCAAAACAAGGGTCTAACTTGAGCTGGTTTTGAAATTACTTGTGTTCTTTATAATATCCTCACAAAATGAGTGCCTTGAGCAAAGATCTCAAGCAAGGTTGAACAAAATATGAAAGTCGATCCCTGTGAATTAGATGTAAAAATAGATGATTGGCCTATTTACATAGAGTTAGCTCAACTAGTGCTCTGCGTATGGTGTGCATGGCCTTGTAAAAAATTAAAGAGTAATAGGAAGATAAGGACTAGAGGCGTGTTGTTTTCTTTACACTTGTGGTCGAACCAGTTTTTTTATCTGCATTGGTTATGATTTTCACCTCCACAGTTGGTTGTCATCGTATTATTATTCGATTTTACAATGGACAATGATCATAGGCGTATGGAATGGGGCGGGGGTGGAGTTAGGGGTTCAAACCCCCCTCCGCCCTCCTCCGTACGCCTAGGATCACTGTCCATTGTAAAATAAAAACACAAATTAAAAACATTTAGTTAGAATTTTAGGCCACATTTATAAAATAACTTTATATGCTGATATAGAGCACACAGTACTCTAACCCCCTATATGTCCCAAACACCCAAAAAGTTTGAACCCCCAAAACTAAAATTCTCTGTATGCCTATGACAGTGATAATAGGTGCTTTTGCAGATTGAAGGTAGCAATGTCAACATGCCTGACATGTTGCTTTTCTGTAAGATGGCGCCATAATAAAATATATGTTGAACAATAAATCTAACCGTACTGGCTTTTTCTGCAGGCCTAAAATGGGTCAGTGGTTTGATCAAATGGTCCGACTGTAAGTGCAGAAAGAACACATCTTATGCATAAGGAGCCTTGAAGATGGCTAACTTAAGTTTCCTTGCCCACAACGTTTTTTTCTAACATGTATGTGAGCTACCTCCATGGACATGTAAATGTATATATCACAGAAATAGAACTTTGTAAATGTTATCGATAGTATTGTAACGAATCTATCGTTTGAGATTTAGCATTTTTTGTAAGCACCTTGTAATGTAATCAAGAATGTATTGAAAGGTTCTCACGTCATGCTTGGGGGTGGCTGGGAGGTCATCACGACGATGACTCCCAGCCCTCCAAGATAAGAAGAATAGCCCAAAAGGACTGCATCGATGGTTAATAGGATAGATCCTAGAAGAACCAACGATGCAGAACTTGTGGACGTGAGAATCTTTACAAATTGTTAATAGAAGGATCGTCCTGCATCCTTCTGTATTGTTATATTTTATGCATCTTATAGATGTTTTCGTTTCATTAATTAATAGATCACTTTTAGGTCCGAGTGTGTCCAAGAGACTTGGACACACCTGGCACCTTTTGTTTAACAAATCAGATGTTTCTATTGTACTAAGAGTATTTAAACAGGACCGTGTAGATTGAGAAGGAGATTGGTTACAACTACCAAGCGATACTGTTTCTCTGATTCTCAATCTACAGCGTGTCGCTGTTCTTGTGAATAAAGATATAATATTTCAACTTGTCATCTCGATGTGTGGACTCAGTCATTTTATGGGAGTGGGACTCAGAATTTCAGCCGCCACTTAGCCGATGTTTCCACCTGACAACGAAGTCTCCAGCAGCCACGTGAGAAGACATCTCTACACTATTCTCTACCACAGGTCTCCTGAGGTACCGACCCTTGTGTTCCTGGTGGTTAAGTACGCAACACAGGAGCCAATAGACCGAAAGACTTAATCATCAACATCCACTCGACACTTCTAGATGGCTAGCAGAGACCTCTCTACTAACCCTATGGAAACGGGGATGTTACAGTATCTTTCATTATAATTTGAACTACCCCGCTGGGTGGTCCAAGAAAAGAAGCAAAAGATTGTTATTGATTGCTAATGACTTGTGAAATAATCAAAGCTTGGTGCTAAACTGGTCAACTTTATTATCTTATATTTAGTTGTCATGATTAAAGAAAATCTAGTGGATGTGTGACACATCCACACAAGAAATACAAAACTAAATAAAATTAAACAAAAACAAGACAGTTAAAATTATTATTTATACCAATAAGATTAGATAAATTAATTTTAAAAAAATATAAACAATTAATCATAAAGTGCCCAATTAATCATAAAGTGCCCAGAGTGTCAGTTGCCCCACCCCTATGTAACTATCCTGTTGAGAGCCCCTGATTGGTTTTATTTTTTATTGAAACTGAAACTAAATTTACACCTGAGATTTTGGCATCTATAGTTTCAGCAGAATTGTTTAATTTTCAAAATGCATTTGATTCCACTTAATTATGTCGAAATTAATGTTCTGTTCATCTTGAAGTGGTTGCATGTTGCAACTTATGTTTAAGACTGAGTAATCCAAAGGTATATTGAGAGACAAAATTATTTAATTTCAGTCTTGCTTTCGTTTCCGCCTTAAATATTCAAAACAAACAAATTGCTCTGTTCATATTGAGGTGGTTGCATTTTCTGAACTACCCTATGGTCTAAAGTGGCTATCATACTGGCTATGTTTATCACAAGAATCCGTGCAAGAAATAAGTGAAAAATATTGCTGTGAATATTGCATAGCAGCTTGCAAAAAGAAAACACGAAGGTCAGCATTTTCTTTAAGATGGTGTATTGCAATTAATTCAATCTCTTGCTTTAAATATTGCCAATGTGTTTGCTCCTTTAGACAAGTAATATGAAGGTAGATTGTGGGGCAATGTATTACACGATTAGAAGATTTATAAACAGAAAAAATAAGAAATTATGATACATTGTACAAAATTACTTCCTGCGGTGAATCATGACTGAATATTGTTTAGGATACAAAGCTATACCACCCATTGGTTCTAATGAAGGTTTCGGTTGTCCCGCAATTAATTGAAACGAAAAGCGATGCATTAAACACGTGAAGAATAGAAATATTTCTGTTTTGGATAAATTTTCACCAACACAGACTCTGGGACCTAAACAATATAATTAATATTTTGAAATTAAAATCACTTTTTCTGTTAAAAATGTAAATAAAAATTATTTTCTGTTGTAAAAAAATTAGCTCTCCCGACTTCCACAAATTTCAGGAATTAATAGCTGTCACTTAGTATAACCTTATTAACCTATATTCTTATAAGGTTCGCTAGAGCTGTCAAAAGTGTTGTATACACCCCTAAGATTACAAGGTGAGTGACGCAGGCCGGCACCACTGTTTCTGATATGAAGTTCAAAATGCCTGTACCACCAAGCCGTTATTTTAGGAGTCTTATCTTCTACAATCGTTTTTCCTAGAATCTGAGCGAATCTTACTGCACTAGTAAACCTGTCATGCAACATGCACAAAAGGATAAAGAACCACATGTATAACTTAACCAATCACTCAATCAGTTGTATACTGGGCTATATGCAAGAATTACAAAAGAGAATATAGTATTCCTTGCTATATATTTAGTGGATTCATGTAGAAGGAGATAAGATTTTGAAACAATGAAGTGACCCAACATGGCGTCTAATGCTATAATATGCACCGTGTTTAGATACCATGATAGTTCACCAATATAATGCAAAGAAAACCCCAGCCTGTGCTTAGTTTCGTCTTTAATGAAGTATGTTAATTTTTTTAATGAAAACTTATAGATGCTGGAGATTTTTTACGTTTTTTATGACTTAAGATTTTTCTGGGACTTTTTAATGTTTTCAGGTAGATCAGTTGAAAACCTTTAAAGTTTTGTCACCATTTGTTTTTATATTGGCGCAAATGATATCCCACTATGCCTATTAATAGAGTGAATTATGAGGAGAGCTATATTTTCTACAACATAGTATACATGACCTGTTGAAAATGGTAACAGGTGGTTATCTTTCTTAAGTTGACCAGCTTCATCTAAAAATCTTTCCGGACGAAATGTGTAGGGATCACCCCAATATTTCTCATCATGATGTAGATCAAATAGATTTGTTAGAATAGTTGTTCCTTTTGGAATTTTAAATCCTTCAAGGATTGCATCTCTTATTGGGCAATGAGGAACTGCCTGAGGAGCAATGGAACTGATTCGTTGAATTTCCAAAAGTGTTGCATTTGTGTATGGAACTCTGAAATTTCAAATGTATGCCATGATTGAAATACATGTAATAATTTCAAAGATGATGATGATTCAATAAATATACGAATGGAATTATGTTTGTCTGCAACTCTCAGGAATTGCATGTTTTAAGACAGTTAATGAATAACTTTGTTCTGGTGGACCAATGTCAAAAAGACAAAACAATAAAAATGATACTATTGCTCAAACACCATTAAAAGAAATATGTTTTATCAGATCAGATGTACAAGACCTGAAGACCGTTTTGGCCTGTATAAAGAACAGAAGGTCATAATTGATATTAAATACTAGTGGCATAACCCGTCATAAATGATGGGAACACAATTCTAGTTTCATTTTGTTACTAAAATTATTTAACTATTTTATTCAAAGACTTCATTATAAATGACATTTTATGTGAATGTCCAGTTGTCATGAAGTAATTTGCCTTGACCACTTCCATTTTGTATAAGCACCGTAATATTGTTTGGGTTCTTGGACCGGGAGAGCGCAACATAACGTTGTCCATGAGAAAAAAACTGGTTCATGACGGGAGCAAAATTCACAGGCAATTGCGCCCAGCCTTAGAATTTCTTTTCTTCCGCCCTTTTATGACGTCAGACCAAGTAACAAACGAATTAGAAATTGAAAAGGGCGAAGCATGTGACATCAAACCAAGTAACAAACCAATTAGAAATTGATGACGTTCATAAAAGGGCGGAGCAAAAGAAATTCTAATGCTGGGCACAATTGCCCGTCATAAATTTAAGTTTAATTTTGATATTATCCCCTCCCCATTTTTATATTTGAAAGAGAAAATGAGATTTTCATTTTCTCTCGTGTGCATATGTGTGCGCATGCGCGTCGTTTGTTCCTTTTTTTACTCTTTTCATTTCAATTTCAGTTCCCCTCCCCCTTTTCCCTCCTTTCCCTCCATGTTTCTCTCTCTCTCCCCCACCCTTTCCAACCTTTTCCCCTCACCCCCTCCCACTTTTCTCTCTCCCCCCCCCCTTCTACACGGTCCAAAGGAAGAGTTCAACATATAGTTGACCTTAAGAAAAAAAAAAGCAGTTCATTTATTCATTTAAATTTATATAAATTCCGACGTGCTTCAAGGTTTTTGTCCTTGTTTGTACAGCGTTACTGAGGGAAGGAAGCAAGGAGACTAAGAAAGATAGACGGGGCTTAATATATATATAATTATTGGATACTACAGAAAAATCAGATATTAGTGTGGAAGATGGGTCAAGATCCAATACAGTTAATGGATTATTGAATCACCAGCAACTTTAGTAGAATTTTCAATAGTTCATTATAAAATACTTACAGAGACTTTGAAACTGTTGATAAATAGTTGTTTTCTCCAATAACAGTTTTCATTTCTTGTTGAACTTTCTGTTGTATATCAGGGTAAAGGGCCATATATAGTACGGCCCAGGACAAAGTTGAACTGATAGTTTCAGCACCAGCAGCAAATAAGACGTAAATAGTAAATATCAAGTGTTCTTCTAAATTTGAGAAAACAAAAGAACTGTATAATTTGCATTAAGAGCCTAGATCCACGTCCATCTTGTTGTTTTGAGCAGACGACAACGAGACAAATGAGTGTGCTTATATTGTGTTACTAAACTTGCAAAAAATCGCCTCACAATCGCTCAATTAAAATACAGTAAAGTGCAAAATGCAATAAAAAGTATTGTTCTTTACATGCTCGATTTATATAATTTTTGAAAATGTCCTTCTATTTTTAAACAACGTTCAAAATCATTCGTTTTTTTAATCCCATGTTAAATCCCATTGGATCAAAAACCATCCCACAAACAATTGAAAACTCTCCTTAAAAACGATGTATTGGCTTCACGATATTTCCTTTTTATAAATTTTGAAAATGTCCTATTTTTTAATAACGTTTAAAATCGTACATTTTTTAACTCCATGTTAATTCCCATAGGACCAAAAAAACGTCACCCAAACATTTGAAGAACTGCCATTAAAAACGACTTAGAACAATAACAAAAAATTAGCAAGTGCATTAATCTATTGGCTTCACGATGTTTTCTTTTTATAAGCATAGCACGCGAAATTATTTTTCTATTAATTATTATGTGACTTCGAACTGGGAGAAAAAACGTTAAAAAACCGTTTTTCAATCAAAAACGATCGCAGCGCCTACATTCAGAGAAATTTTGAACTGCTGTATCTAGGCTCTTAAAATTTAAAGAAATAACCTTGACACATGATCGTATCGAGTGGAGGAGGGGATAGGAAAACAGGTACTTACTGGTCTGGACTGCAAATGCCACCAGTGTGCTAAAAATTCACTTTTATATACAGACAAGTGGTGCATGTAACATGCGTTTTGTTTAATGTAATAGACTAATGATAGGCCTACGTTAATGCCTACATTTTTGTAATTTATTTAGTTCTTAACAACCCGCGAGTCTCTCGAAACTGTGTAGCCCGGCCCTCTAGCCTCTCAAAACTAAGAAGCCCCTAAGCATATAGAAACTGCGAAGCATTTGGAACTTCCCACAATTTAACAGCCACTGAAATTTCTTACGTTTGGTGCAATATTGAGAAAATGTTGCTACTTTTTGTAGCTTACGGTTAACTAACTTACTGTCATATGGTGCCGTCTCTTCCTTTCTGTTTTTCATTTCTGCCAAATAATAGTCTATGAAATCTTTTAAGGAGTTCGCCTGGAATTTTTCTATGTGGTTGTCAACCTCTTGTTTAATATAATTGTATATTGTTTGCTTAGCTTTAAAAAGGTCTGTGAAACCGATAAGGTCTGGGGCTATGTATCTCAATGCTGGTAAAAGATTCAGTAAACCAGCCTGGGCAGTTAGTCGTGCTATATCTTCAATCGCAGTTCGGAAAGAAATTGAAGTAGATTCATAAGCATCCAAATGTTTTCCTATGTAATTAAAGATCAAGAAATATTGAATGTAATTTTTATTATTACATTACATTTTACCTGCTGTTAGACCCCAAATTACGTTTAAAATGGGAAAGAAGAACTTTTTAGACATTTCTAATGATTTTCCATTGTGACGTTCCAAATCTATAGTAATTTTCTCAACCTCTTCCATGATAATATTCTCAATTGATGATTTTCCCATGCCAAGTTCTTGTAAAATCTTTGATGAAATACGTTTTTGTTCTTTCCATATTGGCCCATCTCCTGATACAAGTTCTAAATGATGAAACCAATGGAAGTTATTGAATTAATTACAGCATTTCGGTTTTTTTTAAAAAAAAAACATCGTAAACTTATTGGTAACATACAAATATACCTTTTCGTTCAAACAAGAAATCCAAGGTGAAATTATGTGGTCTTCCACTGAATGTGTTTCCTTGTTTGACGAGAACTTCGTTGATTGTTTCCCAGTCATTTAAAACAACAACTGGATTATTTGCAAGATTAATGGAGTAGATTTTTCCATACTTTTTAGTGAGTTTTGTAAATGTCTCTTGACGTTCTTGGACAGTTTTGCCAAAAAACAGTGCATACCCTAACAATGGCAACCCATATGGACCTGGTGGAAGGTCTTTAAAACGCCAGTATGTATATGAAGCAAATATTAAAATGATGAGAATCAAATATGTGATGCATTCCATATTTTCAGCAAAACAAGGGTCTAACTTGAGCTTGTTTTGAAATTACTTGTGTTCTCTATAATATCCCGACAAAATTTGAGTGCCTTGAGCAAAGATCTCAAGCAAGGTTGAACAAAATATGAAAGTCCATCCCTGTGAATTAGATATAAAAATAGATGATTGGCCTACTTACATAGAGTTAGCTCAACTAGTGCTCTGCGTATGGTGTGCATGGCCTTGTAAAAGGTTAAAGAGTAATAGGAAGATAAGGACTAGAGGCGTGTTGTTTTCTTTACACTTGTGATCGAACCAGTGTTTTTTATCTGTATTGGTTGAACTCTAACTCGACCATGGTAATGATTTTCACCGCCACAGTTGGTTGTCATCGTATTATTATTTGATTTTACAATGGACAGCGATAATATGTGGTTTTGCAGATTGAAGGTAGCCATGGCAACATGCCTGACATGCTGCTTGTCTGTAGGATGGCGCCATAATAAAATATATGTTGAACAATAAATCTAACGATACTGGCTTTTTCTGCATTCCTAAAATGGTCAGTGGTTTGACCAACTGGTCGGACCGCAAGTGCAGAAAGAACACATCTTAGGCACAAGGAACCTTGAAGAGGGCTAACTTAAGTTTCCTTGCCCACAACGTTTTTTTCTAACATGTATTTGAATTACCTCCATGTACATGTGCATGATGTATCACGGAAATAGAACTTCGTAAATGTTACGGATAGTATCTTTCATCTAATAACTTGTGAAATAATCAAAGCTTGGTGCTAAACTGGTCAACTTTATTATCTTTTAGTAAGCTGTCATGATTAAGAAAAATCTAGTGGATGTGTGACACATCTACACAAAAAAATACAAAAGTAAATAAAATTAAACAAAAACAAGACAGTTAAAATTATCGTTTATACTAATAAGAATAGATAATTTAATTTTAAAAAATATAAACAATTAATCATAAAGTGCCCAAAATACTGAATTAGAAATACAAATACATTCAATCATTTGAAATTTAGCGAGTGTCAGTTGCCCCCACCCCTATGTAAATATCCTGTTGGGACCCCCTGATTAGTTTTATTTTTTATTGAAACTGAAACTAAATTTACACCTGAAATATTGTCCTCTTCAGTTTCAGCAATATTGGTTAATTTTCAAAATGTATTTGTTTCCACCTAATTATGTCGAAATTAATGTTCTGTTTATCTTGAAGCGGTTGCAAGTTGCAAACCACTCTTGTTTAAGACTGAGTAATCCAAAGGTATATTGAGAGTCAAAATTATTTAATTTCAGTCTTGCTTTTGTTTCCACCTTATATTCAAAACAAACAAATTGTTGTGTTCATATTGAGGTGAGTTGCATTTTGTGAACTACCTTATGGTCTAAAGTGGCGATCATACTCGCTATGTTTATCACAAGAATCCGTGCAAGAAATAAGAGAAAAATATTGCTGTGAATCTTGCACAGCAGCTTGCACAAAAAAACACGAAGGTCAGCGTTTTCGGTACGATGGTGCGTTGCAATTAATTCAAGGATAAATTGCAGTCAATTTCTTGATTTAAATATTGCCAATGTGTTTGCTCCTTTAGACAAGTAATATGAAGGTAGATTGTGGGGCAATGTATTACACGGTTAGAAGATTTATAAACATAGAAAAAATAAGAAATTATGATACCTTCTACAAAATAAGAAATTATGATAAATTGTACAAAATTACTTCCTTCGGTGAATCATGACAGAATATGGTTTAGGATACAAAGCTATACCACCCATTGGTTCTAATGAAGGTTTCGGTTGTCCCGCAATTAATTGAAACGAAAAGCGATGCATTAAACATGTGAAGAATAGAAATATCTCTGTTTTGGCTAAATTTTCACCAACACAGACTCTGGGACCTAAACAATATAATTAATATTTTGAAATTAAAATCACTTTTTGTGTTAAAAATTTAAATTAAAAATTATTTTTTTGTGGTAGAAAAATTAGCTCTCCTGATTTCCACAAATTTCAGAAAGAAATACCTGTCGCTTAGTATGACCTACTGTATATCCTTATAAGGTTCACTACAGCTGTCAAAATATGCATATATGTATATATTATTGTGGCAACCTGGTCTGCTCAATTAAAAAAATTTTGATTGAGCAGACGAACTCCCTATGGTGGTCTGCCTGACAGCTACAGTAGGCTGTTGGGATGGACGCCATTTTGGTCCCAGCAGGCCTCTCTTCATTGGGTTCAATGGGTGAGAGGTCAGAAGTGACCTCTGTCCCCTCCAGGTGGAGTTGCCTGGTGGTTTCTTGTGGCCTGGTCAGCCACAGGATCTGGGCAGTGTGTTGTGGACTGGAGAGACCTGACTAGACCTGTGGGTGGAGGTCAAGTGGACCTCCATTGTCCAGGATATTTATCTCGTCATTTTGCATATTTATGGGCTTGGCTGGTAGGAGTTACCATATGGAAAAACGATTGTAGAAAATAAGACTCATAAGTCTTATTTTCTACAATCGTTTTTCCTAGAATCTGAGCAAATCTTACTGCACTAGTAAACCTGTCGTGCAACTTGCACAAAAGGAAAGAGTACTATAACTTAACCAAAGAGTTGTATACTGGGCTATATGCAAGAATTACAATAGAGAATATAGTATTCCTTGCTATATATTTAGTGAATTCATGTAGAAGGAGATAAGATTTTGAAAAAATTAAGTGACCCTACATGGCGTCTAATGCTATAATATGCACCGTGTTTAGACACCATGATAGTTCACCAATATAATGCAAAGAAAAACCCCGCCTGTGCTTAGTTTCGTCTTTAATGAAGTATGTTAATTTTTTTTAAATGAAAACTTATAGATGCTGGAGATTTTTTATATTTTTTATTACTTAAGATTTTTCTTGGACTTTTCTAATGTTTTCAGGTAGATCAGTTGAAAACCTTTAATGTTTTGTCGACGTTTGTTTTTATATTGGCGCAATTGAAATCCCACTGCGCCTATTAATAGAGCGAATTATGGGGAGAGCTATACTTTCTACCACATATTATACATGACCTGCTGAAAATGGTAACAGGTGGTTATCTTTCTTAAGTTGACCAGCTTCATCTATAAATCTTTCCGGACGAAATGTGTAGGGATCACCCCAATATTCCTCATCATTATGTAGATCAAATAGATTTGTTAGAATGGTTGTTCCTTTTGGAATTTTAAATCCTTCAAGCATGGTATCTTTTATTGGACAATGAGGAACTGATAGAGGAGTAATGGAAGTGATTCGTTGAATCTCCAAAAGTGTTGCATTTGTGTATGGAACTCTGAAATTTCAAATTTATGCCATGAGTGAAATACATGTAATAATTTCAAATATGATGATGATTCAATAAATAAATATACGAATGGAATTATGTTTTACTGCAACTCTCAGGCATGCATCTTTTAAGACGGCAATAAGTACTATATTTTATGTCTTCAATTAGTGAATAACTTTGTTCTGGTAGACCAATGTGAAAAGACAAAACAGTGAAGATGATACTATTGCTCAAATAAAATTAAAAATAAATATAAGTCTGTTATCAGAGGAGAAATACAAGACCTGAAGACTGTTTTGGCAAATATAAAGAAAGACAAAAAGTCATAATTAATATTAAATATTATTGGATACTACAGAAAATTCAGATATTCACATGGAAGATATGTTAAGGTCCAATAAAGTTAAATTTTGGATATATTTATTGAATCACCAGCAGCTTTAGTAGAATTATCAATAGTTCAGTATGAAACACTTACAGAGACTTTGAAACTGTCGATAAATAGTTGTTTTCTCCAATAACGGTTTTCATTTCTTGTTGAACCTTCTGTTGTATATCAGGGTAAAGGGCCATATATAGTATGGCCCAGGACAAAGTGGAACTGATAGTTTCAGCACCAGCAGCAAATAAGACGTAAATAGTAAAGATCAAATGTTCTTCTAAATTTGATAAAACAAAAGAACTAAATAATTGCATTAAAATATAAAGAGATAACCTTGACACTTGAATGCATAGAGTGGATGAGGGCAGGGGGAACCAGGTACGTACTGGTCCAGATGGCAAATGCCACCTGTGCCGGTCTTTCTAGGCGCCAGTGTGCTAAAAAGTCACTTTTATATACTGCCTAGTGGTGCATGTAACATGCGTTTTGTTTAATGTAATAGACTAATGATAGGCCTACATTAATGCCTACATTTTTGTAATTTATTTAGTTCTTAACAACCCGCGGGTCTCTCGAAACTGTGTTGCCCGGCCCTCTAGCCTCTAAAAACTAAGAAGCCCCTAAGCATATAGAAACTGCGAAGCATTTGGAACTTCCCACAATTTAACAGCCACTGAAATTCCATACGTTTGGTGCAATATTGAGAAAATGTTGCTACTTTTTGTAGCTCACGGCTAATAGAAAATATTTCTGAGAGCTGAATTTTGTGGGGAAATACGTGTCTGACATCAAACGTAGAAAAGAAATTGTTAAACATGGAGTTAAACTACTTCTTGAACACATTTATTGTATATTATTTTCTGTCAAGGTTCTTTCTTGATTTTGGTCCATAGTTAACTAACTTACTGTCATACGGTGCCATCTCTTCCTTTCTGTTTTTCATTTCTGCTAAATAATAGTCTATGAAATCTTTTAAGGAGTTCTCCTGGAAGTTTTCTATGTGGTTGTCAACCTCTTGTTTAATATAATTGTATATTGTTTGCTTAGCTTTAAAAAGGTCTGTGAAACCGATAAGGTCTGGGGCTATGTATCTTAACGCTGGTAAAAGATTCAGTAAGCCAGCCTGGGCATTTAGTCGAGCTATATCTTCAATCGCAGTTCGGAAAGAAATTGAAGTAGATTTGTCAGCATCCAAATGTTTTCCTATATAATTAAAGATCAAGAAATATTGAATGTAATTTTTATTTATTTTAATTATTACATTACATTTTACCTGCTGATAGACCCCAAATTACGTTTAAAATGGGAAAGAAGAACTTTTTAGACATTTCTAATGATTTTCCATTGTGACGTTCCAAATCTATAGTAATTTTCTCAACCTCTTCCATGATAATATTCTCAATTGATGATTTTCCCATGCCAAGTTGTTGTAAAATTTTTGATGAAATACGTTTTTGTTCTTTCCATATTGGCCCATCTCCTGACACAAGTTCTAAATGAAATAGCATTTCGAATTTTTTTTAAATAAAAAACATTGTAAACTTATTGGTAACAACTTTATACCTTTTCGTTCAAACAAGAAATCCAAGGTGAAATTATGTGGTCTTCCACTGAATGTGTTTCCTTGTTTGACGAGAACTTCGTTGATTGTTTCCCAGTCATTTAAAACAACAACTGGATTATTTGCAAGATTAATGGAGTAGATTTTTCCATACTTTGTAGTGAGTTTTGTAAATGTCTCTTGACGTTCTTTGACAGTATTGCCAAAAAACAGTGCATACCCTAACAATGGCAACCCATATGGACCTGGTGGAAGGTCTTTAAAACGCCAGTATGTATATGAAGCAAATATTAAAATGATGAGAATCAAATATGTGACGCAATCCATATTTTCAGCAAAACAAGGGTCTAACTTGAGTTGGTTTTGAAATTACTTGTGTTCTTTATAATATCCCCACAAAGTTTGACTGCCTTGAGCAAAGATCTCAAGCAAGGTTGAACAAAATATGAAAGTAGATTCCTGTGAATTAGATATAAAAATAGATGATTGGCCTACTTACATAGAGGTAGCTCAACTAGTGCTCTGCGTATGGTGTGCATGGCCTTGTAAAATATTAAAGAGTAATAGGAAGATAAGGACTAGAGGCGTGTTGTTTTCTTCACACTTGTGGTCAAACCAGTGTTTTTATCTGCATTGGTTGAACTCTAACTCGACCATGGTAATGATTTTCACCGCCACCGTTGATTGTCATCGTATTATTATTCGATTTTACAATGGACAGTGATCATAGGCGTACGGAAGGGGGCGGGAGGGGGTGGTTAGGGGTTCAATCCCCTCAATAATATTATTTTATGGACTTTCTAAAGTACAAAAGGAAAAGAAAATCATGTAAAAGATAAGAAATGAATAATTTTAAATTTAAAAACTTTTACAATTTTGTTGACAAATTGGCTGAAAATACTAAGTACTTCATTTAGAGCTTAAAATGTTTAAAAAAAATTATCACTTGCTTGTTTACACAAACCCTTTTTTGTGTTCCAAACCTTACATTCAATTTACTAACTTTTTGAAAGTAACCAAATATTTTTTGGTGTAAATACGCTCTTAATGTATTCATGAAATCAAAAGCGACCTAAATCCGAAAGTTTTACCATATGACCTCTTTAATTTCCTTATATGGATGGTCTGGACTAAATCTAACATAAACATACTATGTAAATTTTATTTCTACGCAAAAATTTTGTCAGAGATAAAAATAGTTTCACTATAATTGATCTGTTGTTAAACTGGTTAATTTTGTATTTCTTGCATTTTTTAAAATATATTAATAGATTAATTCAGACGACTTAATTAAATGTTGTGTGATGTTATTTTTCTTTTCATTTGAACTTGATAAAAATAAATAATTTTGACTTTTGTTGAAATCAAAAACAAGTATTGCAACATATTAGATGGCATAAATTGAAAAAAAAACACAAAATATAACAGCCAGTTATCTTATTATTATTTTATTACAGTACGTATATACTCGTATTATACATTTAAATTTTGGGCCTTCTATATATTTGTAATAATTAATTGATGAAAATAGGCTAATTAAGTTATTATTTTACAGTTGTAATGAGCCAAGTGTGACACCCTGTAGAAACAGAAGGTGAAACACTTAAGTCAAAATTCAGTCTTGACAGTATGGCACCCTGGTGCGCAGCTGTTCAGACTTGGGTGGCCCGAATTCTAGAGAATTCGTGGAACCAAGTCCGACTGTGAGAAAATTGGGAATGAGTCCCAAAAATATTTCTCCTTATGATTTAGTATCCCCGGCCCAGGACAATGATTGGCCCAGTTGGTCAATCATTAAGCCCTGAGGTGACAGTTGCCTCTCCCAGGAGACCGGACAAGTGAGCTTGAGACTTGAGTGTGAGGACAGTCAGTCTTGAGAATTCAAGGAGTAAACTTGAACCACAGTGAGAGTTTAGAGTGAGAATGGATAAGTTCAGTTCTAGACAGTCAGTTCTAGAGAGTTAAGCCTGACTTAGAGTGAAATATTAATGTAAAGAGTGTTAACCATAATGTAACAAAGAGCTAGTAAAGAGTCATATTTTATTATACATAAACCTGTGTAAGTGTTGTGTATTTGAACTATATTGGGTTCCTGTACTCCTAAAATGGAGGAGTATCCAGCAGAAGGCACTCAGACACAGCCTGAGTCCCTCTGCCTGGAGCCTCCAGCAATCCAACGAAGAGGACTAGAGTAACTTCGGCATCGTCACGCCCTATATCCAAAGATCCCTAGGAAAAGACGGTCTTTTTGTGGGCCGTACCAGGCAAGGCAAGTAAATGTCGCGCCCGGTGAAATCAACCCCCAGAGGTACAACAGAGGCTGGCCCGCAGCAGTTGACAATAGAGTCGACCCCGGCACCATTGATTCAGAGGGAACAACGTCAACGAAGTTCAAGAAACGGCGGCGCCAAAGGGCCAGCAACGTCACACAAGTTTCATGCTGAATTATAATTAATTAAAATAAGTGTCATTTTCACAAAATAGCACAGAAAATTGGTATGCTGGTCGTGTGGTTAGTAAAAATCGTTAACACCTCGTTACATGTTTGTAAAACTGTAAACTAGTTCTTGTGACGCTTACCTGTGCCGTACCAGTTTTGAGAAACGAGGCTAGAAACACTTTCCAAATGGCACAGTGCCTTTTTTCATGCCTCAATGAATTCACTGACAATAGAAAATGGATCATTTCAAATTTGTTTGTTAACCAAGTATAGAAGTTTCCATTTGTTGTTGGCATTAATGGCATTCTCTTCAACATCCTCTTATTTTTTTTTATTCAAATCATGGTTGTTTTGACTGCAATTAACGTGCCACAAATACTCTAGAATTTTGTTTGTACATAATGTAGTATTCATGAGAAACTTGAAAATATTTCTAGTTTATTATGCTAACTTTGTTGTTTTTGATGTTATTTTGCATTGAGGTAGGCTTTTGAAAATAGTTCATGAAAAGGAAAGTGTCTCTCATATCGAAATTTGTAATGTTTATTTATTTTTTGTTATCATTTTGGGTGATAATTTGTTTTGTATTTATATATTTTCTTTCGTTTTCATTTTTTTCGTCTTTCAGCAAGGTGAAAGTTTGATGGACAATTACTTCATAATAATGTTGCCAATTAAGTTCTTAATTTAATGAGGTGTTGGTGGCGCGTACTAATATGAAGCAGTTTTCTGGAAACTAGACAAAATACAAACAACGGACACAGGACCTAAATAATTTGTAAGACTGCCAATATGTCAAAATCAAGTAAGTAATAGAAAAGCTGATAATTATATGCATTTGATATTTTAAAATGTCTGGCTTCATTTGTAAGTAAACCTAAAGAACAGAACCACTCTTAATTTAGGGTGGTATTCTTTAATGATTGCTAAACTATAAAATACTTAAAGGTAATGCTACACTGATGAACATATAATGATTACTAAGTCAGAAGTTATATTGCTATTGAAAAAGTGAATAAACTAGAGTTTTAGAAGCGTTTATTAAAAAAATATTTTAATTCAAAACAAATTGCATTTAGAAACTGATATATTTGAATAGAGTTCATTGCCGACTCTATAATTGGATTTCTGTTGAAAAATGACATTGCAATGCCATGGTCGATGTCTGATAATTTTAAGTGTGTACTAACTATGCGCAGTAAACTTTTTATTTACACAAGTATATCTCCAATACAAAGATTACACGATATCTGCCTTTTTTTTTTTATAAAGCATCAGTGGTCAAGTTTTTGTTCAATTTATCATATGATGACATTTGAGTCCTCTTAATGAATTGCCGATTTCTACTTAATAATTGGGGTTGTTCCAGTTTATTTTAAAACAAGAAACTTAAACAAAAAACATGTTTTTTGTGACACTCGCTTTTATAAAAAAACGGTTATAATAAACTAAAATATGTTCTTATATTGTTGGTGTAGTGGTTAGTGTCTCAGCCCGTGGTAATGTTGGTCATGGGTTCCAATCCTTTGCAGTGTGAATTACTTTTCAAATATTTCAAGAAGGTGGTGGACAAACAAACACATTATGAAGTTAAATAAAAGCGAGTAAAAAACGATTTGAAAAGTAGTCTCTAAAAATATTATATAAACATAAACATGGTGCAGCAGCAGTGTACAACTTGAAAATGTTCATATTGTTCAACAATTTCATGTGTCATAGAAAAAATAAACAAAAACAAGCAACATCTGGAAACTCTTCTGCGCCCCCACATTCAGCACCGCACCTTAACATTCAAGGTTGCCTTTCTTATTGTTGAAAAAAAATTACGCACTAAAAGTAATAAATCCATAATAATATGGTTTGTCTACGTGTTTTATAGTTTTGCAAAATAGCTTTGAATAAATAAATTTCAAATGGTTGCCATTATTTATCATAACAATGCAACCCTCTTATCATGTCATTAATTTTCTGTAACGTTTTCATCAACGTAAGACACAAAGATAACTGTAAAATGCTTTACACTATGATTTTGCAGCTTTTAGATATTACATGTTGCATAGTGTGAACAAATGTGAGCAAAAATTTAAAATTTAGAAGCTAAATTAGGTGACAAATTAGAAAGCCACTTATCTAATTTGAATCAATCAAATATTGCATCCAAGGACAGAGATACATTAGCTATTTCTTTCTTTCTATCTTCTTCAATATGCCAGACCAAGATTGAGACAGACATATTAGTGCTGTCCGATTGGCCTGCTCTGAGAATAAAAGCCGAAAAAGGAGTGCATATGGATGAGAGCAGCTCTGGATCTGTGTCCATTTGGTAGAGAGCAATTGCTCTGAGACATTTTTGAGCTGCTCTTTTTGCACTTTATAAAGGCAAGAGCAAATAGAGTTGAACCTGCTATCAAACATAGCGGCACCAAAAAGCACCTCAATTTTGTACATAACATTATAAAAATCATTTATAGGGGTCGCTACAATGTTTGTACAGATGGTTGGACATTTATTCTTTTAGTACTACTCTCAATGTAATCACGGTCACATCACAGAGCAGAGCAGATTTATATCAGATCCAGAGCAGGCCATTTGGAAAGTGCTATTACTACTTTATATTTTTAATCACTTAGCGCCATCTACAAACAACAACGATTAATTGTTTATTTTGTATTGCATGATTGAATTTGTCTGCATAGTTGTTTTGTCTAATGTTTGCAAATGTAAATTTGATTGATTTCTACATTAACATGGAATGAACTTTTGTGTTACATAAATAAAGAAACAAAATTATCTAAAATGTATCGCATAAATGCGAAGTTTGAGATTAGACTAAATTAATTGGCTGACGTAAGGCATGTTTTCTTTTCTGCACTTGTCATCAAAACATTTGTGGTCACTATGGAGGGCCACAATTCAAATATTAGATAAACAAGATTAAATTATAGATATCCACAATTAAGTTACGAATAATCGAATATCAACAATTTAATTGAGAATATTCATTCATAAATAAATCTTGTATATCTATAATTTGGATATTTTGACATATACGGTCCTCCATAATAGTTCAACCACAAGTTCAAAAGAAAAAGAACGCCTATAATTAATAATAAGTTAATAACTAATAAGATCTACTTTAGGATTATTTTGCATTTAATTTTCAAGGGCAGTATTTCTTTTTTTTTTTCTGTTAAATTGTTAGCAACCAGTGCCATCTTTTGGAAACATCAGGAATTAGTGTTAAAATGTTATTTGAATTTTTTTTAAAAAACTATGCAAGGTTTCAAGCAGCCAAGACGTCTTGTGGCCAATTGCAACATGCGAAATGCATTGTCGAAATATAAATCAAATAACATTTGGTACTATGGAGAAATTAATGAAGATCTTGGAAATTGTGGTCAAGTTTTTGCAGAATTGTAGTTAAGATGGGTATATTTTTTAGACTCATCTGACTTGATTGACTCTGAACTAATAATAGTACATGCAGAATAGTCGTCCATTCAAGGTTGTCGTTTCACCTGCAAAAAAAATCACGCAATTGTGTTCTAGGGTCTATTTTATTTATTATAATAGTTTTCAACTTTTTACACCTGCTCGTACTTCTATTCAGTCACTCTTATTTAAAAGACAACGTTTTATTTTGAACAATCGAGACACTTGAATTAATATTTATTAATGAGTTATTGTGAAAATTCAGATGGTGGCTGTTTTTTTTTTGGCAGTTGAGTCTAGCATGTCTATGCCACAAGTTAAACATCAGTAAAATTTATCGATTGGTATTTCCTTGCTTACTTTGTCCACTTTGCAAAATAAATGTGTTAAGTTTTTAATCAAAACTATCTAGAATATGAAATATTTTAAAATAAACATTTTATTGAGTTTAAAAATTATCCTTGTCAACCAAACATTATTAAATTGAAAATTCGTAGCAAAAACTGCCATAAATTGTTTATTTTGAAAGATATCCTAATGAGATTTTTCTATATTTTATTTTTCTTATGGTTGAATTTTACCTTCTAACCAATCCTCTCCACCTCATTGCATATACTGTAACTACTAACAAATCTGGCAACCATTGGTATTGCTTTAATTATGTATAGTTTGATTATGCCACCTGATATTATTTTTTTATAAGTTTGCCAGTGCAAGTAATTTTTATTAAAGCGGCTGAGTAGATATTTGTTGTCCCACTGGACCACTGGATGGCACCACAGCTGTGGCTAAATTATGTTCGATATTAGTCTCTTCTCCCCACCTGTGGCATTGAGAAAATTAACGTTTTTCAGGCGAACGTTTTACAGTAGAAACATTACTAAAAAAAATTCAAAGTGTTTTAGAAACTAGAATAGTCGTTGATAATGCTGAAAATCTTTTCGAGAAAGTTTTTTGATGATATCTTAAAAAATAAACTTATTATGGACAGTTTTGAAAAATGCGAAAATAGTTTTTCAAGAAATGTTAATGAAAAAACCCTAAAAACGGGTCATTTTCAAACTGAACTATCAAAATGCTTATTTTTTAAGATATTGCCATGGAAAAACTTTTAGTATCATCTTCTATCTTTCTAGTTTTGAAAGCAATTTGAATTTTTTTTTTTTTAAATATTTTTTCTAAAAAAACGTTTGTTTGACGGGGACAAAAACAGAATAAATATCTATTCAGCCACCCTAAGTACAATAAATTAATGTTATTATATATGTCGGCCTATGTCTATTCAACTGTTGATGCATGTTTCCTGACCGGTCTGAAAAAAAGGACACCGTCAGTTGTATTTTCTTGGGGGGGGGATGAAAGGAGCATGTGACATGAAATGCCGTAGGCGTTCCTTATTACTTCGGCCTTGCTTTTACTCACTGGTGGCAAACCGGGTAAAAAGGAAGGAAGGAAGGGAAAAGATGGAGCTGAGTTTTCAGAAAAAAACGCTCTCCCTCACTTTGATGGTTGTTGGTCGGTCAAACCTAATAACTACTCAGACCGGTCTCATTTGCTCTAGGTTGAAAGTTTGAAACAAGTCTGCCACAACGTCTCTCTCTCTCGCTTTATTTCTTATTCACTCGTACTTTCAGTTCAGTAGCAAAAACAGGACGGAAATTCCATAGTTCAATTTTGTTACAAGTGATATTTTTTAAAAATTAATTTAAATAACTTATAATTTATTTTGACGTTTCTGAATGTTGCAAAAGTTTGCTGAATTGCAAAAAAATATATATAGTTATTTAATACAATACTACAAAATCAATTTTTTTTTTCTGTTTAAATGTGTGTGGGATTTTTTTTTATAGTCTGTCGTGCAAAAACGACTTCTAGCCTCTTATCTTTATTATAATTAGAATGAAGGACAAACGGGTTAAAAGGAAAGAATCGAAAAAATGTACAAGGTGCAAACCATCAGGTAGGAGGAGGTTTACTTATTAAATTATTATACATTATACTTATTGCATTTTGAAATGATTCCAAAAAACAAAACATTATAAAAGATTCGAAAAAGATAAAGATTGTCATCTCATTATAATTTCTTGTCTTTGTTATGCTAACCTTCAATTTGACAGTAACAAAAAAATGTGGTTTATAAAAAATCTTCTTAGAAGAAAAAAAAAATGACATAATAATAAGATTTTCATGTGTGATGTCCTTCAAATGACCAAAAAACATCCAGCGTAATAATTAATAATTTCGTTTCTTTTCTTATTAGATGTTTTGCTTAATGACATGTTGATGACAGTTTATTTTATATTTAAAAAAAAGTACCGCAAACTATTTAAAATAATAATGTTCCTTATATTGCATTTATTCAATTGAATGATGATTAATTATGTAATAGTTGATTTTTCGATCTTATTACTTCTCATGCGCAACAACACTAAGGAGAAATTGAAAGCGTGTTAGAAACTAGATTAGTGGCCGAATCATTTTACATCATTATCATTTTAGTATGTTTCAAAATAAACTTTTTATAGATCAAAATGTGTCTGCTTAAGTTGGATCATTTTCAAACCGACATAAAAAAAAGTTTATTTTAAAAGATATCAATATTTAAATACTCCTGAAGTGATTGTGCCTTGTCCTTTCTAGTTTTTAAAACACTTTCAAATTTCTCCTAACATTGTTCCTTAAAGATAGAATAACCAGAGTTTCAGGGGAAGTTTCCACTTCAAATCAAGCTATTTCTGTTTTTTTTTAAAATATCAATAATAATGAATCATTGAATGTTGTTTTTGAAACTGTTCACACACACATACTCTCTCTCCATATTTATGGCATGTATTTGTCTAACCAAGTAGGAGCAACATGGCTACACTTTATTGTAAATTCATGTTACAGCATGTGTGTGTCTATTTTGTATTGTTGGTGTCATGTGTTGTTCATGCATTCTTGCGGCAAAAGTACAAAGAGAAACTGTGAAAACTTAGGTAAAGGTGTGAGAAATAGGAATCTATTTTTCTTGTATTTTGTATGCTTGAAAACAGGTCTGTTTTTTTTTTGTATTCAAACGTACACGTGTTAAATCCACGAAAACAACATTTTAGATACAGAGACTGCATGCGCGTATTATTTGTGTGGTGCACTGGTTGGGTTGGCTGTCAAATGTTATTTTTCCGACAATCATAAAGGAATAATCTTGATATTTTTCTTTACTTTTGAAACTAGTTGCAAAAACGTGATGAGAACAATTTGAAAAACAAGTAATTGCAAATTAGCTAAAGAATTTGAAAAACAAGTAATTGTAAATTAGCTAAAGCTGAGAACACGCGATCAATTCTAACCTCTCCATCCTTTGGGTTTTTTTAATTATATATTTTTATACATTATCATTTAAACCAAATCATTACAAAGCATTAGAATTTGAAGATTTCCCATTCATGCACAGGATTGCCAAGCCAGAATTGACTGTACACTTCTAATTTGTTCATTTTTGGTTTTCAAAAACTTCAAAAAGTCTAACACTTTTCTGCATAATAGATAATTTGATAATATATAGGATTAGGCAGAAAAATGTTTTGTTCTCACGCATAGGATTGACAAGCCACAATCAACCATCTGTACCCAGCTTAAGAAGTCATTCAGTTCATATATATAAGAAGGGATCTGTGTAAGTTTTCAGAATATGAACTAAAAAAAGGTTTTTCAGAAATTACAAGAAGAGGAATTTGGTTTTCCAATGATGTCATGTTGAACTTCTAGTAAATTAGTTTGGTTTTTTTCTTGTTGTTTTTTTCCAAATGGAAATGTCATCTTGTAGATGTTTGCGTTTATTTCTAGCCTCCTTGTTTGTCTTAAATTTCAACATATTTTTTCTTCTTCATTCATGTATGTATATACATGTTACTGTCAGAGTGGAAAATCGGGCATTCAGCGCATTATTACGTTTTAGGTACTGTACAAAATGTCTAAAACCAAAAGCAAATCGACAAAATGTGTCGCAAATGACATCATTTAATTTTCCTGAAAATGCCTCCGGAGAGCTCAATTGGATTTAGACGTTCCAAAATGATTAACAGAGTAGAAAGATTAAAGGATTATTAAACTTAAAAAATTAGAAAAAAATACCAAAGGTGGTTTTAAAAGTTTAAACTCCTTCTAGAGCTCATTTTAGGTACAAAATGAAAAGAAACTTGAATGTTTTTAAGAAACTAGATGGGTAGTTCAAACATAGGCATTTTCATGTCGATATTTTTTCAAAATAAGCTTTTTATGTGTTTGAAAATGACCCAACTTTAAACTGAGGACGTTTAGCATATAATATATATATATATATTTTTTTAAACTTTTGTCCATAAAAAGCTTAGATCTATTTTGAAAATACCCTTAGGTGTCTGAGCTACTCCTCTAGTTTCTCTCAATTTTGCTTTTAAAAGTTAGAATAAACAGTGACAAAATCACTTGTTCATAAAACGTTTTAAATGCCTTCTGAAAGGTTAATTGATTAAAGCTTTTTTAAAAAAAAAAGTTGAAAGATTTAGGAATTTTTTAAATTAACAAAAAAAGGAAAAAAAAAACTGTTCTAATATATTACATTCAGCAAATTGTCTCTTGAAAGTGCAGAATGACTGATTTTTCACTTTGACAGTAAAATATACAATATACATCATGTCGTATATAATATAACAGAACCCATAAGACAACAACAACAGCTTGGTTATTTCAAAGGGAGAAGGAATTTCAGCACAAGATTGGTTTCTTATTTTTGTAAAAAAAGAAACAGATGTTAGTTCACACTCAAGAAAGTTGAATACCCGTTTATTTATTTTATTTCACTCTCCCTTTTTCTCTTTATTTCTTTGATCAACATTTTTCTTCTATTTCTATTTCATTTTATTTTTTTACTCGCTTTTATTTAACTTCATAATTTGTTTGTTTGTCCACTGCCACCTTCTGAAATATTTGAAAATATAATCCACACTGCATGGGGATTAAACCCATGACCAACATAACCATGGGCTGAGACACTAACCACTACACCAACAAGACGTTAAGATTTCGTTTTACTTTTTAGGCCTTTTTTTATAAAAGGGCGAGTATCACACAAAAACATGTTTTTTTTTGTTTAATTTTCTTGTTATTTTTTCATTCAGTGAATGAAAAGTACATGTATTGTCATTTTATTATGACATATCTTCGTTTTTAAATGAACACTCTTGATTGGACTAATATATAATATAGTATATTGCTTCTACGCATTTTCCTTTGGTTTGTTCCTTGATGATAATCAATTTGTGTCATTGGTATTTTCCTGTGTTTTTCTTTCTGATGTCATAAGGGTTTGCTTCCGTTTGCTATTAATTTATTGCCAATGAGAGTGTGGTTTTATGAAATTTTATACTCTGGCCAACTTACACCCAGCATACTTTACAGGAGAAAAAAAAAGTTACAGAAAAAGTGACGTGATTAGAGGTGGTGGTGCATTGTTTTTTGGACGTGCAGCGACGCAGTGGCGCCGCAAAAAAAAGTTTTGTTCTATGAAATTTCAAATTTGTATATAAGTGATTTAAATCATGATTTTTTAGTGATTTAAATCATTTGATTTAAATCAAACAACCCTGTTGTTTAGTGGCTTAGTTTTAGTCCAGTTTTGGATCAGCATTAGAAGAAGAAAAATCTCATTCCTAAAATTACGATGTTTTTCTTCTCTTTTGTGTGTTTTGAAATGTTAAAACAGTTGTTTAAAAAGAGGAGGAACAACATTTTTTGATGAAAATGGATTCCATCTGCTCCTTTGTATATGACAGGAAGTACATATTGAATGATATAATTATCTTGCAGACTTTTAGTCTTTTGTGGTTCACCTCGAAAATGGTTTCTGTCATTTGTATGTGAAGTGTGTTAATTTAATTGGAGAGAAAATATTGAACAAATTAGTAGTTCTTTGTAGTTGGCACATTTGTCCACATTTTTTCTCTCAAGATAATCTTTTGTAGTTTCTGTTTTAGATGTCTATTTATAGTAAAGACATTACTTAACCATTATTATGGATATGTTATTCTGTGGACATGAGGGTGATTTTTGGATCTATATTGGAAATGGTGGGCTAAGTTGTGTATTGACCAAGTTTGAATTGTATGAGTCTAGATGACCAGATGTCATTGAGGGGAAAGATGAGCAAAAACGGAAGCTTGAAACCAAACCTTTTTTGAGTTGAGGGGTGTGTATTGTGTTTGCTTGTGTAGCACAGTAGCAGGTCCCTGGTAAGTTTTGGGGTTGGGCCCTACTACGCCCTAGACTCTGTTACATTCAGTTTAACAACAGATAAATTAGGGTAGAGCTAACTTAGGGGTTGGTTGGTTGGTGTTAGTGGTTTTTTGGTTTCTTTCTCTACAGGTCCCCCCATACTCGTAAAGAATCTAAGGATGATATTAAATCTAATCAAGCTGCTATATCATTTATTGATATTTTAATAATAATAAAACTGTCCTGTTTTTGGCTTCAGTAATAAGAGGTCATTGAACTAGTAATATTTAGACACATACATGGACATTTATGGTCAATTTATCAATTATATGTTGAGGGGCAATCTGTGCTTTGTATACTATTTTTTGCTAAAAATACTCCCATTCATTTATTCATTCATTCATTCACTTGTGGTATTTCTAAAAATTTATGCTTAAACTATGTTTGCCATGCATACATTGGATAAGATATCTAAATTGTAAACAAAAAGTAAAAGTTTACTACTACTGTTTGAGAATTTTGTTTTAAATCTAAAGGAAATTCTTGAGTCCTGTTGTAATTTGCTTTCACGAAAAAAGCGATGCATGTTTGTTGCTTATTGCATAACAGCTATATTAAATGCTGATACATCGTCTATTTTTTGTTTAAATTATATGAAGTAAGTTGGTTTTTTTTAGAATGGGACTCACTGGAATAATGATTAGAACATGGTATACACGGGAGCATGTAAACGTTGTCTTTCTGATATTTATCCACTTCCTTTCGTGTCTTCTTTTATCACGTGATGTACTGTGTTGTACAACAGTTTTTTTTAAAAAAAAACTAGTTCCTAATTGGTTGCACATATTTTCATCATTTGTTGTTGTTTTTTTCCTGGAAGGTAAAATACATATTTTCGATAAGGGTTGCTTCTATTTTTATCCGTTTAGTGGTATTGCTTTCTAAAGCATGTTTCCTATTGCTTACACATGACTAAATGCTTTAATTAGTTGTGTATATTGCACAAGTTGATGCGTTGTTGCATTCGACACATAGACTACAGTAGGTTAGATTGCTGTGTAGTTGAATTGAATCATGGGAGGATGACAATGCCTTGAATGTCATTTGTGACACATGTTTAACTGTTTAAAGTGTTTTTGACTCATGGGGACAGTTTTGTGACACAAGTGGTAGAGAGCTGTTACTTTTTTTTTTTAAACAGTAAGTAAATGTTGTATGTGTCATCTTTCTCTCTTTGTTCACTACTTTTTTAAGTTGCAATTTCGGTACAACCTATGTCTGAAACTCTTTTAATTATTAAAAAATGTCATACTTTGGTTTTTATCATGTTATTTGTTTGAGCTGTCATTGTTTTTTTTTACATGCTTCTTTAATATACCTCAGTGTTATCTTAAGACAACAGTTTTTCTTTAGTTAAGTGTCTTGTTCTTTTCTTTATGAATTGTATGTACATTTACAATGTGTGTCATCCTAATCCTGTGTTTGTTTATTACTTTTTTTTAAAAAAAAACATCGGAGATGATGGGTGATTCATGGTGTATTTGATAAATGTTAGGGTGGTTGTCATAGTGACTGTGCCAAAACGCTAGGGATTTTAAGTATATAGATCTTTTTTAAAGCTGAAGATGTTTTTTTATCATTCCACTCATTCCTTCTTACTTTTTGGCACCTTGCCTTAAGATCAGTGCCCCGTTTTAAGTAGTTCCTTTTTACTGAAAGATTTAAATCTTTAGTGAGCTCTAAAAAAAATCATAATTTTGGTATTTTTTGTTGTAATTTTGAGGTATTGTGAGCATGATGGGCTTTGTAGACTACATGGGTCTGGTGGGCTTTGTGGGCTTTCTGACCCTGGTGGACGATGATGGACAAGGCTCACTATAAAGTATGGTGGGCTTTGTTCAATTTTAGTTATAGCTTTGTCCACCACCTTCTGAAATATTTGAAAGAAATTCACACTGCATGGGGAATTGAATCCATGACCAACAATTACTATGGGTTGAGACACTAACCTCTACACCAACATTACAAGAAGGGATTATATTTTTTTTTTTACTTTTTAGACCTTTTTTATAAAAGCGAAGTATCACAAAAAACATGTTTTTGTTTAATTTTCTTGTTACTTAACAACTTATGGAAGAAAATGATAGTATTACAAATTGAAGAGTCGAGAAACTGGCGAATATTTACATATTTATATATTTTTTATAATAAACGTTTATGACACTTTGAAAAAAAAAATGTTTTTGAATCAGACTATAGTATAAAAAATATTAAGTGACATTTTCAAACATCCATAAGTTTATATCTGAGATTTAGCTTTCTTCATTTGCTGTTCTCTTGAAGGGACGGGCTAAACGTCATTATGATGATACTGACTAATCTGTATAATCGTGAAAAGTGCAGTAATTAAAGCATTTTCAGGCCGATACAGATTCCACTCTGTATCAGTTTGAATTTTTTTCATTTCCAAACATTTTTATGGCTATTTTTCTGTATAGCATACAGACGTTTTAACCCTGAAAAGTGCGCAAAGTAAAGGATTTTCAGGCCGATACAGAGTTCCCTCTGTAACGGTATGAAAATGCTTTAATTGCCACACTTCTTACGATGATACAGATTAGTCAGTATCATTATACTGACGTTTAGCCCATCATTCTCTTGAATTTCAATTCCATCTTGAAATTTGTTTCTTGAAAAAAAAAAGTTGGGACAATGAAGTTCTTTGACAAGGCAAGGAAGGTTAAGACAGCTGGATTGGTGACAAGTTTCTATAGAGTATAATTATATTAACTTCAGGTTGTTTTTTTCTTCTTGAAAACTGAATCATGGTTATGTTTTTGTTTCAGTTTTGTTTAGTAATATTCTTGTAGGGAAATTTTATGTTAACTGTTGTTACAACTTGATAGTTAAACGTATATGCTGAATGGATGGCAAAACAAAATGTTTTTTCTGAATCATTAATTGCCTTAAAATTAGTAGTTACGTGACCGGATGACAATTTCGAGTAATGACAAAAAAAAATGAAACGACATTATGGGAAATTGACAATGTTTGTGTGGAGTTATAATTTGTGCGTTGTACATGAGCTGTATTGGATTTTAATTATTCAGATTATTATCAGGTGGCTGAATAGATATTTATTTTGTTTTTGTTCCCCCTCTGTATGGTGTCAACCGCTCCCAAGAACGGTTTTGAGAAAATTTATATTTTTCAAGCGAACGTTTTTCAGGAGAAACATTACAAAAAAATTGGAAGTGTTTTAGAAGCAAGAATAGTCGATTATATATAATGCTAAAAGTTTTTTTTTCCGGATGATATATTTCAAAATAAACTTTTTATGACAGTTTGAAAAAGGCAAAAATTGTTTTTCATGAATTGTCAATGGAAAAACCAAAAAAAAATGGGTCATTTTCAAACTACTACAAAATGTTTGTTTTTAAGATATTGCCATGAAAAGACTTACAGCAGAATCTTCTACCATTCTAGTTTTTAAAACAATTTGAATTGTTTCGTAATGTTGTTTAAAAAAAAAGGTTCGCTTGACGTTTTTGCGTCCAAATTTTCCCAAAACATTTATGGAGCCTATCATTAGCCACTGTAGTGGCACCATCGGGAGAGGCACAAACAAATTAAAATTACATCTATGAAAGATGATGTCCAGTTAGTTGAACATTTTTCGTCCATTTTTTACTTTAAAAAGATGTGACCATATGTTGTACATGTGTAGTACAAAAACAGTATTTATCAACCGGATATTCCTCTTTTTTTTTGCTGTATAATTTGCAGTATTTTTGCGGAAGTGGATGTGACCTTTTAACATTTTGAATTTTCCTTCAATGTTGTTGGTTGTTTAGTATGCAAGCACAGCATTATTGGCATTTCCAATTAGTTTTACTCTTAATTTGAAGAATTGGAGTAATTTTATTGTTACGAATTCCTTGATGTCATTTGTTTGTAACTAACTTTTTTAACTAACTCGATTTAAATTATTATGTCTAGCTCAAGTTTTAAAATAATTTAATTACATTGGTTTATCAGTGAATTTATTAGTTAGACACAGTTTTACAAATTAGAAAATGTAAATGTTTGTTTATTTTGTTATAAACCGGATAGTACATCATGTATGTAAATGAATGACGCATGAAAAGTATTTTCATCGTAATATTAAGGTGGTTTTAAATTGTAAACTCTCCTTCGAAGAGCAAAATTAAGAGAAATCTGAAAGTGTTTTAGATACTAGACATTTAAAGGTAATTTCATATCGATATCTTTTATTATAAATTTTTATGACAGTTTAGAAATGACCCAACTTTAAGCAAATGATATTTTTAAATGAAAAGTTTATTTTGAAAAATATCTACATGAAAATACTGTTTAAGCGATCAGCTACCGTTTTAATTTCTTTAAGCACTTTAAATTTCTACGTAGTTTTACTCTTCTGAAAAGCCGAATTATGTCAGTGGATTCAGTGTTCAAAAGAAGTTGTTCATAAAATGTCAACGTAATGTATTTCTGTATAGGATTATGTAAAATGGAGTGTGCCGATCTAACAATCCTTTATAGTAACGATGCGGCAGAGTGGAACAATTACTTGATGCGTTGTTTTCAAGAACTTCAGTGTTCGAGAAGCGAAGAAGAGGAGGAGCTTCACGTTCGACAACAATGTCTCGAAAACTTAGTGATGCCTCTAACTATTGCAAAAATCGGGTTCTTTCGTCGTGCCAAATCACAGATTGTCATCTTGTCACCGGATTTTCTCGAATTCGTCGTGAACAATCCGAATGTGATTCTTGGAAAGTTGTTCGAACCTTCACGAGTTATCGCTCTCTTGTGTGGAGTGTCCGAAAGTGAAGTGACTTCTTTGCATCGAGCCAGTCTAGTCGGTTTTGATTCCTGGAGGAAAATGACTGTTCTTGAAAAGGATCAAGATTTCGTGATGAGGTTGATCAACACGGCTCTCGAAATAATACAGAGTAATTCCAAGTGTTCTTCGGAACAGCCCTTACAGCAGGCTTCGACGGTTTTTGTGTTGAATCCAAAGAAAGCCAAAGAGGTTTTTGTTAATTCTAATCGTTTTTTGTCTCAATGTTTAGCTTCATTTTTCGTGAAATGTTTCTTTTTTGCAATTTTTTCAAAGGGTTCTGCCAAAGTAACCGTTGAATTCCATAAACCGATGTCAAAAGATGATGTCATTAGTGTTTTTATTGAAACGGAGAAAGAAAGTGTTCCAGTCAGCATAAAATGCACCAATCCTTATAACGTGAGGTTTACAATACCTGGTTAGTATGTGACGTATAAAGTCCTGTTCACAGAAAGGCAATCATTTTAACCTTGCAGCATGTTTTGGAATTCATTTTAAGTTTTATTATTAAATTTAAATAATCTGCAAGTCATTTCTGTTTCTGTTAACCTTACTGCGTTTATTTGAAGTCTTTGCATAATTGATATATCTTCATTAATTTACTTTAAGGATTATTATTTTAAAAAATGATTTTTCCCCAAACGTGGAACTTTGTGTGCAGATTAAATGAATTCTTACTTAATTTACAGTTCAGTTCTTCGGTGTCAGTCAGTACGTTCAGATTCATGTAAAATGCGGCAACGAATCATTGGGAGTTCGTCCATTGAAATGTGAATCAAAGATGGGCGAACTCAACCATCTTTTGCTCACCATCTTAAACCCTATGAATTTCATGTGTCAGGTAGAAAAGAAAACTATAAAATGAATCTGAACCATAATTTTAAATATTAATTTTTAACAGACTTTGGGACTAAGTAGCAACAGTGTGGAGGAGCTCGATCGTGTTTTAGTGGAAAGTTTTACGAAAAATGTTCCTCGCTCTGGATTTTCTCTATTTGATTTTAATAAGGATGAATGCAAGCGAAAAGGTATTTTTTATTACTTTGTGTTGCAGGTTTCCTTATTGTATGTACTTAAGCCGTTCTGTTTGCAATAGTTCCTGAAGAAGTGCCTACTTTACTACATTTTGCTGCCAAAATGGGACTTCGTGAACTTTGCACTGCACTTTTGGATTGTCCTGGAGCTGCAGCCGTTTGTCAAATTCGTAATGCACGAGGGCTTAATCCTGCAGATATGGCCGAAACGGAAGGACACTCTTGTCTTGCTAACATGCTGGAAAATTTCACGGTAGCTTGAATTGCAATCGATGCATTTTTACGTCTCGTTTAATCTTAAAAATTGCAAACGAATTTCAGAGATTGTCGGAAACTGCTGAAATGTACACTTACATGAAATCGATGACCGAAAGTGGTTCTAACGTTGATTATGAGAATTTGCGTGAGTTTGTGTTCGGCTTTTAAAATCAACAATGATGAGGTTAACTCTTCTAGCCTCTAACCAGTCTGTTTAATTGCAAAAAGCATAATTCTTTTTACATTAATGACGATTTAATGTATGTTTGGGTGTCATTGTGTTTGCCCATAGGTCTGAGTTTTCGACAAAATATTGGAGTTGGAGAATTGTCGTTGCAATTTGATGAAGCATTTGGAATGACTCCTCAAACTCATGTCATGCTGTCTTATAAACCAGATGACGAGCAGCAACAACCGACAGCGACTTCTATTGGCATCGAGCAGGAGTTCACTTTAGAAGAAATCAGTATGTTAAATCACACAAAACTTATTGACAGTGTTTTTATAACTTTTGTTGTATAACTAACTCTTCTCAAGAAACTTCAAATGAGGAGGTATTTAAAAACAATGTAAGGTTCTACTCTCAAAGTCAACAGGAACTGTTGCAGTTGTTAGAAGATTTCAAACAGGATAAATATACGATTGCTGAAGTGGAACTGCTGTTTAATAATTGGCAACTTCGACAGAAATGTCATTCATTTAAAGAGAAGCAGGTAAACATGTTAAAAAAAACTTATAAAATGCTTTTTTTAGCTTGTAGCGCCCCCCCCCCCCCCCCCCTTCGAACTCAAATACTTAGTGACTGTGCCCAAAGGTACTCATCTTCTGAGTTCGAACGATAGTCTGTGCTAAGTTTTTATTTGAAAATGCTAACGATTGCTAGAAAATAGCCTCAAATACACAAAAGCTTTTATACATACAGAGATGTTATATTAAGAGGCTCGTCTTAGTACATGTATCTATTCAAATGTTCTGTTAGTCATCAATTTATCCAATGCTGTGACTTCACAACCATACACTTTTGAATGTGTGGCAAATAAATAATGGTACATCGTTTTTAAAGCTTGTTGAGACAAATTGGCCAGTCCAAGCCCTCCGGAGATATTCAATCAATTTTTGAATTTATAGCATTTTAAAAAATCTAAATTTATCGACCTGATTTTTTTTCTTCAAATTTTGAAAAGTCTTCAATTCAACTCAATCCAATTATCAAACATGTCAATCATTATTAAATTTTTGGGACTTCTCTAGGAGGCGTTAAGAAACATGCGTCAACACTATGATCATATACAAAAGAAATGCCAACAGGAAGGGAAAAAATCTGCTCTCGAAAAATTCCGTACGTTCTTGGTGCGCAACGTTAAAAAGGAATTTAATCCAGTGGTTGGCAAGGTAAGTTGTTTTTGCGTGTTAACTTCCTGTGGTTTACTGTAGCTAAGTTTGAATTTATTTTTACATTAAGGCAAACGCTGTGCACATACGTCCCAAGAACGTCGACGAATCTGGTGATGCTCTGCCATCGGCTGTTATCGGTGTCCGTCCCTTTAGCAATTCAAGTAGCAGCAGTCGAAGCAGTTCTTCATTAAGCAATCGGAGCAGTACCCTCAGTGGCCTCAGCGTTTGTAGCGCGACGGATAGTGGTGCTCAGTCAGACATTGGAGAAGAACATGGTGTGGTGAGTGTGATTACAGTTTTTTTTTAGTATTTTAATGAGAAAGGCCAAAACGTTTAAGCAAATAAAGAACATTAAGAAACACTGTTTAGAATTTTTTTCTGACAGAAAAAATGTTAAAGAAATAAGTGAAAACAATGCAAATAGTCAAAAATTATGCAATTTAGTGGCGTTTTGTGCATTTCTATTTTGGATTTAATTGATTATAATCAGTTGAATATCGTTGTTGATAATGTCAAAAAATGCTATTTTGGAAGTATGGTGTAACTGTAGCCACAATTACCAGATCTACAATCCTACAAGAGGCAATGGCAAGGGCGGTGCGGTGAACACACGATTAAATACGACGTACGGACAGCTGTCTACTTTAAAAGATGTTTACTAAAATAAACAAATATGTAAACTCCACGGAGGAAAAATGAAAAGTTTTTTGCTCTAGTGAAAAGATGGCTTTTTTTTAGATAAGACATAATGCATTATCAACGACGATATGGCACTCATGGTGTTGGAGCAGTTATTATGCATTTTGTGACTTTTATTTGCAAACCCGTAGAAATGAGATTAATTGTAAGTTTGTCTGTTTTTAGGGTGATTCAAGTTCAACACTTCACCTTGGATCACAGAAATTGCACTCCAGTGTAAGTCTTATCTTTTATTATGTTTTAATTCGTAAGTGAATTTGTTGTTTCTCATTTTTTTAAAAAAAAAAGCCTTTAGTGTCAAGGATGATAGAAAATTTACAATATATGTATACGCCAGTCACGAATCCTTCCATTCCTTCTAACACAAACTCAAACTTAAGGCCGTTTTCGAAACGTGACGTGCCAACCGTAAAGAATAATGGAAACTATGGCACAAGACCATCACGTGTAACATTACGTGATCGCAACCCAATGCCATTTCCAAGACTTTTACCGTCTTTTGTTTCTCGAGTTTCATCTTCACCTGTTTCCGAAGAACAGCAGTCGCTCGATTACATAACTCCAGACGAACATAATGACAGTGGTGATTATTCTCTACTTGGATTTCTTCCTCCACCTCCTCCAGTGCCAAATGCGAATGTCGCACCACATTCTGGTAAGACAACATTTTTCTATTTCTTTCTTTGTTCTTATTTCTTTGCTTTGACTTGAGTCTTTTGTTTAGTTGTTGCATGCTTAGTTTGTCATATTGTTTTGTAGTGCATAGTGTTGATCATACTTACTGCTGCTTGTGTAGCCTGTTTCAACTTAGATGCATACTTTGGTACTTACAAGTGTAGGTGCATACTTCACTGTAATTTGGGACTTAAGTTTTCTTTTTTGTGGCATTGCTTGATTTTTTATTCTGGTTGTGGTCTCGCATAACGTTTTTCTAGGTGTGCTTTGCATAAACAAAGCAAGTAGCTGAGTAAATGCCGTTTGCATGATGCTTAATAATACATGCTGTAATGCGCCTTTTTTGTTGTCACACACCTGCAGTATTAATGAGTTTTTATTAATGATGATTGTAATCAAAATGCAATTCAGATACACGTCAGTCCGATCAGGAAGTAACTTGTCACGTAACTCCTCCAAAAGATGAGTATCTTTTCATGGAGAACAAGAGTCCTAGGCCACCGTCGTCAAATGGTCTCGTTCCGATTACAAGTGAGCCAGATTACTGTAACGTATCGTACAAATCGCTTGGTATTTATATGGACATGAGTTCGCCCAACAAAGGAACGACATCCCTTGAGGTGCCAAGCATACCATCGAGGACTCACATAACCCCATTAGGTTCTAGTCCCGTTTACATGAACACTACACTTAAAGACTGTGGCGACTTTGATCCAGATCGATGTGATAGCGTGCCAGATTTTCCTCCTCCAGCACCTCCGACTCCTAACTGTAGGCGAAAGATTCCACCACCTTTGCCACCTCGTAATCCAGGATTACCGAGAGCAAAATAAGAATAACTTGTTTCTTCGTTTTGTTATTTTTGTCAAGAGACGATCAACGTGTCGGTTTTGGCAACTTGCATTTGCACGGTTGTGCTTAAAATTATTTTTTTATATATAATTTCCTTATTATTTATGACATAAAAAGTCCAAACAGTATAAAATTATACTATCTGGAATTCCTTTTTACATCAAGAATGTGTAAAATCAGTAGATTTTTTTTTAAATAATTTTTTGTGTTGCAAAGTAAAACAACTTCATGAAATGCACTTTTTTTTTGTTACAAACCACACTTTCCGTAAGAAATCACGTCTCTTAAATGAGTGAATCAGTGTGCGCAGAAAGATGACATCATCGATGCCTTCTTAAAGGTACGTAAATGATGGCATGTAGGCTGAAATTGCATAGCCGGAAAAGGCAATGACTTAGTAGTTTTTAATCGGTCACATGAAGCAATCAGGAAAAATCATTCGAAGACAGCGATGAGCAGAACAGGAGATGATCTTCACAAGATCGTTTAACCGATAGGCAACTCGTAGAGTTAAATTCTACCCATTCACGATGGGATCGGGGATCCGCGGATATATGACGAACTGTTGAAACGGTTCGACTAGACCAGTACAGTCACGGACAGAAAAAATATGGATTTATTCTGTTCAGATCTGTCACAACCGAGATCCTATCGTAAATGAGTAGCTTTGGCAGAGTACACACATTACAACAAAACAAGACACCAACTGCTGAAAGTAGCGTTAATGTAAGGGTTGGAATATAAAAATCAAAAAGTCGTAGATTACATTTTACGTCCATTTTACTATTAAATCATGCTGTCAGAAGAATATAAATGAAAAAACTCACCCAATTTTAATGTTAAGAATAGGAAAGTTGAGCAATGTTTCCGGTCCAGGATGGGACTTATTTTTTTGCGAAAATTAACTTTTGCAACACAAACTCGATCTATATTTATTTTCAGGGCTTTTTCTTATAGTGTGGACAATGGACATGTTTTTGTAACTTGTTTCAACTTCAATCTTGGCAGTTGAGTTTGATTTCGTTGTAATGTACTCTGCTTTATGAAAAGTGTGGATAGTATATTTTTTTTGTAAATTCTTTCCAGCGGTTCCAGGTAGTGTTCTCTTTAAAAACTGCTCATCACCTACATTAAATTGATGACAGTAAAAAAAATTTGAAACAAAAAGAAAGATTCATATATTGGTTTATAAATAATGTCTGTTATTGAAGGAGAGGATGTACAAAAGGTGGGCACGTTTGTCACAAATTTTTTTGGGATGGTGAGGGAAGGGGAGGGGAAGTAAGATACATGCATGTACAATTTCTGGGTCTGGAAGGGGATTTGCGTGGGGAGCATTTTTCTTCGAAAGCCACAATACAAAAAAAAAAAAAATTCGGAACTTGTTTCTCAATAAGACTTAATTATAATAAGAATCTATATACAAATTTGTCTGCACAACTTATTAAAACATGAGGTTTTTGGAGGCAATAACTAACAAACTTATTTCAGTATTTTTGGTAAATCTGAAATTTTGGAATTGAGGAGCATGTGAATAAAGAGTGAAGGGGGGGGGGGGGTTATTAACTAAAATAAGACCATTTTATGATTCACAAAAACAGGCCTGCAAACTAAACAATTTTTTTAGCACACAATAATAATAATAATAATAATAACAATAATAGTGCTGCTCTGCAATGTATTTTATACAAACTTCATCGTTATCGAAGGTGAGCTCTCTCTCTCTCTCTCTCAGGGCATTGTGGGATATTTTTTTTCCTTCTGCAACTTAACCCTTGGCCCACAATTCATCAATCTACCTCAAAAAAAGCATTAGATAGTTGTTTTCATTATATTTCAGATAGTTATTAAATAGGATCATCACTTATTAATTCATTCTTTTGTGATTGTTTTCGAGGTGTATTTGTTGTTGTTGCAAAAAAAAAAAAAGATGAAGAAAAAGAGATACAGAGATGGAGAGCTAGGTGTTGATGGGGAAAAGTTTGGGAGTAAAATTGCATTCAATCACATAACATCATTTTTAAAGATATGCATTTCCTAAGTCTCTAACATCAATAAATACCATAAAAGGAGAAATAGTTTGTTGATGATATACATAATTATGCGCAACAAGCAAATACAGGTTACTAGAATGGTAAAAGCGCATTATTTGTCCAATAAAAAACCATAGCTGATTGGATGAATGGTTCATTGTTTTCCTTTCATATAAATTGAAAGCAATTAAATGAAAGAAAAAAACCCTATTGCTTAACTTAAAAGAATAAATTCGTTTTCTGCCCCTGCCTGCATCGGTCTAATTACGAGATAGGTAAGAAATGGGCAAGATGATTGTGCTGCTTTGAGGAGCCTTTTTTAATACTTTTTTAATTGTTTACTGACACTAGAGACTCATTTCAAAGTGGTTCGCAACCTTTTTTTGTATGAATCCTTTACTGAAATTTGTTTAAAATAGTCACCAGTTTTATTAAGTACCTATTTGTAAGTCCAATCTAAGAAGACATCAAGGAGAGGCATTGGTTTGAGTTTTGATACTGTTTATAAAACAAAAACTGCATCTGTACAAAACTGTTCTTTTAATCTAATTTATAATTACATTATGCAAACATTTTCACATCATATTTTAAATTATTTTTCAGTGGTTTTCAATATAAAAAAGGTTGAGAATCACTTTTCACTTTGCATATTGGAAAAAAGTAAAACTTAGAATTGCAAATTGTCACGTGATTCAGTTAAATTACACTTTGATCAAGGTGGCCAAAACAAACTTTTTTTTTTAAATTAAAACATACAAAGTAGGCTCCTCCTCCTCCTTCCTCCCTCCCATTCTTTATGAATTGCAGTTTTTGTGGGATGAAAAAAGGGAATTAAAGGAAGACAGAATGGGAACAAACCCAACCCCAAATGATGATGATGATGATGATTGATGATCATATGCAAATTCTATTTTTTTCTTTTAAAATATATATACAACAGTTGTGCTAAGAAAAGAAAAAATGAAACATTTAAAAATCTACACATAGGCCCACTATATATTCTACATAATATTAGAAATAATTGTTGGGTAAACGGTGGCATGAAAAAATGCAAGCGAAAAAAGCAATTAAGAAGTTTTGAAAATGTACAATATATAACTTTTTTTTGGGAGGGATTTTTTTAAACATTGCATTAACATAGTGCATCCCTGCTCTGCCAAGGCCTAGTGCCCACAATTATAATAATCATAAGAATAATTAATAATAATAATATTTCACCAATCTCTTCCCCCGTTTCGTAGTTTTGAAAATCCCCAAGTTATGTCTGGCAGGAATCACAACAGAAAATAATAATTTAACAAAATAAAAATCCTTTGGTACTATTTTAAATTGCGCTGCTGATGATGTACATTGAGCCGAGAGAGAAAAAAAATTGGCTCAATGCGATACTTGATTTTTACTGTTCAAGGTTTCGTAAAGTTTCCTCTTTCCCCATGGTTAAACGGACAATGTGCCAACTTTGTACTTCAGTTTTTTTTTTTACATGAAATTGTGCAATGGGTTGTTTTTTTTTTTGTAGTTTTTCTACGATTTTTAAGAAGTGCTTGTCAAATGTTTGCATTCGAAGTGGGAAAAATCATTTACATTTTTGCATAATCGAAAATTTATCTTCTAATTTAGACTAAAAAATTAGTGCAGAATGTGGTTTTTTTTTCTATCTTTTGTACCTCTTTTCCCAAATAAAATTGGAAAAAATAATATTAGCTACCAACATGTACTCTATTAAGAAAACATTGCGGTATTTGTGTGTGCAGTACACACAAAATTAACTTTAGAGGTAGAAGCATTTGACTATTGGGCTGCCTTTTGTATCATCGTCCCGTCATTTTTTTTGCAAATGGACACCAGAAGAAAAAAAAAGTTACATTTTACGAGAGAGAAGAAGAAAAATTTTCACACTTTTGTTAAAAGTTGGTATATTTGAGGCAAATTCAGAAAATGCTGCTAACTGAACACACACTTCCATGCACTTCGTAGATTACGAATGTCATCATCGTAGATCTCTGCATTTCGAGGGTCGGGGGGCGATATACTGGGCGGCACTAAACATATTATTATCACAAATACAGTGCCGAGACATTTCTGTCATTGTTATGTCATGTGTCTTCTTGCTTTCACTTGCTCCTCAGTCACACCAGAACACCCCAAACAAAAAAGCATAGTCAGGACACACAAAAAAAGTGTTGCATGTTTGTTGCTGTAGGAGAAAGGGCAGAAGGAATGATGTGCTGTGAATGAAGTTAGGCAAGAACCAGAACAATATCTCTCTTTCAATGAATGTGTCGTCACTTTGCGCCCAAAACCTCCCGAAAACATTTTTTTTAGTCTTATGTTCCAATTGAGGCGCGCTGCTTCCAAGTCAGAACCCCCATTTTTTTGCACACTTAATACTTGACCAGAATACTGATGTAAGTTCTTATGCCATCGAGAGTGAATCTACATATTAGTTAAGTGTTTTTTTAAGATTCAAACAGGGCAAGAAGATCGTCACTCGCACTTCCCGATCCACCGACGTTTGAACCGTTTCCAGAAACCCCCGATCCTCCGTTTGAACCGGAAGATCCACCCGGTCCACTACTTCCGTTTGAACCACCAGGACCTCCGAGACCAATGTCCTGTGGTTCCAAATAAGACAACAATTCCATGGGATCGACAACATTATCTGGTAATAACTAAAGTAAAAGAAATGAAACGACGAGAAAACGTTAATAGATTTTAAGCGAGAGAACACGAGGATTATGCAATTAAAATACAAAACTGCTCAAATAGAAAATGCAAAATATGCAAGAAAATTGCTTATTTTATGCAAATTTAAAATTAATACTTAAATAGAAACAATAAACTTAATTAAATGGTCAAAGTTTAAGTCATAATCATCAGAAACAAACAACAAAATTTCAAATCATTACAATTTGAAGAAAATTATAAAAAAATTATGCATAGTGAACCAGAAGAGGTTAGAACCAAGAGTATGTATTTTATGCAAATTTGCGGCCTTAGTTAGTACGCTTACGTTTAGGCCTTCTTGACCCGCTCCTTCGCCGTCGATTACAGCAGCTGGATCGAAGTTCAGATCGGACGTCAAGTCAGAAGTATGAGGCATTGATGACGAACTTTGCGAATTGTCGCCTCCCGATCCCTGACTACCTGGTGTACTAGAGTTTCCGTCTCCGTGACTGGCTGGTGGTACACTAGGAGGTCCACCAGGCGTATGTGGAGTGTGAGGGGTGTGTGGCGTATGAGGTCCGTGTTGCATCAATTGTTGCTGCTGACTTTGCTGCTCGTCATATCGATTTAAGATTAGAATACGAACATTTACGATTCAATTTATATGGTTATATTTTACCTGTGAGTTTGTCTGATTGATGCCTTGCTGTGATTGCTGCTGCTGCTGCTGAGGTGTATTAGGATTCACTTGAGGTCCGCCGCCGCCAACGTGTCGCATAGGATTACCCCCTTGTTCGAGATGAGAGGGTGGAGGTCCCATTTGATCGTTGATCGTCTTCTCCATTGCATTAAGAGGATCCATTGCCGAAACGGCGTCATTCAAGTGAGATAATGGGCCAAACTCCGTGGCAGGAGAATGAAATTCGAAACTTCCCGAACTGGCCGACGGTGTCGATGCTCCACTAAACGTACCTCCATTAGGTACACTCGGCGGCCCATTCGGCATTGGGCTATTGCTCAGACCTGAAGTGAAATCAATAGTGTTAATAACGGTGAGGAGAAATGCCTTTCTTGATGCTTATAACGTACTTCTCATGTCTGGAGGTGGCAACGATGAATATGGTGACATGACACCTCCGCCAACATCCCAATTGTTCATCGTCGGCATCGTCATACTACCGGGCGACATCGCTTTGCCGAATCTTTTTGATCCACCACACGCATCGGCTTCTTCCTCTTTGATTGTGGTTTTGAAGGGAACAGCCCTCCAACTTGCCGTCGCATCAATGGTCACTTCGTCTACGTCCGAATTGTTGAGGTTTGTGAGGATTCCCCACATGTATTGGTCTACTTCGAGTCCTTCCAATAATGCCGCTTTGCTGCATAAAACAAACAAACAAAACGTCAAGCGTCATTTTTTGTTTGACTTAATCTACAAAGTAACGTTTTTTTTTTTTCAAACGTACTTGCATACAGGACACCTCCATGCACCTCGTTCACAATTCATTTGAAGATATGATTCCAAATCAAAACACTGCACCAACCAAAGTATAGAAAATTAATTCGAATTGAGGTTTAAACGCTTGACTTTTTTTCTCTCTCACACAACTTTACCTGAATGTGTTTGCAGTCTTGTCCTCTGGCAGGTAGCGTTATTCGCTTGAACGTAATGGGACATTTGAGAGAGACTTTGATTGCCGTCTGTTCCACACCGTCTTCTCCATTTAGTGTGCTGTTAGTGGATGCTACTCCACTGCTAAAGTTACGTTTTATCTTGCTGATGCAGTGTTCTGCTGGCAAGAGTCGCTTCCTCAGCAAACCCTGTAATACCGATCTGACGCTCGGACGATGAACCAGTTGTAATACGAACAGATGCGACTGCAGCAAGTAAGAAAAACAACAAAAACATGATTTGTTATTAAAAACGACGCGACTTCGCCTTTAAAAAAAATATGATAGGTTAACATACACAACAACAAGCGGTGACTGTGATTTGAATGGTGTTTCTACCAGGTTGACAAACGTCTTTTAGGTAGAGAGGTTTGTGCGATGTTTTGTTTTCGCCACGATCTATCGAGAGTGGCGTTGCATTAACGCTGACCGTCACGGATGCCGGCCAATTGGTGTTCATTTGCCGATCCTCATGATGAAAGCATTTCAATTGAAGTTCTAAGTCTGACCTGTTTAAACAATTCGATAAACAAACGATTTTTAGAAAATTTCTTGGTAAAAAGTGAATCTAAACTAATTCACAAAGAACTTAAAAAAAAATTTAAATTTTTGTTCGACACTAGAATATCAGATAAATAGTTAAAAGTAACCTTCATGATACTTTTGAAAATTTGACGTTTTTTGCCGCAAAATGAAATTTCATTCGTAAAATGTAAACTTTCCAAAGATTTGCACTAGCATCATTAATGAAAATAATTTGAGCACATTCAACTAATATTCCAGTTTTTAATATAAATAATAATTAGTTTTTAAATTCTAGTTAATTTAGCTTTCATTAAGTAAAGTAAGGGAAACTTGATTATGCTTTAGAAACTAAGACGAGCGATTTTTAGCAGTGAAATGCTCTGCATGTGGCCATAACCGATCACTCGAGTTTTTGCCAAAAAAAAGTTTAATTTGAAAGATATTAATATGAAAATACTATTAAAATGATTCAGCTACCGTTCTGAAACACGGAATAATTAGAGCACGAAAATCAACTGGTGACAAAACTTGAAAGTCGATTTTTAAAAATATAAACTTCTATTACGTAAACTATTGCCTCAAACTGTTTTAGCAAATTTACCGATGAAGACGTTTATACATAAAGAAACAATGAACTTACCTCCAAAGCAACGTCTGATGAACGGAAAGCTTGAGATGGAAGACGTGATTGCTTACGGCCAAATTATGCTCCAGCCTGAAGGGTGCTAAAACAATACCGTCTCGAACCGGGAACGTTAACCGTAACTCGTCATCTTCTAAAAAGATTAAAAGCCATTGTTAAAATTAACGACAACAACAACAAAAAAATAACTTCACACAAAGAAATAAAATATTTGCCATACTTGGAGGCGCAACCATCGGCTTCACATCTTGGAAAGTGGGTTTTATGTCTGGATTTGGTGAAAGGTATGCTGGCATACCCGACGCTGGTGTTAGAGGCGGTGTGGGATTACCAGGAATCGGAGAATGTTGATAGTTTAGGTTACGTTGATGCTGTGAAAACACACAAAAAATACCAAAAATGAATTTCTAAAATGACAAAATGATCATCAAAAAGTGGCTCGAAGAGCAAACCTGAAATTCCTGTTGATTGAACTGTGTGTTGAAATGCTGGTTGTACTGACTTTGCTGTGCTCCATTCATCTGACCTGCCTGCGTAAAGTACTGGCTCTGTTGAGGATTCATGCTGTTTATGTACGGCGGCGCTTGTCCCCTCATATTCGTACGCATCTGCTGTTGAGGAAAATTGGAATTTGCCATTTGTTGTTGCTGCTGTACATTGGACAGGTACTGAGCTCGTGCATTTCCGTATTGTTGCTGTGGCCCAGAATAAGCCTGCAAAACAATGGGGATAAAACATTAGTACGGTTTCACGGTGGAAATTGTTTAACACGAAATTGAAGGAACCGGGTTATTTTCTCTTATTTTCGATTGCGTATTTTACATATATTAATATGTCGTGTTTACGCACGTGCGTAATAATATGTATTTAAGCATCATGCCGAAAAAATAAGTGAATCTGGAAAAACTCAACCAGTGATTTAACGGGGCGAACTTTTACAAAATACACTATCTCAAAGCGAATTTTGGAGAGAAAAATCTTGCATTTTTCTCATGTTAAAAATCGATTTTGCGAGGACAGAAAAATTCGTGTTAACCGATATTATCGTGTTATCCATTTCGTCTAATTTATTTTGCGTCAAACAGTTTTCACTGTACAGTACTTGAAAAAGAATTTCTTACCTGTGCCTGAGCATTTGGATTTATAGATGAGGGTGGATTAGAATACTGGTTCTGTCTCTTTTGTTGAAGAAACTGTGACGGATTCGAAGGATACGGCGCCGAGCGTCTTTGCTGTGCCGTCGTCGGATACATTCCCGTATTCTGTGATCCCTTTGCACCGATCGGAGTGTTCATCATGGCATTATTACCCATAACTCCAGGATTATTCATTCCCATATTGTTCATGGAATTCATAGCATTGCTCATATTCATATTCATGCTCATGTTTACATTACTGATGCCCATCGTATTGTTCATAGACATGTTCATATTGCTCATATTCGGAGGACCGTGCATCCGTTGACCCTGAGGACCTCCGTACTGCTGACCGTACTGTTGATTTTGCATCCCTTGCATCTTAAAACACGAAACAAATGCCAAAAACCAAACAGTGAATGCGAGTGGTTTTGGTTGTGTCATCTTGAGAATTTGCAAAAAAGGTGCTTTTTCTGTTACCTGCCCGAATTGATTATTCATTGTTGCTTCTTGTTGCTGCCTCTCCTGCAATGCAACAACAGAAGCTGTAGCCGTTGCCGTCGCAGTGGCAGCCGCTGCAGCAAAAGCAGCGGCTGCGATAGGCGACTGTTGTATTTGAAACTGACTGTCCTGAGGAGTGGCATTCGTGTGACTCGATGCAGATGCCATCATACCACCCATAGAAGATGGTGTACCGTGGTAGCCACTGAAACGAGATAATGCACCCATGGGTCCACAGGTATCTGCATAACCACTATATAGAAGGTAATGAGGGAGAGAAAAAAAAAGAACGGAAAAAAATATTCCGGCAAAACCATAAATAAATGACGGGTTTTTTTAAATAAAAAAAAAGATAAAAAATGATGCAAAACAAAATAATAAATTTGTGGTTGAAAAACAAAACGAAAAAAGGTTTATCTCATTGAAGGATGTGCAGGATATAAGATAACATGCCAATGTTGTTAACACTTGAGTTTGTTGTCAAAAGGTTGCATGCAGGTTTAGTTAGAAAATTGAAAAATCAAGTAAAAAAACGAGACAATTTCGAAGATGTTTTACTTTATTTAGTATTATTATTATTTGTTTGTTAGTAATTGAACCTTTGAAGAAGTTGCAAACTTCAAAGTGAGAGGAGTTAAAACAGGGGCAAAGAACTTGAAGTGTTTTAAAATAATAAGAATAGAAAGAAAGATGAGGTCAGCTTTTTTTAAAAAATCATAATCATTCATTTCATTTTCATGAAACAAACTTCCATCACAACATTAACATCACAGGAAGTTTGTGTATTTATTTTTTTGCATACAGTTAATTAAACAGAATGAAGAGGGGGGGGGGGGGTGAGGAGTAAGTTAAGTGTTTTTGCATTAAGGTAGTTCGAAAACACAGCTAAAGAATTTGACACAAAGTGGATGTAAACTTTTTTAAGAAACAACTTTATAAAAAAAATGAATGTGTATTTTTAAAAAAAAAACTAGAATAGCAGGTGAATATGTTATTGGCTCCGATTTTTATGCAATATCAAGTAAATGTTTCTCAACATGTGTGGCCTAAAGGTTGGAATCAAGAACTCTTAATTTACAACTGATAGTAGTCAGACATCTAGCCTCGAAGCAGCCTTTTTGATTAGAAAAAGGATAATTGCAGTTGCTCTAATGATGATTACTTCATAATTGGCATTTGGGCCATAAATTGAGAAACATTTGCTTGATATATTGCATAAAAATAAAATAAACTCTTATTGTAAATTTCAATGTCATTTTGTCACTAAAACATAAAAACAAAATTCTACCATTTTAAAATTGTTATAAAACATAAACAAACGTCCCTCGAACTCTGGTTATTCTGTCCTTCCATAGAAAAATTAAGAGAAACTTGAAAGTGTTTTAGAAACTATAATCAGTAAAACTAAAAGAATGACTTTACGGATCTTTTGATGTTGATATTGTTTAAAATAAAGTTTTTTTTAAAATTTGTGTGTATAAAAAGTTCCTTTTGAAAGAAAGATATCAACATAAGAATACTATTAAGTGATTCAGTTACCATTCTAGTTTCTAAAACACTTTCAATTTCTACTTTAGTGTTGTTCCTAAAGTTCCAAATAATTAAAGAGTTCGAAAATCACCTGTTCAAGAAACATTTTAAAAAATATAATGAACGAGATAAAAAAAAAACAGCATAATAATCTACTATTCTAGTTTCTAACAAACTCCGCATATTTTTATTTGATGTTGTTTCTTGATAAAAGTTTATATTCACATGAAACACGTAGTTTTTTATTCCTGTTGAATGAATAAAATCCGTTTCATAACTTAACTTACCTGTTATAATTTGGAGCAGACTGTCTATATCCCATGCCCTGAGGATTGTAGGGTCCCTTTTGTGGCCCACTAGGAAATCCCTGTTGCTGAGCATAAGGTCCACTGCTTGCCATTGAAGTGGCAGTCGTGTTACCGGGCCCAGGAAAGGAATTATGATTGATGGGTCCACTCTGAGTGGCCGATGCCACACCCCAAACAGTAGTGACCACACTCAGATGCTGTTGAGTTTGTGGTCCATGAGGACCCTGTGGAGGCTGCGGTGTATGCTGCCATCCCATTGTAGCTGTGCCAGAGTCACTGTAATTATCAAAACTGTTGAATAAAAGCACATTAATGGTTCTGGCGATCACACCAGGGGTAAAAAGGAGCAACAACAACAAAAAATGAGGGAAACATCAATGAAAATTGAGAATTACAAATAGCATTGAACACGACAAAAACAAGAGAAATTTTTGTATAAAGCAAAGCATGTAGACGTCACACAATTATCAGAAATGCGCTTCCGTGCTAGGTCAACTATGTTATAGGTAGGTATCGTTCTCAAAGGTAACGTTAAGCGAGGTATAACTGTATTTGTGCGTAAGTTTTTAATGTGCAAGAACAAAATTCATTTTCAATATTTTGTTCATGTGTTTTTTTTATATTTGGAAGAATGTTTTCGTGTTAAAAGAAGTAGTAAATAGTTTTCTTCACAGACAGAGACAATTTGTGTTTTTGTGGAGAGGGAGGGGGGTGTCATGGACTCCTATGGCACTTATCAAACGAAGAAATGCCCCTTTCTCATCAGTTCACAAGTTCATACTTCCGGGGGAAGGAGGAGGAGGAAGCGTAACGAAAGACACCTAATTTTACGCACTTTTTGTTTAGCCTATATCTAGATACAAGACGAAAAAAAAAAGTTAAAAATGCTACAAAATTAGCAGAGATTTTTTTTTTGAAAAAAAAAACGTCAGATAGATTTTTAATTCTCCTTGAACTTTTTACAGTCAAACTAATTTTACGTGGGGAAAAAAAAGAATATGTTTATTAAAAACTAGAAAAGACAAGAATTGCGTGTAAAATGTTTAAAAAGAAACTTTTTTTATAGATCATCAAATTTGGACATTTTTTCATAATTTTTTTAATGATGCAATTTCAAACTAGCATTATAAAATTATAAAAAGTTCATTTTTAAAAATATCATCGTCGTGAGAAGGAAAAAAAAAACTTTTAGCATCGTCATCGTCTTCATTTCAACATTATTTAAGTTTCGAATCAAACTCTTTTTTGAGTTTTACTCAGTATGTTTTTATAAACAGCTGATGTTTCCAACTCTTCTTATTTTGCATTTTCAGGAGCAACACTAAGGAGAAATTGAAAGTCTTAAAAACTAGAAAGGTGGTTGAATCAGTTATTAATATTTTCATGTTGATATCTTTCAAAATAAACTTTTTATTGGCAAAAGTTAAAAAAAAATTGTTTAAAACTGAATTTAAAATTTTTCAACAGGCATAAAATGTAAAATTAAGAGAAACTTTGAAAATGCTTTAGAAATTAGAAGGGTAAGCTCGAGTCCCTTAAGGTCTTAATGTTGCTCCTGAAAGACACGAATAACCGGAGCTCAAGTTGAGCGTTCACACTTTAAAAAGCGCCTTAAATTATGTTAAAATGTGTTTGACCGTAGTTTTTTTTAATTAGCAACAAATTGCCTATTCTGCAGTGTGCTAAAGTAATCATTAAAATGATGAAATTAGACCAAACATTATTTTAGTTTGGTGCACACACACACTATTGAAACTTATGATGATAAATATATATATGGAGAGAGGGGTGGATGGGTATATGTTTACAAAACCATGTAAAATAGGAAAATGCCCAGGAGTTGTGTTCCATTGATCCCCAAAAGTAGTGAATACAAAACACACAAAACACATGGTCTTGTTGCCATTCATTCATTGGTGCATCACACGGTACACTTGTATACATACGTATATAATAATAATATTTTGTGTGCCAAATATGAGATCATAATATAGTCTGCAATTCAATTCCCCTCAACCTCCTCCTTTCTCGACCTTCCAAAAAAAAAACTTAATAAAACATAAAACGTTTACTAAATATTTTACAATAACAAGGTCATTATATGTTTTGTTTCTTATTTGTTGTTTGTATAGTTTTGTTCTCTCTCAATGTCTCCCTCTCTAAATGAAATAATTGTAATTAAATTTCATCTCTTAAAAAGTTTAAAATATGCTAAAAAAAGTTTTTTTTTTAAAAAAAAGTGGAAAATGATGGAATTTTGTGTTATTTATAATGGTTTTAAGTGTAAACGACTCTCGAACTCTGGTTACTTTGTCATTTAGAAGCAACATTAATGGAAACTTGAGAAAGTGTTTTAGAAACTAGACGGGTATTTAGCTCAATTCACTTATATAACTTATGACTATCACTTATATAATAAGATATTCTTAAGTAATTAAGCTAGTGATAATCAAGAGTTCGAGAGGCGCGTTTACACTTTAAAACTATATGTTAAGTGACCAAACTACTGTTCTAAGTTACTAACACATTTTCTATCTAATCTTAAGGTGGCTTTAGTGGCGACTCGCTGAAGATGAAAATTTTATATCTGAAGATGGTATGTGGGTGACAAATATACCATAGCCATCTATGACACTATTTTTTCATCTTCAGAGCTCTATAAAATTTCCATCTTCAGCGCGTCACTAAATCCACCATTAGTGTTTGCTTTTTTGAAAAGCAGATTAACCTTTTTTTTATTAATAAATACAATTTTAATCATATAAAAAAATTATGTTCAGAAATCAGTGTGTGTTTATAGAGAGGATGAGATTTTTCTTCTGTATTTGTACAAATGAGTAATGGTGACCCCTATTTAATTTTATCTATTGTTCACTGATATAATTGATAAAATTAAACTGATGAAACAACAAGTAAATGACCACAACGAAAACATGAAAAATGCAACAAAACTTTAAACAAAACAAAAAATTCTCCCTCCTCCTTCTTCAAATATTTTCTTGAAGAATGAAGAAAAAGCAAAAACCAACCAAAAAAAAAACTTGTTTAAGAACTGGTATAAGAATTCCAATTAAGTGATGGCTTGCTTTCTAGAAATGGCTTTTGCTCTTATGTTTCTTCTGACTGATTTCTTAACAAAAAAATCTTTGTCTTCTCTCTCTCTCTCTCTCTCTCTAGTCCTACACATTTTTTTGCCTATTTTATCTCTATGAGTCTCTCTCTCTCTCTCTCAGTCCGTCCACCTTCTGATTTCTACTCTCAACCCCTTTATGGATATATTATAAAAAAGACCCTTTTTTTGTCTATCTTTTTCACTGGCTTTCGACCTCTGGCGGCAACGACCTGAACAGATAGAGAAAGACAGACACCAAACACCATCAACCACATCTTCCAAGTTTTTTTAGTTCAGAAAACTTCAGAAAATAAAGGGTGGGCGTCTAAGGGAGAGAGAGAGAAGGTGGGGAAGGAGAGAGAGAGGTTAAGATTTTAGGCGAGAAATTCCAATGGAAGAAAAAGACACAAGAATAGATATTATACATTACTACATATAGTAGTAGTAGTACATTTTTGCTTAAAAGTTTTAAAAAAAATGTATATGTAAAAAAAAAAGTTTTTAAAACTATGTGAACCAAAATAACCCACACAAACACATCCTTCAAAAGTAACCCCTAGAACTAAATGCTTTTAGATGAGTTTCTTTCCACACATCTGTTTGAAATAAACACAAAAATATTCAGTGTGACAAACAAGGAGGGATTCCCTCAGTGAAATCCGTTTAACACGAAAAATCGGATAAAACGAAATATATATTTTGGTCTCTCTGGTCCCCTTATACCTTATCTACTCTTAAAACGTTAAATGCATTTAAATATTAAAGCATGTTTTATTACCTTGTACACACATGAGTTAAATTGAATTCAAATTTAGGTGAATTATACGGAATCCAGTTAAGGACATGAATTCAAATAAAAATTGTCTTTATTATTAATATTTTAAATTGAAAAATACTAAATCAATATTTTGTCAATATTTTATATATATTATATTTAAGTATTAACTCAATATTTTCAGATTATTAACTGAATAAATTAAATTCGACATATTGTTTGTTTGTTCTTCACAGGGCTCTGTAGAACACGTTTAATATTTAAATGCATTTAAATTATCAGGTGTATACTAGCTTTTACAGAGCCCTGTTAAGGACAAATGTGATGAAATATGTGAAATTCAATTTATTCATTTAATAAATCTATATATATATATATATATATATATATATATATATATATATATCGAGTTAATATTTAAATATATTAAATTTGTATTTCAATATAATGGGTTAATTTAACAAAATATTGATTTATTATTTCAATTTGTTCAGATAGTAAGCTATAATGTCAATTTCATATTTTTCATGTCCTTAACTGGACTCCGTATAATTTAACTAAACATATTTAACTTGAATATGGTATTAAAATAGCATAGAATTTCTTTTAACACGAAAAAAATAATCCAATCTTTTATTATTTCGTGTTAATATGGTTTATAAACAGCTGATTTTCGAACTCTTCATTATTCTGTCTTGCAACAGCAAAATTAAGAGAAACTTCAAAGTGTTTTTTTATAAACTAAAGGAGTAGCTCAATCACTTAAATGTATTTTACGTTGATATCTTTCAAACGAAACGTTTTTATAGACAAAAATATCGTCTGCATATTTTGAAAGATGTCAACATGAAGATATCCTTTTTAAATGATTGAGCTTACCCTTCTAGTTTCTTAAACACATTCAAGTTAATCCTCATTTTGCATCTGAAAGACAGAATAAGCAAGAGTTCGAGAGGCTGTATTTAGAATTTTGAAATTGGTCATTTTGGACATAATGTTTACGAGGAGATAGGGGGGGGGGGATAATTGTCGTCTAATAAAAATCTAAGCTTATAATGTAGCTATGACCTACATAATTATTATTAACGTTATACAGTATATACATGTATATACATAAATATAAAAAAGATAAGGAAGCAACTGGCTTTAAAATGTGTGTTTATTAAGGTAGTTTACTGGCAAAAGAAAATCCTAATCTCGAACACAACAAGCCATAAATAGGTGAATTCACTCTATTTAAATTTGTAACATACATAAGAGTAGACATACTAGTAATAAAACACTAGTAAAAGTAGGCCTAATGCCAATGAAATAATATTGTATTTCCTGTGTGTGTGCTTGCCCTCCATTTAAATGGCAGTGGTGGTGGTTACAGTTCAAGTACATCTTTTAACAAGAACTGAAATATCATCATTAAATTAAGGCCAAAAGTTTGCATAAAATGCACAAATTGCATAATCTTTTAAAATTTGGTTAAAGTCTCATAATTTCATATTTTTCTTTAAAAAAACCCGCTTTTTATTTAACAAAAATCCTATAAGGGGTTTCTAGAAATTAAATTAATTCCATTAATTCCAGTATTTTATGTGCATAAAATGAATGATTTGTCTTGCACATTTTCAGGTTTATTTTCTATTTTAAACGATTTTCTTGCACGTTTTTAGTTTTATTTTCTATTCGCATAAAATGTACAATTTCTAAAAATAATATGCACATTTTTGAATATTTATTTACATATATGTTTTAGCCTTAATCATCATCATCATCATCATCATCATGAAACAAAGAAGTTAGTTCAAAAAGATTCCAGATTCATATTTTGTTATGCATATGGTATTATTGGATGTATGTGTTCTACTTTTTTGATTTCCTACTTAAAATGTATATGTAGACCACATTATACTATTAATAGTAGGTGGTGTTGGTAAAAAAAAAAATGAATCAATGTAGGTAGAGAGAGAATCTCTGGCTTATTTCTAGCTCATCTAAACTTCATATAATGTTCTACTTTTCTTGTAAAAGAAATACAGAAAGAAGATGAAAGAAGTTTGTGAACAATTTCAAATTGGAGTCAGTCACTCTAGTTAGATAAGTACTTGTATTTGTGTGTGGTGTATAATGATACACATACACGAGATGAAATCTCTCAAACTGACCACATGAACCTGATCTAGTAACTTTTATTAGCAACAGAAGAGTAGAAAGTTGCCTTAGTTTTTTCCTCCTCAAATCAATTGAGAGAGTAGTTTAAGATAAAAATGTATAACAAACGTAACCACCATCACTCACTATATTACTTATGTACATTTGTTGTTCTTTATATAAAACCAGTTGAACAAGGACTAGTTAATTCAGTTGGTCAAGACATATCAAACAAATATATATATATATATATACAGTATATGGGGAGATATGATAAACATGAAATGTTACCATTTTCTGTCTACATTTAGTTTTAATAATCCCTACAAAGTGTAAAATCATTATTAATTTTTCAGGTGTTTTTATATGTAAATTTCTAAAAACATCGGATGATTCTCATCTTAAAAATGTCTTAAAAACGCACTAGAAATTATAAGTCTAATACACCTATTAAGTTAAATGTGTTTAAATTTTAAATATGTTACTACACACATGAGTTAAATGAATTCAAATTAAATGTGTTTAGGTGAATTATACGGAATCCAGTTAAGGACATGAACACCGAATAAAAAGTTGACATTATTATTTTAAATTGAAATACTAAATCAATATTTTGTCAAATAGTTTATAGATTCGATTTAAGTATTAACTCAATATTTTCAGATTAATTAACTGAATAAATTGAATTCAACATATTGTTTGTTTGTCCTTCACAGGGTTCTGTAAAACACGTTTATTATTTAAATGCATTTAAATTATCAGGTGTGTACTAGGTATAAGACTACATTAATTTTGTGCTAATTGCATTTAAATTACACAGAGATAGTGTCCAGTTATGAAAATTTACTTAATATCTGAATAAATTGAAATACTGAATAGTGTTACACTAATTGATTATATTGAGATACAAGGTTAATACATTGAGATATTAACTGAATATATTGAATTCAAATGTATGCTTCTACAGTATATCTTTTATATTCAGAGATCTGGAAAACATGTTAAATATTTAAATGCGGGTGATATTGAATTTAAATGTAGTCGACTAATATCTCAATATACATGAGAGTGTAGCAAATTATTTAGTATTTTTTCCATTAACTCCCGATATTAAGAAATGCAGTCAATTTTATTTAATTTTTCATGTCCTTAACTTGATTCCTCTTCATTCAACTAACATAAAATTTAACTCGAATACATTTATCTAAGTGTAAGGTATAGGCTTACGACTAAGGTGTAAGAAGTGGACCATTTCAAAAGAAGTGAATGATTAAATCAACTTATTTAATATTATGCATAGGATGAATAAATTATTTATCAAACATGGATAAGAAGGGAAAAAAATGGCAAGTTCACAACTTGTTTTATAATTAATGGAGATGTTTATTAACTGATTAAAAACAAAAAAAAATTAAAACACGAAAAAAAAAATCGTCTGAAATTCACAAAAATTTGTCTTTGTCTGGAATTTTGAATAATAATTTAACCAATTTGGATGTCAAAAACTCGTGTAAAATTTTACTTCTGAAAATGGATGGAACTCATTTCTCCCTCCTTATCTCTCGCGTGTGTTTCAAAAGGTCAGAAATAACAAAAATTATCACTTTCTCTCTTTTCTTGTAAAACTGTAAACTGATACCAAATGTATTTTTGAATTTCATAAAGATTATTATTGAAAAAGGGGTTGGAAAAGATTTTCTTTTTCTTTTTAAAAAAAAATTAAACTGTACAAACAAGTTGAGAACAGTTTTTTTTTGTATATTTACTTCTATTTTTTCTTATTAAAACATGTTTCAAACTCGAATTAAAAAATTCGTAGAACTCATATATTCAATTCTTCTGAACAGTTAAAATGTAAATTTGCATTATAAAGAATTCTATTTAAAATAACACCTTATTTGGGTTTATAGTAGAAAAAAACAAGTAAAGTTAGTTTTAAGAATTCATATAAACGTTTTTTTGTTTAAATAATAAACGTTAACGTGGTTTTAAATTGTAAACGATCATTGAACTCTGATTAATGTGTCTTCTATGAGAAAAATTAAGAGAATCATGAAAGTATTTTAAATGCTCGATTTTATAAATTAGAAGGGTAGAGTTCAATCACTTTAGGGTATTTTCATGTTGATAGATATCTTTCAAAATAAACTTTTTATTAGACAAAAATTAAAAAAAATTATCCTCTGCTTAAAGTTGGGTCACTGTCAAACTCACATAAAAAGCTTATTTTGAAAAATATCAACATCATTATATCACTTATGTTATTTGAGTTACCCTTCTAGTTTCTAAAATATTTTCAAGTTTCTCTTCATTTTGTACTTGAAAGACAAGTTCGAGACGTGTTTACACTTTTAAACCACCTTAAGGATATTTTCATGTTGATATTTTTTAAATTAAACTTTTGATGTCAGTCTGAAAATGGTCCAACTTTAAGCTGGCGATATTTTTTCTAAAAAGAATTATATAAAAAGTTTTTTTTTAAAGATATCAATAGTTAAAAAGAAAACTAAAGTGATTCGATTCGTTCAACTACTCTTCTAGTTTTTAATACTTTCTCGTTAGTGTTGTTTCTAAACGAAATCAGCTGTTAATAAAAACATCTTAAGTCTTTTTTTCTAAAATAATACTTTATGATAATTTTAAATTTTGAAAATTAGTTTTGCTAAACTTCAGTTCAGATAAAAAAAAATTGTCTAACTGCCAATAAAATGTTTACTTTTGAAGATATTCAAATCATCATAGTTTAATTAGTATTAATTAAAAATAATTGCTATTACCATTGTTTTACATGCAATGTACCCACTGCTACTTGTTAGCAGTAAGCTATGTTACATGTAAAAATAACCAAGCAATACTGATCACGCCCCATTAGTAAATATTAAATTATATATATATATACTGTATTAATATGGCACTTCATTGTTAATTACAATCTCTACTTTTAGAAACTAATCCATATTGATCTGGCTGGGGTCAGTTTCCAAAGTACGAAGGTTTTGAAATATGTTTGGTGTGTTGCACAACATTAACTGAAAAAAGTGTTTTGTAAAAAACTGAAACTGATATCGAATAAGAGGAAAAATATGGAAAAAAAATATTGAGGAAAAAAATATTTTCAATTTTTTCAAGGCAAGAATAACAATTGACATAAAACGTTTCAGTTAAATGGGTGCACATGCCAAATCCGGCCTTTCCGCACTTATCATTATTATGATGATTATTATACAGAGCAAATATACGTATTTGCATATATTATGTAGACTATATATTAATATACATGTAGTTTAACTTTTTTTTGTCACTTGTGTTCTTATTTGTACTTATTTAGTTTATCACTTAATACCATTTTGAAAATCTGTTTATTCTGCATTTTAGAATCAACAAACACCTAAGGAGAAACTGAAAAGTGTGATAGAAACTAGAACAGTAGCTGATAACTTTCTAAATAAACGTTTTGTAGTGCCAAATTTAAAAATATCATCTGTTTAAAGTTCGGACAGTTTCAAACTCACGTAAAAAAGCTTATTTTAAAAGATATCAATATGGAAAAAACCCTTATAACTTATCTACACGTAAAAAGTTAAATGCATTTAAATGTTAAACATGTTCTACATAACCCTTTTAAGAGCAAACAATATGTTGAATTTCATTTATTCATTTAATATCTCAATATATACAGTTAATATTTAAATGTATTAAATTTGTATTTCAATATGATGGATTAGTTTAACAGAATATTGACTTAGTATTTCAATTTGTTCACATAATAAGTAATAACATCCATTTTATCTTGTTCATGTCCTGTCTGGACTCCATATAATTCAACTAAACACATTTAACGTGAATGCATTTAGCTCAAGTGTAGATAAGGTAACCACTTAACCACTTAACAATAACCACTGGCAATATTTAAAGCAAGATTCACTGCAATATGTCCTTGAATTAATTGCAATTACCAATGTCATTAATGATTATGCTATTGCAAGACTGGTTTCTTGCACACAATCTTACAGAAAATGCTGATGTTTATTTTTTGCAAGGAACTGTGCAAGATTTACTGCAATATTTAATGCAAGAAAACATCCAGCGTGATCGCCGCTTTAAGTGATTGAGCTACCCTTCTAGTTTCTAAGAAAACTTTCAAGTTTCTATTAAATGCTGCTCCTGAAATACAAAACTATTAGATTTTGAGGCTCGTTTATACATTAAACCCACCTTAAATGATCATTTTTCAGAGCATCAAAATGCAACTTTTTATTTTTGGTTGAAACAATGGTTAAATAAATTAATAAAGCTTATTTTTTTAAAAAAAAAATCTCTCAATTCATATTTTTATATGGTCGTTAAATCCGAGGTCAAGTTAAGAAACAAAAAAAAATTCAATGATGATTTAGAAGAAGAAAAAACTCAAAACGGAAACAGTTTGGACGTTGGTTTTTGGACAAAGAAGAAGAGAGAAAGAAGAGTGGGTGGGTTCCAACATTAGGGTGTTTGTGGCACGTGTTTTGAAAAATTGAGGCCCAAATAGGGCCCTGGTTTTATTGTCTTTCTTATTGTAGACGTTTGGTACAGATGTTTTTGTCCCGCCTGTGTCAGGAGGACTGTACTTAAAACATGACAAACAGACACGCGCGCGCGCGGGGCGAATGCACACCTGCCTACCCTGAAAAGTTCCAAAATGTGTTATTTGTCCTTTCACCCCCCAACCACCTAAAAACCCCCTATCTCAACATTAGTCATACAGTATTTGCTGGTCAGCTGCCTTCATGTATCTCTATATTGGCCTTTTGTATCATCATTTTCACTTTTTAAAATACATGTTTGATTTTTAGAAAACCCAAACCATAAGAAAGAATGATGGATGTTTCTTTAAAAAAAGGGTTAAAAATGACTCATAAATAAATTTTCGGCTAAAGTGGGCGTATAATCATCATTTAGAATCAACTTTTACATAAAAGATTAAAACTGTGTTAAAAAGTAGAATTGTAGGTGAATATGTTGAAAGTGTTTTTCATAAAAAAGCTGATTTAAGAACTGGTTATTCTGAGTTTCAGAAGCGATACTAAAGATAAATTAAAGTGTTACAAACTAGAATGTTGGCTGACTGATATTATAATAATTTCATGTTGATATCTTTCAAAATAAACTTTTTATAGAACTAAAAATACAAAATATTGGTCTGCTTATATTTGGACCATTTTCAAACTGATATAGCTCAATCACAACAATCAACACAATTTCAACTACAGTATTTAGTTGATATCTTTCAAAATAAACTTTTGATGTGAGTTTGAAAATGACCTAACTTTAAAGCAGATAATATTTTTTTCAAAAATGTTTGTCAATATTTTATTTTAAAAGATATTAACTTGAAATTCCTCTTTAAGTGATTGAGTTGCCCTTCTAATTTCTAAAACACTTTCTAGTTTTCCTTATTTTTGCTCATTTTTTCACTAAATGTTTGTTGATGCAAAAAAAAAAAACAATATATGAAATTAATTATTTTATAAAACTGCCATAAAAAGTATATTTTTTTAATAAATGTCTACTAATCTAGATAATAAGAAACTTCGAGATTTTTTTCTTAATGTTGCTTCGAAAAAAAGGTTTCCTTTTAACATTATAATTATAAACCAAAAAATTAGTAAATTACTGTTAAAGTGGAATAAATAAACGTTTTTTGGGCTTCATTCCCATAACAACAACCACAGAAATAGAAAAGCAAAAAAAAAAATGTTTCATAATGTAAAATTAAGTCCATTGTTCATTGCAAAAAATTGGCATTTGCCAAAAGTATATTATTTGCCAAAGTAAATTATAATATTTACTAATTCTTTTTTAATTACTGTTGTATATTTGAAAAAGATTCTAATTACTGCAAACATTGTGTTAACTTAATATATCTAGACAGAGATAGATAGAAATTGACCAAAGAGAAGATAATGAGAGGAAAGAAGAATCTTATGTTTGTGTGGTCACTTAAAATGTGTTGATAGTTCAACTTAATCGAAAACAACAAAAAAAAACCCTCTTTATTGATCTGTGTGTCAACTCTCCCTTCTACTTTCTAGCCTCTATACATAAACACACACATATATACAGCCTGTCTCAAACAAATGATACACAATCTGATTGTTAATAACTGCCATAGTTATTTTATTAAATTTAATTTAATAATTAAGAATAAATGTTACAATTAAAGATTAGATATAACAGCATTGCATGTTTTATGTTTGAATAATAGCATTTATGTTGTTTGCACAAATGTTGTCCAATCTTGTCAAGGCATTTGCTGACATTGGTAAGAAACTGATCTGCAAATATCAATTACAAATAACCTTCCTGTAATTGTGTGACAATTCTCTTTGATTTCGTGCCATAGTATTGTATAATGATAAATAAGCATTTACAAGTACTGATTTTGAAACATCTTAGAATTGTTTTCAGTTTGTAAGTTATCAATATAGAAATATTATATTAAAAATTAGCATAATGAAATCATAATACATGTGGTATAAAAATCTTATGTTTATATTACATTTGATAATTTGCAGAACTTGGTTGGCCAAATGGTGGCAGATTTGCATTGGCTCCCATGTTGGGAAGAACACCATTGACACAACATAGTTGTTTCAATGTTGGGCCAACAGCAACAGCCAACTCTAACCAATTCCCAATGCTTCCATACATTGGACCAACAATGTGTGCTACAGTACTTGAAGACGTTGTTTCTTTGCTCCACATCGTATAGCAAACGTTTCGAAGACTAATAAATCCAACCTTAATACTGTTACATCTAATCTTTATTAACAACAAAAAAGGGCATACATTTTTTTGGGACATCCTCTGTATACAAATGTATATCTTCTCTAAAACATCAATATTGGCTCCCTATTAGATGACATCCACGCAACAGCCAACTACAATAATAACATAACAAAAACCCAACCACCAACCACCACCTTCCACAAAATGTTATTTCTCTCAGTATTCTTTTAACTGAATAATGGAATCTCCCCATAGAGAGAGAGAGAAAACTGATGGACAATCCATTTTCTCTATACCAATTCCTAACCATGTGTTGTTGTTGTTTTCTGCTTATTTTTCAGACAAAATCCCTATAATATGTTGTCCCCATCATCCCAACTCCCACAAACGAGAGAGAGAGAGAAAAAAGAGAATTGTGCAATAATTTATTTAACCAGTTCACAGTGGCAACATCGATATTTCAGCTACTGTAGTTATATATGTAGTGAAATTATTGTAGGGCGGTCTCTTGTCTACTTATTATATAGATAGAATGTCCAACAAGTTTTTTTCAGCTCATTTTGTTCAATATTATATATATACATACATATACTATATCTACAAACAAATTTATTGTTAACGTTCCTCTTGTTGTTGTTGCTACAAAACAAAACCAAAAAAAAAACCTTCCAAAAAATTGTTGCCAAAGACAGTAGAAAATTGTTAACCGTCACGCATTCAATACTACTATATTAATAATAATAATAATTTTTCACCACCATGTCCACATTCTTGTTTTCTCTTCATTGACATGGAAACAAGGTGCAAAACAAAAAAAAACGTTCCTCATGTATATTAATATATAGGATATTATAGAGTATATAATAATATACATGTATAAAAGAAGAAAATTGCAACCTTTAACTTAAATTTTTTTATAAAAAAAAAATTGATAACTATTCATTTGGAGTGAGCGTTATATCCGAGGTGTTATCTATTTTTCGTCATTTAAATACAGATTAATTATTAGTATAAAAAATATTATATTTTATTGTCAGTTTTATTTTATACACGACCGGTTTTGCGGTAGACATTGAATTTTGGCGAAATTCTTCTCAAGCTTATTACAAGCTTTTATTTCAGTTGACATGAGACCATTGTCCGTTTGTGTGGTGGACTTGTATTTCTCCTATTTTAACCAACTTCCCTCTAACCTAGAGAACTGAAATTTTGCATACAGCAGCCTCTACTATAGTGCGACCTGTTAATCTATCCATTTTTGACGGATCCTCCTGTCCAGGATCCGCCGTTATAGGAAGAAGGATACCTTAAATAACGTACTTTTCAACAAAATAAAACAAATTACACTTCTGTAGTTCCAAAAACAAAAAAACATGTCTTAGTAGAAATAAAAGAGCTTGTACCGAAAAACGTAGTTTTTTTTTAAATTATATTTATGTGTTTTAATCTTTCATACCAAATTGTATGAACCGTTGAGTTCGGTAACTTAAACTTATGACCAACTTCACATTTTTTTTTTCAAAGAAAACAGTAAAATTTCTAGAAGTATAGCCGAGAAAAAATAAAATAATTTATATAGAAATTCTTTTAGTTTTAATTATAACCGAGTTTTCGTTATATGCGAGGTCCCTATATGTGAGTTTGACCGAAATTATTACTTAAAATGACCGCAAAAAATAATTCATAAGAAAAGTACATACACAGAAAATAATTGTGTAGGAGGGTAGACGGGTATGGGTCATGTTTAATGACGTCAAAAGTAGAGACGTATTTATTGATTGATACGCGTAATAAAAATTATATAATATATACATTGTATGTAATATTACAGCAAGAAGTACGAGTATATACAGTATGTGCGTGTGTGATAAGTTGCATCTGTTTTAAGTCACCACCTGCGCATGTTGCTAACACACATTGAAATTTAAACAGACAGACAGATAAAGAAAGATATAGTGACAAAGAAAATAATAGAAATAAGTCAAAACTTAGAATTATTATTCCCTCACTCAAATTCTGGTTATTCTGTCTTTCAGGAGAAAAATTCCGAGAAATTTGAAAAGGTTTTAGAAACTAGAAATGCAGCTCAATCATGTTTGTGTTGGTAATTTGTTTATCTTTTAAAATAAGCTTTTGATGTCACTTTGAAAATGACTCAACCCTCAAGCAGATGATAATTTTTATATTTTGTTCAAAAATATATATTTATTTTGAAAGATATGATTATTAAAATGATTCAGCTACTGTTCTAGTTTCTAACGTTATTTCAAATTCACTTCAGTGTTGTTTGCTCCTGAAACTCATAAGAGTTCAAAAATCAGCTTTTTAGAAGACATTTTCTTTTTAAAAAATGTTAACTGTCAAAATGAAAAATTAAGTCATTCTGTTTACAAAACCAAAATTTGATAAGAAATCTGCAAAACTACTTGCATTAAGGCATTATACAGATTGACTTGATGTGGTCACACTGAAAATTACCTAAAATGCAAGTGAAGATTTACTACTGAAATTCTGTTCTGTTTTTTTGCAAATTGATTAGTGAATTTGTAGAATGACTTTGATTTTTCATTTTGGTATTAACCTATATATACACAGTAGGTACAATGACGTCATAGATTAATCATTGTTTCTTCTTCTGGGAAATACTTAAGAAGAATGTAACAACAACAAACAAAACAACATGTAATATTTATTTATTCAACAAATTGATTTTCAATTAGAAATTGGCATTTCCTCATCATTTTTTTTTTCAAAACAATACACACGCATACACATAAACAGCAGTTAGAAATTAGATGTGAATTCTGATTTAATCTTAATAAGATTTGTTAAATTGTTAGCGTTGCCTAAATAGGAACAACAGAAACATTAATTCAATCTCCACATCTGGTGTTCAGCTTCATTTGCATTTCTAATATGACGTCATAACAAGAACAGCTGATGATGATGATGATGATGATGATGATGAGAAGGATCTTATTGTACAATTTGTACGAGATCTTTCTACTCTTCAATTGCAAATATTTATATCATTTTACTAGCTCTCACTCTCAACATAATACACAATAACTAATATTAAAACAAGATAATGACGTCACACAGTTACTTGCTACATCGTCCATACGCTGCATACAGTCCAATATGTTAGTTGATAATTATGACTCCACTAGAACTCAAAATTAAAACTAAAGTAACCACCTGTAACTGTATGTTACTATATTCTTAATGATTAAACTCTTAATATCTCCTAATAACTCTTATATCAGATTTCATTTGAATGTTCATCAGTTTTAGCACTAGCTTTGACTTAAACATCATTAAGAAATATAACCCTAAAGCTTGTGCCCAACTAACATCCTAGCATTTTCAAACTACTACAAACTTGCTACCTTTGTATGCCAGGTTGACAAAAATACATCTCAATTCCGAGAAAATGGATCTCGAAGTTAAACAACTATATTTAATTAGTAATAATAATTACATTGACTTTTAATTGTACTTCTGCCATCTGATAGATAACTGTCAAAACTCTAACAAGCCCCTCTTAACACAAAATGGACAAAAATAGACTTGGTTCACTTTAACTCTGAACCCTCCAAATGCTGCTGTTGATAGTTTTAAGGGTTGTATTCTAAGGGTTGTATGCTAAGTTAAAGGTAATGCTAAACTCGTGAACTTTTGATAGGAAGTTTTGAAGTAAAAGTTCTTGAGTTTAGCACTAGATTTAACTTAAAAATAATTAATGAGTTTAACACTACCTTTAACTTAGTCATCATTAAGAATACGACCTTCAGGCTTTAGACCTGAGTCTAGTATGTTGAGCTGGGCAAAATACTTTTAAATTGTATATGAAATACAACTAAACTATATGTTTATTATTTATTAATTATATGTACAAAATACTTTAATGAAATCCTTGAATGAAAATCATTAATGTTTTTTCTTGTATTTAAAGTGCAAGGTTTTATTTTGCGCATTAAGACGCAACTTTCACATCTCTGGTCTGTTGGCATTATGTTGAAAACATACAACAAGCCTGTTGCTTTTCACTATATATATGAGGCAACTTATAGCAATTGCCCATCTCAATTGTTTGTCACAATGTGTGGTTGTGTGTGTGGCCTACTATTGAAACTCAAGTTGCTTAAATTTCAAGTGAAAGGCAAGAGTCAGTCATCATCATCATCGTGTACTCATTTTTTGAGAGAGAGAGAGAGAGAGAGAGATGATACAAGTAACACTAAAATCAGGTTTATATAATAACTAGTTTTGTTGAATTGCTTTTTAAAAGTCATCACACTGACACACAGTGAGAGGGGAGAGAAAAACCCTCATTATTAAGTTAACCTTGAACAAAAAAAACGGTTTATTGTTTTATTATAAGCAAATGATAAGACTGTTGTTGGGTGCATCATTTTTACCTTTGTTGGTCATTCATTCTTCTCATCCTCTTTAGTCTCTCACAGGTTTGTTGTGCAGTGAACACACTCACTCCCTGTTAGAATATGTGACTCAGGTTGAAGTTTCTTGTTTAAACAAAGGTTTTTCTTTTATACATTGTAATTTATCCTACTGTATTCTTTATTGTGTCCAGTTTCTAGACATGCACTTGGCAACTTTTGTGTCACATACATAAAGGCGGGTTTACATTAGGCAACAAAATGATAAAAATGGGTACAACAACGTGGCTCATAATTCTCCTCAATCTAGATAACTGAAAAAGAGCCAAATTGAACAAACGCCACTTTTGAGCAATTATTCAATTTGGCCCAGATCAGTACTACCTAACATGTCTCACAACTGACTAAAGGCAGCACCACCGCATATATGCTTTCTCGCACGCATGACATCGAGAAATTGTCTGCTATGTCAAGCTTCTTTTTTACTACATTAAGAAGACATGAAGCAACTGGCAGGAATGTCGTGACTTGCCATTGCGACCTGAAACTTCTAAACCGGCATATACTTCAGGCTACAGTCGCTTTGTATTCAGTCAATCATGAGACATGACCAGTTCATATCTTCAGAAAAAATGGAGTTAGACTATTACTTTTGTAGCTACTAAATTTAGTATGTGTACTAGGGTGAATGTGCATTGCTACTCACTATTTATATGTGGTTCAGTCTTTAGGCTCTGGTTACCATCATACAACTAAGTCCAGTGCCAACAGCACACCATGCCAATACCAGCCAATACCATGTATCTTACTATGATTTTCTTGTTGTGATGGCATTTTGACATCCCTATTACATATTATGGTTTGTGCATGACTTAGTCGTAAGATCGTAACCAGCGCCTACCGCATTTTATGACAAGTGTTGCAAACACAGGAGTGCTGTGTTTCTACTTTTTATTGTATGGAAAATATTATAACCAATAGGAAGCTAACATTCATCATTACACTTCAAGGTCACAAAGGGGGGGTGCATGCGAATGACCATTGGCCAAAAATAAATAAGAGCCCACTACATGATGTACAGTGTAAACACAATGTGGTAAACATCATTGTACAACACTTGTACAATGCATTACCACATTTATTTGGCCTAATATACACACACGTTGTTTGGTTGTTTTTTTAACTAGCCTCATTTCTGACAATATTTAAGGTCATAGAAAAATTTCAAGACAAAGATACTGGAAAGAAAATTTGTCATGTTTTACTAAATAAACGAATATATTTTGTACTGTTCTAGTTGAAAATTATTAGATGAAAATGACAATAAATAAATATGATGATGAATTGTGATGAACAAACAACAATCAACTAAAAATATCTCAAACTTTTTTTTCTTCTTCTTCAATCGAAATAGGTGAATAACCATTATTGCATCAATGAGAATAGTTCATCCATGCAAAGCAAAAACAAAAAGACAACAACCAACCACTGGTTTATCTCCTTCCGAATTAGTTGGAGTATTAAAACCATTTTAACCCTTTGTCGACAAAAAAGAAGCTCTTCATGCATAACATACACAATGTACACCAAAAACCAAACACTTTTTTTTTGTTCAGTTAAATTGTTTCTTTTTATTCATGAACTTATTTTTTCTTATGAGAAAGTCAAGTTTTTCATGTAATTTTAACTTTTTTTTTAAAACTTAAAAATGCAGGAAACAAAAATAATTTACAACACAAATTAAGATGTTTTCTGAACGGCTAATTTTCGAACTCTGCAGTGTCATTAGAAACAGAATAATAAAACTGTCATAAGACAGTCAATTGTCATATCTAGCTCGTATAAGGGTGTTATTGAACAAGGCATATTAATACTAATGCTACCATTCAACTCTTTAATATTTTACTCGCATGGGAAATTGTTATTAGTAGGTGATAGTTTATTTTGACAATGCTATTACTATGCTGCTTTTTGGACTTAAATAGTCTCTCTGCCACAGGCCCTCTGAGCTGCTTGCAGAGTAATTATTCAAATTCAAAAAACAGTCACAAAAAGAAATTACAAAATAGCCATAAAATAATAAAGAGCACAAGCTGTGACATAACATAGGAATGTCACAATTTTATGAATTTTTTTTCTGTAATGAGCACCCTGGTTAGAAAATGAAACGCACATTATATACTACAAAGGTAGCTGAATCATTTAATAGTATTTTTTTTTAAAGTAACAACTAAGCAATGGATCTACTAAGGTTAGGACATTTTCAAACTGCCATAAAAACTTATTTTAGAAGATTGTGCTACCTGTTCCAGTTTCTAAAACATTTTCAAGTTTTTCTTAATTTGACAATTGAAAGACAAAAAATACCAAGAGTTCGAGGAATATGTTTACACTTTAAAACATAAGAAAAAAATGGAATCGATTTCTCGATGTTACCAATTTGAGGCTGAAAGAAACTTGGTACCTGAACTTACTTCGAGCAGAGAGGGGGTTCGCACCTTCGAAAATCCTTTATTCAAGAATAGTTCAGAAACGAGATTTTTCTGTTTCCGAAGACTTTAGTTAAAGATCAAATTGCTATATTTTCTTGAATTTGAGCCTAAATTTCTTAAACATTTGTGTAAGACACACAACACAATATACATTAGTGATTAATGTATGTGATGATAACATTTGTGACACACGAATGTCGCGCTGTATAAAAAGCTAATAAGTAATATAGTAAAACTTGAAAATATTAAGTGTTTTTTTTACTAGGTTTAAGAATTTATTGGAAGCTGTCTCTGGTTTAACTATTATTAGATAAATAGCTAAGAAAGGGAAGAAAAAAAGCTCTTTACTAAATTGTGTAGAACAATTTATCTGAAGCATGAGACAAGTTAACATGGGGGGGGGGGGGGGAAAGGAAGACATCTTTTTGGCTAACTATCAAACTTCAGACACAAAAACAGAGAAAGTTATTTTCGATTTTTAGCCGCAACTATTAACTTGTTGCAAATTTAAACACATAGTTTATATATAATTTATATTATAGAAGATATATAGAAGCATGAAAAATTTATGTAATAAATTCACCAAGCCTCTTAAAAAAAGGTGAATCTCTTTTCTTAATATAAATAGAAACTAATACATTCTAGTGGTATTTTTTCTCTTTGGTTAGAGATGATTTGAATTGCAATCATGGGTTTGACAATATGTCAACATGTAAGAGAGATGTCAAAATTGATATAATGTTGTGTAATTTATATATATATTTTTTTTAAAAAATGGATGATTTGAACTATTTCAAGTGGCGAGAAAGAGAGAGAGAAAAAGTTTATTTTACAAACATAACAAGAAATATAAATTCCAACTAACCAAGTATGTCACCAAACTTACATATAAGTAAACTATATTAAAATTAATTGATTTTAAGATTCAAAAACTTTCTTCCTGGCCAATTTTTTTTAATTGTATTTAAGATTTGTATGCCATTTTTTTCTTAAAATACAGTAAAAGTTTTATTTAGAAAAAAAGAGGAAAAAAAAAAGATCTAATTAGAATAAATTTAATACCATTCTTCCTTCTTTTAGAAGCCAATTTTGTATGTTGTCTTCAAGAAATTATTATCTACCTAAATTCTAAAAAAGCTTGGCAAATGCAATTTGGTAAAAAACAAAACAAAATAAGCACAACCCTTTTTTCTCTGTTTCCATAAATTCTTTTTTTCCTAGGTTATCTTTGCTACTAAATAGACTCTTGTAAATAGAAAAATCTCTTTCTATTGTCAAACTTGACAAAATTGGTCTTCCGTCAAGATGTTTTTTTTACTAAATCGAACTTAAGTATAGGTTTAGATTATTTATATACGCAAATATATACACATTGTCGAAAGGTGCAAGTACGAATACAACACACATATAATAAAGCAGTGCTGAAAAAGGGTTGAAGAGAAACACATTAAGGAAAAAGAGAGAGAGAGAGAGAGAGACCTTAACTATAGGTCATAAACGGTATAAATAACCACATTGAAAATGAGCATATGATGAGTTGGGTGGAGAGGAAATTGGTGATGATATTAAAAGTGGATAGATTGTATGTAATATCATAAGGGGTTGTTGTTGTTGCGTGTGTTTCTTGTATTGTTATTTTTGTATCATATATGTTATATAAGCCTAGATACGAACCTAAGATTGTATTCGGCTTCTGCTGCAGTGTAGTAGTCGTACTTTTCAGCCTGAACAACAGTCCCTAATGAAGCCATTGATGCCATAGTGTAAGGGGGTGGTTGTAAACCAACTGATTTCAGCACCAAAGAAGAAGTGCTGTTGTTGTTGTTGTTCTGGTTGTTGTTGTTGTTGGGGGGACTGTCGTCATCAGCCCCTTGGTCACTACCACCAGAATGGTAGTAAGGCGAATACATGCTTTTTTTTTGTCTGTCTGTCTGTCTATGTTGCTTGCTTTTGTGATTATGTTCACCACCAAAACGTGTCCCTGTTAGTTGAAGCCCCTATTGTAATATAGAGAGAGAGACAGAGAAGATAGAAGTTTCTTTTTGGTTTTGCTTTTTATTTTTGGTTACTTAAATCATAAAAGTTAAAAAAACCTGCTTCCACAGTGTGATACATGTCACTGTAAAATAGTCACTTGTAACAACAAATCACTGAAGTTACCCTTTACTACTTAGTTAAAAATGGCAGTAGAACACCACCACCAACCAACACCACTCTTATTTTAAGTGAATGCGACAAACCAATGAGCAATCAGTAAAAATAGCATATCATATGACAAGCATTATTTAATTTACTGGTTGCCATCTTTAATAAATTGACCATTAGTGATGATTGGCTAATCATGCCAGAATTGTCATAACTACTAGTCATTTAGTCAATTTTGTCTATTTGTCAAGTCAAGTTTGCAGGTTTTACAATATTTAAATCAGCATTTTCTTCTCAGGATTCTTGTGATTGGTCATTGAAGTATTCACAACATCTTTGTTAAGACTGTCCTTTATTCATTGTTTGATGCCGAGTAATACACACATTAATACAACTTCAAGAAAGAAGTCCATTTATTTAAATTAACCAATAATCTCAACTTGACATGCAACTTGCAGAATCTCTTGGAAATATTATACAAATTAGAAAGTGACTATTTTTCAGTGACGAGTCACTCAAGTATAACCTGGCCTTTATATGAAGATGGGGGTGTGTTATGATGACGTCAAGAGATAATTTAAATGAAGTGTACAGTGATCAGTTAAAGAGAGGGCGTTATGATGAAGGGGTGTACATTTTTAGACCCTAAAATTGCGGGTGGTCAAACATTTGCCAAGTTCCAGTTTGAAAGTTGAAACAAATGTTTCTCGTCCCTTTTATATGAAGAACCCTGTTTTATTTTTTTAAACTAACTACTGTAGTTACGTGTCCTATTATGGGAATTGATGGTGTGAGAATTATTTTAACCCTTTTTTATCCTCTTGTTAATACCATTTAGATAAGAAAATCCGTCTTTTGAGCTTTTCAGATCTGGATCCCTTTCTCTCCTTTTTTATATATATATATATTTATACCATTTTGGCCTTGTCTAGGCCAAGCCCAAAATCAAAAAGGGCAAATGTATATATAAAAGCTCTTACATAGAATTATTTAAGAAAGTAAAAACCTTTTTAAAAAGTTAAGGCAGAGTAGGAAAAAAAAAGGAAAAGTTTTTTTTTTCTCAGTATAAAATTGTATATGATCCTTGTTATGAGCCTTTGTTTAGTGTGGCCACTCTATTATTCAAGCGCCTATATTTTTTTTCAGGTCATATCTAAAAGGTCCTGCGAAATCCCCCTTCTCTCTTTTCCCCCTTCAATTTCTCCCCTTTTTTTCTCTTCTGTCTCTTTCTGGCTACTACTACTAGGCAGGGTTCAACTTTCTGGATAGTCCGGCACGAGACAAAACACCCTATAGAAAACAAGGATAGTCCACAGATTTTGTATGTGGTGGTAGAGAGGTGGTGCTAGTAGCTACATTGAAACACACCTCCTAATTCCAGATTCCAGATTCTTTCCCCTATTTTTTTTTAAATCCTCCTTCTCATTCTTCTAAATTTCTATTCCACCCCTTCAGGAAAGAAAAACTCTTCTGACCTGTCTGTGTCCAAACTAACAAACACAATTCTAGTTGTTCCCTTTCTCTCTTTTTTATATTGTGTATATGTATGTATATATATATATGTGCCCACAATACTTTTTAAATAGTTTGCTTTTTCTCAACCTCCCCACCATCACACCACAGAAGAAGAACAAAAAATCTGGTTCCGGCCAAAAGCCTCAAGCTTTTTTTTTAGCTTGAAACTCTCTTCGAGTCTCTCTCTCTCTCACTCTCTAGCCAGTCAGTCAGGGACTGAGGGAAGTCTCCTTGTCCTTCTCCTCTTATTTCCACACCTCCTTCTATTTTTCTAGACATGTAGACCGGCTGGTCCATCCAACCTTCACGGTCATCCGAAATTCTCTTTTAAAAAGTGAGGAGAACCCCCCCCCCCACCCTCTAAAATCTCTTTAAACCACCCTTCCTTCTCTCCTCCTCCTTCATCCTCAACTTTGAAATAAAATTTTTAAGGGTAAAAATTACAACATTTTTTTTACCCCCACGACTCTTCATGAGAACCAAAATATAAAAATGTCAGACAAATAATTTTTTTGTCGTTGTTTCTTTTTAAATTTATTATTAGGTTAATGTTTCTATGTGTATGTATCTACTTAATTGTTAAATAGAGAGAAAGGGGGGAAAGGCCTCGGACACTTGCAGCAAGTTTCATTGTTGCAACACCTATTTGAAAAGGTCAACCACTGAAATGGGTCAGACTCTCTTTTTTTTTTTAAGAGTGCAACACTATTTTTAGCCTTGACTTCCTTTTTTTCTTTCTTTTTGATTCCGTTTCTAATATATTTTGTTGATGAAATGGCCATTCATTTGTAAACTAGTGTCCTAAATCGGATTACATGATGATGATGATGACGATGAGGCTCAAGATTGTTGAGCTTGAATAGAAGGAGAAGAAAAGATGTTGTTGTATCATAGATTTCATGCCACTCACTTTTTTAAAAAAAATTAACATAAGAAGGAGTGTAAAAAAGGAGGAGGAGGAGGGTACAGGTAGAAAATAAGGGGTTTATAATAGCTAAAATTAACCTGGGCTTGGTTTTTTTTTATTGGAGATGGGAGAGTGTAAAAGTGTATAAAGATCAGTTTCACAATCATCCTTTGAGCTATTTTCAATCTTAATTTTCAGATAATCTCATAATTTATGAAAAAAAAAAACTCATTCAAAATTTAAATTTAGCGCCATTTTTTTCCTCTTGGAATTGATTTACTTTATCGTTTTATCATTTCTCTTCTATTTTTTAACTAGAATTAAATACTTTTTTAAAAAAATGATTAACAATATCCATATAATGTGATTGTATTTATGATTTTTGTTAACTAGTATTAACGTTTTATAACAATGTAAAAATGCACATGTGCTGCATAAAAAAAGCAGACGAAAATTAAATGGCGGCCATTTTTCTTTAAAAAAAACACAAACCGCACACATGTTATCTATAGCCGCCATTTCATTCATTCTTTTTTCGTTGTTAAAAAAAGTTGAAAGTTTAAAAACGAAATTTGCAAGTTGTAAGTAAAATCAGAAAAGAAAAATATGAAAATGATTGTGATTTGAAATTAGGCCTATAAATAAATGAATAAAATAATTTGTTTAAATGATAAGAACCATTTTGTGTCCAATCAAAGATATGATAATTAATTTTGTTGTTGATATAAATAGATAAAATATATAAAAATGATTTTTTCTTATAGAAATGAAATATAAAATGAAATTTTCAACTTTTTATTATATGAATACATATTTCTTACCTGGCCGCCAACATTCGCATTGGTGACGTCTGACAATGTGTGCGATACATAAAAGCAGACGTGTTTGAAAACACCTGACACTTTTCTCTCTCTCTCTCTCTCCCTCTATCTCACTCTTATTTTGAAAAAAATATATAATTTTTTTCGTAATAAATACGAGAGAAGATATGGTTTTTTAGAATGTAGGTAGAAACAAAATGATAAATCTTAAAAAAGCGCCTTTTAAATCCATCAATTCCAAGTGGTAATAATTGAATGACGTCAAAACTGTTCTCTTTATCCGTCCGTTTATGAGTGCATATGTCATAAATCCCTTATTATTAACACACCTCAAATTATAAATTATAATTTATATTAAATAAATTAATTTTAAAGAAAAATTTCTGATTAAAAAAAAATGAAGAAAGAGAAAAGGATTTTCTCATGTAATTTTACATTATAAATATTAATATTTATATTTTTAAAAAAATCATTTTCCCATTTGGTTATAGAGGCACATATACACCACGCACAATAGTAAAACACACACTCATATGGGCACCAATATAAATTAACACGGGTTATGGATGAAATTTTGTTTTTTAAAAAAAAACCGACACAACTAGATGCAATCCACAGGCAACTCTACTAACACCAACACCACCATTGCATTTTTTTGTTTAAAAAAATATAATATAAATGCTGCAGATAAGATACAACAAAAACACACGCAACACCATTGAAACTCAAAACACACAACCTTAGTTATCAAGCCCTCTAGGGCGTCTGCTTGCTCGTTCCGTTCTCAGTTTATTCTGAATGTGTGTTCTTTTCTCTGGTTTTTGCTTATGCTACTCTTTTGCTTGAAAGCTGCTTTTCAAACTAGTATATATTGTATTATATTGTTGTATATATGTGTGCATGCATACTTTTCATGCCATACATGCAATGCATGTGTGTGTGTGAACAGCAAGCTGATGATGCTGACTTGCTCATGCTTACAATGGATACCCTCTACAACAGGGTATCATCACACATATACACAAAACCACCCAACCAAAGACTGTAGAATGTACTCATTCAATCAGGATTTTTGTCCTTGGTGCCTCATAGTTTTTCATAAAGAGCTGAGGTTCTCAACCTTTGCTTGCTTGCTGCTTTTTGCTTATTGGTTCTCATTTTGCAAATGCTACTCATAACTTATTACTAATAATAATGATAATGGGCTACTTGTCATAGTGTCAAATTAAAATTAAGCTAATGAACTGGTTTATGGGTTTTCCTCAAGAACTGACCATCAACAATTTATCATTTTTTTTGTATATTTTTATAACCAGAATTAACCAGTTCCCCTGTGCACACTGGCAGTCTGTAAACCAGTGATTTCCTAACCACTGGTTTAGTGCACAGTACATGCTGTATTAGGAAAGTTTTGTTTATTTTGTTTGTTTTTTTCCAATAAAGTTAAAATTTATTTGAAAATATTAAATTATATTAACACAATCAATATAATGTCCAAAATTTCGTGGCACACCTAGCAAAAACTCATGGCACACCCTTTAGGAATCACTGCTGTAAACCAACAGCAAGCACCCACTCCTTGCAAAGTATTTTTTTTTATCAAAAATGGAACATTTACAATCACAGGTTGAGAATCGTTCAGCTGCAAACGATTCATAAATGTTAGCCTCAAAGACAAGAACTATTGAAGCATACAACTAACTATACTTCACTCACTCCTGTGTACTTTTCTATCGATAGAAGATACTATGGGAGAATCAAGTGTGCAAACAACAAATGGTAGAATTCCGCTTAGGTTTCAAAATGGGGTGATGAGCTAATGTGGCACGGTTTAAAGAGAGAGAGCGAGAGGCTATATTATACCTTCATTTATATAGAATATAGAAAGAGATAGGGGGAAGCCTCTTTCATGCCTTTCATATATAAATATAAAATAGACTACAGATAGCAGCAGCATGCACAGAGGCAAACCTGAATGACACGTTGTCGTTGGTTTATTCCAGAATGTATTTAGAGGGATGGTTGAGCAGATTGTGAATGGAGGGACAGGAAAGGAAGGGAGAAAATGGGGAGAACGGATAAAGATCAACAACAAGCTAATAAGACAAAAGAGACAGGAAAGAGCAAAAATTCTCCCCAGCTGATAGGAGAAAATTGGTTCAAAAAAAAAACAGGCAAACCTTACAATACATGTAGTTTCGGAGACTATTTTAGTTAGACGATTAAAATAATTTCATTAAAGTATCTTCATGAAATTGAATGAGAACTATACTTCTGGAATTATAAACTGGGCAACTACCCAGGACACCCATTTTATAAGGGGGTATCACAGTAACATATTAGATCTTAATTGTAAAGCCACAAAAAAAATGAAAATTCAAAAAGGAATAACAACAGTCGAAATTAAACTTCAATTATGAAGTATGAAAGCTCAGAAGTGAGCAAAAAAAAATATGTTCTTTAAATAAAATAGATGTTTAGGATTTAAGTTTTTAGTATTCATATAAAATAATTCAAATAGAAGGCACCATTTTGATTTTTCCTAAAGCCCCTCAAAAGTCTGCCAAAAAGAAGCCTTTGACAGCATGTTTTTGGAGGGCCCCCTTTGTGCTCCTGTTTGATTAGCCAAATCCCATTTCGCTGACATTTAAAAGCTGAATATTCTTAATTTAACAGGATGAACTACATTTGAAATTTTGACGAGCAAAGCGAGCTGAGACACACAAGAATATATTGCCAATGAATAGCAGAAATTCGAATTAAGAAACAATAAAATATGATCAATTCCGTTTTTTCTACAATTTATTTTTTTCAAATTATACATATTAAAATGTAATCTCAAGCTTACTGTTTAAATAATTTAAATGAGCCATATCACTAGTATTGTTTTGATTGGTTTTATGGGACAGTAGTGAGCCACCAACCCTTGTTTCCTTTTGCCCTGTCTATTTTGTTTTTTAGTGTCTCTACTGCAGTTCATTGCAACTTTTAGAAACAACATTGAAACATTCAACAAACAAATGTCAAACATTCTGAAACATTTTTTTAATTCTTCTACAGTTACTTTGAGTTTACAAATGTTACAAACATGTCGCTTTCAGTTTGTGCGATATGTTTCACAAATATGCAAACATATCATGAAATGCAACATTTTGTTGAACAATGATTACATTTCTTAAATGGAGAGAGAGATATTTCTTGAAAAGACCCTCCATTAACTTGTTTAGAATAATGTTACTTTAATTAGAAGAGATTGATTTTCTATTTTACAAAATGGATGGTATTTCAGAAAATTTTATCCCTGTAATTATAATTCCCATTGTTTTTATTTTCTTAGTGAAGTTTCTCTTTACAAATTGTGGTATATAAATTTTGCCATTTTCTTTTAGTAATATTGTATATTTGAGTAAAAGAATACCAATTATAGGTCTATTGGTCTACACTAATTGTGTTGGTTGATTTAATGATTTTCAGTCGATTGATTTAGTTTTAGGTTGATAGAACTTACACTGTAGTTCTTCCACTTGAATTCAATACCTACCATAATACATTGTCTTTTCAATTGGAGAATCAATGTCTTTTCAAAGGTAAATTTGAAATACAGTAACAAAATTCCTACATTTTTTCTTTATGGTTTTGGTGCCACTTTTTACAAGTGTTTTACCTCATTATTAAATGCAACAAAAAAAATTATAGATCGTCAATGTTTACAAAACTTTTAGACATTTGTTATTCGAACAATTTAAGCTTGTTATGCAAATGAAATATCGTTTGTATTTTTGCACAATTTGCATACAGAAAACATTAAAATTATGCACCTATTGTGTTTACTAGACCTCGCAAATTGTCAATTGTTATGGCAACAAGTTAGCATTTTGCAAAATAACAAATAACAATTGACTGATCAATTTATTGAGATCGATATGGTTTTCAATAATCAATGAAAAAAACAGAGGGTTATTACGGAAAGGTAATGAGACAAGTCATATTATGGTAAATTGTCATATCTAGCTCATAACTCTGTAACAGTCACAAATGCAAATTCGTAAACTTAATTGTATGACAGTAAATACCTTATGGTGTCACTGCTTGTACGCTATTATTTTATGATAATATTACTTTGTAATTTGCTTTTATGACTGTTACAAGGTTATGAGCTACATATGACAATTTACTGTCATACATTTCTGTAATAATGACACCACAGAGTTTTAACTCTTTTCAATCAGCTTAAGATGTCTTATGAACAGTTGATTTTCGAACTGTGGATATTCTTCGTTTTTCAGCAGCAGAATTAAGAGAAACTTGAAAGTGTTTTACAGACTAGAATGGTAGCTAAATCACTTTGCTGTTGGTATCTTTAAAAAATAAACGTTTTATCTGAGTTTAAAAATGACTCAATTTAAAGCAGATGACTTTATGACTGCCATAAAATATGATGTGATAATAGATTATGAGTAGTGACATTATAAGGTATGACTGTCACAATTTTATGATTTTTTTTTCTGTAATGAAGCCCTAGCTTTTAATTATATATTATACGAATATGAATTTTGACACATACACAATAGAAAAAAAAATGAACCGGAAACCTTGGACATTAAATATATCAGAAGAATAAAAAAACACGTTAATGACGCAATGAAATTTTAATCCTTATGGATCATGTGCAACTTCAAAACGTCACAATCAATTTTACAATATTTTTTATATATACATGAACGTATTAACAAAATTGATATATATATATATATATATATATATATATATATATATATATATATATATATATATATATAAACAGATATAAACAGATATAAACAGATATAAGCTGAATTTTCAAAGTTGTCTATCATTCTAGAAAGTTTTGATAAGTTATTATTAGATCATGGTCATAACGAAATAACTAACAAATAGACGGAAGTTAGCTACAATTTCTATTATTACTCTTAATAATGTTGATCGATAGTTACACACAGCTGATGTGAATAATTTTTTTGTTATTTTGATCGAAAAAAGAAAATAAGACAAAAATGATAGGAAATATGTTGCCATTTTTCTTTTTCCTTATATTTGACTTTGGCTATTCAGAAAATGAAAAAAAAAAGGTGAATTGAGTGAAAAATAGGCGAAAAACCGTCCATTTGCCGTGAAGACGTGTTTTTCAATAAAATGTATCCGTGTATCTCTTAACAGATCGATTCTATTCCGAGCCTCTTTTTTTATTCTCTTTCTCTCTCTATATATATATATATGTACATAACTGTCCATTCTTTGTGTATGTGAGGTTACAAAAAATTGATTACCAATATTGCAAGTTTGAAAAATGGACAGGAATAAAAGAAAAATGAGATGTGGGGGGGGGGGGGGAGATGAGGGTTGGTTTATTTTTTTTAGGGCCTCATATTTTAATAAATTCTACTGTTGTTAGGCGGCTAGAACTCTCCCTTTACTTTTTTTATATGAGCACTGAAAAAACCAATAAGTCTCCAGTATGATCAATTAAAACACTTGATTATTTGAATTTGCACATAGAAATAATTTGGAGCCAATCAATACTCAAGAATGTTCGTATTAATGAGAAAAAAATCCACAATAAGTTATTTTGGTGTATTCGTTGGTTGACCCATTGGTGAAGATTTATTTCAAACTGCCACAAATAGTTAATTTTAAAAGATATAATTTTGGAATTTGTCTTTCAATCTTCATTTACTTTTCTAGTTTTCAATGAATCTTGAAATTATCTCAATAAGTCAATTCAAAATAGATTCATAATCAATTTACTGCACACTATTATTCATTACTAGCACCATTATCCTTCCTAGTCCCAGAGTTCCCTAGTTCTTATAAAATGCAACATTGTTACAACATGTAACTGCAAGTTTCAAACACTAAAGTTTAGACAGTATACTGAGCTGCTATAATAGCAATTTGACAAAAGGAAGTAAGTTGCAACAAAAAAAACCGTTTTATGCATTTTTCTGCCACTTCTTTGCTATTTGAAATCTCTGCTTTGAAAAATACAAGAAACGAATTTTAACCCCTTGCAAATCTGACCTAAAAAACGAGGCTGTCATAAATTATGAAATTACGGACAGAATAAGTGCACAAAGAGGGTGAAACAATAAAGATGAACGAATTTAATGTAGAGCAGTATGAGTTTTTTTCTCTCTCTCTCTCTCTTGAGAGTAACATATTTTTTTAAAAAAATGGCTGGTTGTCTAAAAAATTTTCAAAGATGCCCCGATATGCATGACAGAATATTATGAAGTAAAATTTCAAAGACTGAAGTGAAGAAAGAAGACATTCAGTTTATTAAACTGTTGTGCACTGAACATTTTATTGATTGGGTCCACTACTAAATTTACCTACAATTAAAAAGTTAACCACTATTAATTATCTAGTTTAAAAAAACAGGTTTAAATTAATTCCTGTAGTTACATTTCTAAACAATGCAGTTAACTTCATTTCATTGGCACAAATCATGTCACTGCATCAATTAATGTTTAAAACGTCACTTCCTAAGCTCAAAACAGCTTTGTCATTATTTTCAAACACTAGGGCGTGTAAAGTGACAATACCTTTTAATCACAGTTAAGTGTTTTCAAATGGCAACATGCCTTTATAGTGTTACAGTGCAAAAAAAACCACCAAATGGTGTCCATAATAATACCAAGATGGCATTGCTTTCAACTTCTTGTGCAATCGATCTGAAAGTTAATTCTCTTTAAAATATCTTTTGCCCATTTACCCACCACCATGTGGATAAATTCAGAAATCTGTTCCAACTTAACAGTTGATTCGAATTGATCGCAATATAAGTTCAGTTCAGTGAATGCATTTCATTATCATAATTAAGTTGTTTAAGGATATTCTAAAGCAGTGGTTTCCAAACTTTTGTGGCTTATGGCACAATAGTTTTGCCTGAAGAAATCCTATGGCACATTTGTGTGCCACAGCAGACCCTTTGGAAACCATTGGTTTTGTGCACAGGTATGACAGGGCTACTTGTAATAGGAAGGTTTTCGTAATTGTTTTTTTTTTCTTTTCAAAATTTTAAATTATAATAACACATTCAATATATACACCGTTTAAAAATCATTCTTCTAGAGAACCTATATTGTAGTGCTACTAAAAAGGGTACCACTAAAAAGACGCTCAAATTGAACTGTACGGGATCAACATATTAAATGAGGAACACCAAAAATGGAATCGTACATTAAATGGTCAAACATGTGTACCAAATTTCATGAAATTCTAAGGGAGGGAGGGGGTGTCATCAGCCACCATATTCACAACTGTTCTAGCTAGAGCCATTGACTTAACCATTGATTTAGCTAGAGAAACGGATACCTATCCCCATATCTACAGTGGCGAATATGGAGCCAGGTGCAAACCTGTGAGATTTGGCATGAAAAAACTTTGACAAACGATCCATCAGATCTGATCGGTTTGTGAATGGCGAAAAATGTCAGATCTGAACTTACTTATGCGAGAAATCAGATCTGCCAGTCTCTATCCAATCGTGAAAGGTAGCTTAATATATGGACTACAGACTACACAAAACGCCCAAAACATGTATTTATGGAGGGCTTAATCTTTTTAATTTTTGTGCAACAAAAGACCAAAAAAAAAAAAGCTGATTGGAATTTTATTGCACCACAACTCCTTGAAATGTGTGTGTGGCGGCTTAAATTTGACCTTAAAATCATTTTTTTTTTAAATATGATCGTTTGTTTGTTGTACGTAAGCAATTATTGCAGCAACAAAACGGAACTTGGGCGCGAATTTGGAACTATTCCAGTTTTGTATTTTTCTTTCTTCTGATGAGATCTTAACTTTTCAAAGTTTTTTTTTTTAAAAACAATTCTCTAATACTCTACCTGTGGCCGATAAATGTAACATATATTATAAATGTAATTTCATGATCTTACAGATATACAAACATCCTTTTCCATCAAAAGGTCTGAACATTTAAATAAAAAAAGACTTGACAAATAAGGAGCAAAATGCGTCACACTTTTTTGAAGTCATGTCTTTTTTGGTGCCATGAATATTGATCCAAGAAGTGATAGCTCAATAAGGTTTTTTTCTTTCTAACTTTTAAACTAAACGTCATGACACTTGGAAATAAATACTTGAGTGTCAAGGTGCTTACTTTGGCATCCATCAACTATTTTGGCAGAAAATGGGATAATAGATAAAATAGTGAAACTTATAAAACCTCTCAGCAAACAAACAAAACCTAGAAAAGTTTTAATTCAACACTAATAATAAACAAGAAATGTGTTTATATATATAACAAAATATTGCAAATCCACTTGAGCAACAAACAACAACAAAAAAAGTGAAGCAATTTTAAAGAATTAATGGGTGCAATCGGAAACTAAAGACTATTTCTTTGCATTGAATATCCGAATGTGCTTGATTGAGTCACTGCCTTCATAGATATGAAGTTATAAAAAGTTTCACATGCTGGCCTTAACACTGAAGGTCACCATATTCAATTTAATCTTCTCGAGAAAGCAAGTATGGTGGATTTAGTTGCTTTCTTTCTTAAGAAGACGAGGTAGAGCTAGCATGGTTCCCGGACATATTTACTTTACAGATGTCTACCCAGCCCAAATGTTGTTTCTGGGTGCCAATGCCATTTTGCAACTATACCTATTTGGTTGGGACAATTTACTTGCAAGGAGGACAGATTTTAGTCTTAACAATTTTAAGCGGATGATAGAAAACTCTTATCCTAATTTCCTAAACCAACTTCTAGTCAACTGAACATGAACCGATTCATATTACCAGTCATTTGTTCCTAGGGTAGTAAGAGATTGTAGAGGAATTTATGCATGAAAATAAACTTGTATAATGGAGCTCCTTAATTTTCTGACAATGCATTAATTATTTCAGCTGCACCAGGACACATTGAAATTGTTAATGGATTGGGGTGGGGGGGGGCTTCTTTGGGTTTTGAAAATGCATTTCAGATGCTGCAATTAGACTTTTGTTCTCTTGCCACAGGCCTTCTTGGCTACTGCAGAATAATTTTTTTCCAATTCAAATAGATTTTTACTTTGGTTTACGAATGCACCAGATATTATGTACTGTATTGTATATGTAGCAAGGAAGCAAGCAAACTGGCTAGAAAAAGTATAAAAATGCAATATGGTGCCATGATGGCAACAGATGGATAGACAACTTTAAGAGCTTGTTATATTTGGCTCCTCTAACTTTTTTTTCTCTCTATTCCATAAGTTCCAATAACCCTCCAAAAAACACAAAACTCGATATTTCTTTAACCCTTATTGGGCAACAATTTCAGCGGTGCCACAACTGACGTCAGCTGAGAAAATACAAAAAAAAACCTCAGAAGAGAGAAAAATGAGTAACATTTTTGTTTCAATCTTTTTTATTATTGTTTCTTTCCACTCTCTCCATTGGAAAAGATAAGCTTTTTTTTTCTACTGACACATATCGATCCAACTTATCCTTTACAAATCAGAAATGTTGTTGTTGTTGTTGTTAGTTTTCTCATGCAGAGACCTCAAAGATATACAAGCTTTTTTTATATACAAAAAAAATGTCAACTTATGATCAGGTTAATTAATTTTGGCAACAATGTTCAATTTGAAGATGTTGCTATTTTTTTGTGTGACCCAAGAACTTGATATTCATGAAGGTGAACTCAATTCCGGATATTTAATAATATGTATGACACATGTTTACTACAAAGTAGAAATCTATTGTTAACCATTTGTTTGATGCTTTAGGCCTATTAAAGGAACGAAATTCGTTATGTGTTTAAGGTTTACTACTTTTACTAAAGTATATATTATTGTATTGTTCATAGTATAGAGAGAATGGCATAAAAGAGAATAGAACACACAATGTCACGATGTGCACAGATGGCCCCATAACCACCTCCACCCTCAACAATCAACCAACCAAACCGTTTTATGTGTTTGTATCACTTTAGTCCCCCCCCCCTCTGTATTATGATGTGTTTTGATGACGTTTCATAATTTCAAAATTCAATGTTTCTTTTAGTAATTTGTCATTTTCTATTATGAACAATTTAAATTTAGTTTTAGTACTTGTTTTTTTAGTTATTGTAAATATGTAGCCTGATGATGGTTTTTGGTGACTTATTAATGCATTATGTAAATTTGTTAAAAAATAATTAAGTTTATTAGAAAGTAAAATAAAATAAGTAATTACATGATGATGTTTATAAAAAAAATAAACATTTTGTGACAATTTGAAAATCGTTTTTTCAACATATTTTATAAAATAGATGAAATGTAATGTTAACTAATAAATGAACAATTCCAAACTGTCATAAAACGTTTATTGTTCAAGCATCATTAATGAGACCTAATGTTTGCATAAATTACATAATGTTTGGAAATTTACATAAAGTCATACAATTTTACAAATTTCGTTTTTCTACAAAACGTTTCTTAAACAAATAAATTGCTTTGATTTTGCATTTTCAAATATTGCTTCAGACATTCCATTATTTTTTTGTTTTTTTATTTTGCTTATATTTTGCATTTTATTTTTTAGATATTTCTCAATTTGCATTCCAAACACAATATCTAAAAACAATTTGCAAATTACTAAATTTTTATTTCCATAAATGTTTTGGCATTAAGTTGTTTTTTGAACAGCTGATTTTCGAACTCTTGGTTATTAAAATATTGCAGGAGCAGCAACACTAAAGCAAAACTGAAAGTGTCTTAGAAACTAGAACAGTAGCCGAATCACTTAATGTTTTCATGTTGATATAATTCAAAATAAACTTTTTTTTTTACTTAAAATGGGTCATTTTCAAACTGCCATAAAAAGAAAATATCAATAAGAAATTACAATTAAATGATTGTGCTACCCTTCTAGTTTCTAAACACTTACAAAGTTATTTTTAATTTTGATCCAGAAAGACAGAATAACTAGAGTTGGAGTGGCATTTATGCTTTAAAACCAGCTTAATCGAGAACCTCCTTGTATATAAAAAAAAAGTTTACATACATGGTCATCTACATGAACCCTTTCGACGTCATAAGCTTCTTCTTACAATGAAGCATGTATACAGTAATAGGTCACTTGTAAACTATTTGCGGACTCTTCTAATTTATAACCACTGATGATCTTATTCAAATGTAGTCTTTTTTATTATGTGTAGAAGTCCGGACGTTATGAAATTTAAGTAATTGCCTTGGAAACAAGTATATTTTAATTTGGGTTGTTATTCTCGTTGATGATGATGATGATGATGCCAAGTGCCAAAACATTTGAAATCGAATTCACCCCCCCCCCACCCCCAAATAATAATATCGAATTGACATTGTAAATGACATTCACATACACATGTTTTAAAAACATGGTTTGAGCAAGAGTTACATACATGTATACAAAAAAAAATAATATGCACCCTTTTATTAACTTTGACGTATTTGCTGCTGTTGTGGAATAGAGAGAAAAACAGCACACAATACGTGTAGAAAGTCATTCAAACAATGATGATATATCATTGACGCAATAATGAAACGCACTATCAAATGCCTGAGAGCTATTATGTGCTTTTATTATATAATGTTGGACGTTTTTAATTGTTTACGTTTTCTATTTGATCAAAATATATTTTTATGAGGTGAAATTTAGAAGAAGAAAAAAATATACGACAGAGAAGATTAACAAAAAAAAAACACTCAACAGTGTTAAGACATTCACCTCTTTTGGACAAAAGATTGAAGTGAAAGTGATTGATTTTAGTTAAATAAAGTGAATATATTGTTGTCTCACTGCAAGATGAAGTTTATGATGTCAGAAGGGTTTGACAACAAAAATTAGGCTTCTCATTATGTCTGATTTATAAAAGGGGTAATAACAAAAGAATGCAATAATCCTTTTGTTTAAACAGTTGAACTTGATCGTATCCCTTTTCTATTAGTCTAAATGACACAATCCTTAATTTTTTGTCAACTTATCTGACGTCACAATCATCGTTTTACTTTTGATTCAACTATAACCTTTTTTTTTTCAGAAGCAACATTCTGTGTTAATCTACTCAAGCTCTGGTTATGGAGGCAACTGATTAAGACGGTTAATGAACAGTTAAATTTTCGAACTTTTTGATTATTGTGTATTTCAGGAGTAAATTTAAGAGGAACTACAAAGTCGTTTAGAAACTAGAAAGAAAGTTAGGGAAGAATCACACATAGATCTACATAATAAAATCCCACAGAATTTCACTTTGTAAGGAATTTAACATAAGCGCCATTATATCTTTCAGGTGCAAAGGACCATAAAATGAATTCTGATTTTTTATTTTTATTTCTAATTTCTGCTGGTTTTTCAGCATGTGTACTTCTTTAAATGTGAACCTGAAACTCAGAATAAGTAAAGTTGAAAAGTGTTTTAGAAACTAGAAAGGTATCTTCAACCACTTAAAGAGTATTTTCATGTTGATATATCTTTCAAAATAAACTTTTTGAAAGATATCACAACATGAAAAGACTATTTAAGTGATTGAACTACCCTTCTAATTTATAAAACAATCAAGTTATCTTCAATTTTGCACCTGAAAGACAAGACTAATGAGTTTGAAGGACGTTTACGCTTTAAAAATTGAACAAACTCTGGCCAATTTGTCACTCAAATCAGTTTGTAGGGTTATTTTTCAATTGGAGCTTGATCAGCGCCACCCTGGTTATTCTTTCTGTCTTTCAGAACCAAAACACTTTATGTTGTTATATTTTAAAATAAGCTTTTTTATGTCAGTTTGAAATTGATTCAAGTACAAGTGTTAGTAAAACATTAACTTGTGAGCCACCAAATTATAAGTGATGTATCATTTTGAGACTACAGGTGTTAGAAGAAGAAAGAAAAACTTATCAACACCATGTGTGGCCCACAAACAACATGATACACCAAAAAAAAAGAAGACTAAAAATTCCAAAGAACACCTGAAATATATTGTGCAAGAAAGAAAAAGAGGGAGAGGAGAAATTTTGTATTTGGTGAACACAAACTTAAATAGGATATTTTTACAAATGGTGTTCTCTGAAATATACTGGAGTTGATTTTTCAACCTTGGAATTTGAACAAAAGAAAAGAAGAAGAAAAAATAATACTGAACAAGAGCAAGGTGGCGCGGCGCGGCAGACTTTTGAAATGTAAACTACCTCATCTTACTACTCCACCCTCTTGACCCTCAATACATTTCCACCTCTACCTCTTGACCTCTTAACATACGTCGTTGTTTTTTACAACAACAAGTGGCTTAATAAGTTTCAGAAAAAAAAGACAAGCCTCAATTTACATTAAATGTTTTAAAAATCACTTTTTTCTTATTTGCTTGTTTATATATGTTGAATGTGTGGGATTAAGTGGTAAGATCCTTTATGTTGCTTACTGCTGCTGTTGGTTGGTCAGTATTTTTTTTTTCGGTCTGTGTCCATCGATCGAATCGATTAATCAACACAAGTGACTTCCTTTGGCACGCGAACAAAACGAATGGCAAAAAGGTGGTCACTTTTTTTTTATTTCAAGGTAATGGATACCGCAATGCGTAAATCATTTTCTTGTTGCCCCTACTCACACACATACACACAAAAAAAGTATTGCCTCATTTCCGCTACTCATCATCATCGTAAGATTCTCTCTTTTCGCCGCCCTGACAACTAATCTATGATGATTAACCTTTACCAGAAAGACTGACTTATTTGAGGAGGCCCTTTCCCCTTCTCTTAGCCTCTCTCATCCCCTTCAATAACGTTAACCCCTTCTTTCTTTATGTCTTTTGATGAAATAAACGTCCCATTCTCTCTTGATTAAAGGGAGAGAGAGAGAAAGAGAGAGAGAGAGAGAAGAAAAAGAACAATTGATCGCAATCGATCTTTTTTTTTGTGTGTGTCCTTAGTTACAAATTTAACAAAAACACACAACTCTCTTCAATTCAATCCATCATTTCATTCTTTTTTTATTATAGATTTTACTTATCCAATAAAAGAGGAAAACTTACAACATTTTTTTAATATACCTTATTTTTCTGTGTTGTTGTTACTAGAGCTGTGGAACTGAAATTTTAATAAACTAAAATGACTAATTAGTCGAATTAGACAACACAAATAACTCCTTATTCACTAATTGAAAATTTATTTTAATACTAGTGGGGTAACCCGTCATAAATGACTGGAGCAAAATTCACAGGCAATTGTGCGCATGCGCGACGTTTTTTCCTTTTTTTACTCCTTTCATTTCAATTTCAGTCACCCCCTCCCACTTTTCTCTCTCTCTCCCCTTCTACACTTTCCAACCTTTTCCCCTCACCCCCTCCCACTTTTCTCTCTCTTCCCCCCTTCTACACTTTCCAAAGGTTAGAGTTCAACATATGTTGACCTTGAGAAAAAAAAACGGTTCATTTATTCAAATTTATATAAATTCCGACGTGCTTCAATGGTTTTGTACAGTTGTTACTCCACACACACACACACACATACACACAGACCTGGGATATTATATATATAAAATAATAAGGCATAATTAATAATAAAAGGTAGTTTTTAGTTTATTCTATTAGTTTTATATTTTTAGGCAACCAAAAAAAATTTGTCAACTAAAATAATTACAGTCGACAAAAAAAAAGCTGACTAAAAAGATATTAGTTGACTAAAAAATTTAGTTGACTTAAAAAAGTTTAGCTGACTTAAAAAAATTAGTGACTGAAAACCTACACGAAACTAATGTTTCTGCAATGCCCACATTATTTTTGGGAAATCTTCCCTACTTGAAGTTCCAGTGGTGATTGAATGACTAATTAATAGAATTATTTAAAGCAAATTAACTGCTCTTTCACTAATCATAGAAATATCCCTCGTTAATATTCAGATGTAAGGCATAGACTAACTAAAACTAAAAGGGTTTTTTAGTTTAGTTGACTAATTTTATATTTTTAGTCACTGAATTTCTAGTCGACTAAAAATTTTAGTTGACGAATTACACAATTATTAGTTAACTAACTTGCACGACTAGTTGTCATTAATCCTAAAACATGACAACATAATAAATAAAATTTGAGCAAAATCTATATCAATATACAAATGTATATCATCACCCTTGTCATATTAATTTAATAATTACACTGATGGGTTTACAGAATAACAGGAAGTAGTAATAATAATAATAATAATGATAATATTTCTGCATGTTTACTAGAAAAATATGGATGATGGAACAAAGTAGAAAAAAAAATCACTTGCATAATTATGAGTAGAAGAAGACAGAAAAAAAAAAACACCTATTATTTGTATTTGAAACCGGAATCATTAAATTGGTACAATAGAAATACGAACGTGTAATCAATATAGAAATTTGTAAAGAAATCAATTTCAAGGTGCTTTTTATAGGTTTGCAAATTGCAATGTATTCATATGGCTGTTGTTCGTTGTGTTGTGTCACATTCAATATTAGAATAGAACAATGAAATGATAAGAAATTTGAATGAAGATAATATGATGATGTCATTTTTTTTTTTCATATTTAATATTATAACTCATTGCCAATGTACATGACACAATTAAAATTAATTACTCTCTTTTCAAAGAAGATTCTAATAATAATAAGGAAAAGTAGCATTTGCACAATTTGTCTTCAGAATTTTTTTACTTTCAACTTCGAAATTGACATACTTTAAATGTCAGGGTTAATTTATACTTCATTATTTGCAAGATTTCAAAATTGCAAATGTTGGGTGCAATTGCAAACTGAAAACTTATTTCTTTATGTTGTATAGAATCTAGAAGAGCGATTGCTCCCAACGATAGACTTGACCGAATGTGCTTGATTTTGACATTTTCTGCTACAATATGAGGCCATAAAAAGCAACATAAATATAAGGAAGCCCCATTTTGGAAACATGTCATTTACATTCACAGTACGCATTCTGACCTTCACAGTGAAGTTCGCCATCATGGGCGCTGGTAGCATGGAGCAAGTGCGCCAACTTTGGATTTTGAAGTCATACATAATTTTTTAATATTTTTTTAGAATTTACTGAAACATTACAGTGAATATTGCTTTAATTATTGCCAATGTGATCGCCACTTTACGTTGATTAATTAGATGATTGCTTTCTTGAGAATGCTAGGCGGAGCTAGCATGGTTCCTGGATACAAATCTGTCACAGGCATTCCACACACATGTGGTTTCTGGAAGCTCCTTTTCTCTGGTGTCTTTACATACATAAAATAGCTTTTTCTTCAGTTTCCCAATTGCATCTATTATCTTTCTAGAGATGCCAGCTTTCTTTACAAACAAATAATAAATGTGACACTTGTTAAGAGATACTTGTGTTGAAATTCCTTTAAACCAATTTTGTTTATCATACGTTGCTTATTGTTGCAGGTATGAGAGAGAGAGAGAGAGAGAGAGACAGAGCATGTTGTATGTTTCAGAAGTTTGCAAAAATATTTGTATGTTCCGTTCCACTCAAATATTTGCATCTCGAGCCTTTTAATTTACCTTTGTTAGGAATCAATACACAGTAGGAACCATTTATTTATATACCTATAATAATGTGTTAACTACATTTTAATAACAAGCTTTCATGTTGAATGATCAATGATCATTGCGAAAGGTGTAATCAAAACCATAAAAGCTCTAATTCAGTGGTCACTTACAAACATTGTTAACTTTATAAAAGGTTCTTTCTTATCTTCTAATCTTAATGAAAATTATGAAACCACTTTATAATTTATGATAAATTGTACTGGTTTTTCCTACAAAGAGGGAGGAAATCAAGAGTAAATTTAGTAAAAACAGATTGTTAAAAGGAGACAATTACAATATTATGTAGTTATTTTAGACCACTAATTTCTATAGAAATAATTTCTGAAATAAATTGAGATATTTTTAAAAAAAAAACTTAAGAGTGTAAAAAAATAATTAAGATAAATTTTAATTATCAAAGTTTGAAAAATATATTTTTTTTATTTTTAAATGGCAATTTTAAACTTAAAAAAAAAAACAATAATGCAAGTTTATTTTCAAATAATTGAAAACGTTTAACACGAAAACGGATAACAGAGAAAATCGGACAACGCGAAATGTATGTTTGATCCGGTCCCTTATACTTCGTTTTCACTACAAAAATTAACTGGAATTAAATAAACGAAGGTTATAGTTAACTGCAGGTAAGCTAGAAGTGGTACGTTTGTGTGTTGCCATTGAAAAGACACCTGTGGTTAATGATTTTGTCTCACTTGAGTCAGCTGAATTAACTCCATTATTCAGTAACTTAAACCATGTAAGTGGTAACCACATTTATTACCACTAGAAAATTAACTGTGGTTAACTTCATACCTGCAGTTAATATTTGTAGTGGAAAGGAGGATTTAGAATAGCATAAAAATTCTTTCTTTTAACACAAAACTTGTTTAAAACCAAAAAAAAAATTCTCATCCTTCTATTTCGTGTTAAGCAGTTTCTACTGTATATCATTAAAAAGCCTCATGAGATCTTAACAAATTCTTAACTCTAGGTTTTTTTTTTAATTTATTGATTTTCTTCTAAATGTTGCTTCTAAAAAGCTGAGAAATAGAATTTCTCTGAAAGAAAGAGAAGAATCACAAAAGCGTAAAAAAATTCCACTGAATTTCATTTTGTAAGGTATTTAGCAGAAGCGCGCCATGTTTCTTTCAGAATTACAGAAATAGAATATCTCTATGGTGCTTGCAAAGCACCATAGATTGTAATTTCTGCAGTTTTTTTCCCTCCTCATAGACACCCTAAAATGGTAAAACTTTTATAGTACTGTATAGCTTAGAACACACATGCAAAATACATTTTCTTTTTCTGTGTTGCTTGTATTAGCACACATATAACAGAAACGGGACTGTAGAAAAAAATCGTGTACCCTCTATTGAACAGAAAAAGAAACACTGCACAAATTAAATTACCCACAGAAATTACTAATATGAATTCATTCCATTGTGATATATGTTTCAGGGTGAACGGAAAATTTTACAAAGGAAAAAGTTGAGATTTGTTCAAAATCATTTTTCAACATATTTTCTCATTCACTTTTAGAATAAAAATATTCTATTTTTTCATTTTAATATTCTGTGATAATTTTAAAAGCGGAATTTTAAGCAGAATTCCATGCTTATGAGTTTAATTTCAACCATTCCAGATGGCGTTACTTTTAGTATGCCTATAAGGTTCTATAAACAATATTCACTGTATATAAGAGAACTTTACCTATAAAGTAATACAAGATAGAAAACACACGCAACACTTTGTCAAAAGAGAGAGAGAGAGAAAGAGAGAGAAAGAGAAAAAAAAAGATAATACTTTTGTAATGTAATTACTAATTATTGATTTTTTTCTATCTCTGTCTCTCTCAACTAGTAAAGTGGTATCCCACCTGAAAAATGAAATAAATGGGTTCTAAATGTAGGTCAACACTCAACAAGGTTCCTCTTTTTGTATCAAAAATTTTAATACTTTGGCATCACCACCACCTCCAACTAAACTAAATTTGTTAACTAACCACCCACCATACGTGGAATTGTCCAATATACAAATGTGTCCCCAATTGTATTCACATTTTATTCGAACAAAAAATAATAAGCAACTGATGATTGTGACTGTAATTGATGTTTGTCTGATGAATACAAACGTCATCACATGAGTTTCAAAATGAGCTAAAACAATACCAATAGAATGATGATGATGACAAGAGACAACAATTGACAAAGGTGGTGAATGAATTTCCAAATATACTGTAGAGGTGAGGTAGAGGCTAGCCCCCCTCTCCCCTCCCAACTCCAATATACGACGACCTTCTTCTGTTATTCCAACTGTGTTGAGGTGGTGATGTAATATGTCTCTGTATCCCTCTGTTTGTGTTGCAAGTGTTATTGTTCTTTACCATCCCCTCCTACCTTCCACTTTTTCAACAATTCTGTTCTGTCCCTCTCTATCTGTGTCTTTGTCAGAAGAAAAACTATAAAACGTAAATGGAGCCACAAGAAACCGACCTTGACCCAAACACTTTTTTTTTCTTCTTCTGACTGACTGTTGGGGGGTAGCTTCTTCTTTTCCAGTAACTGGTTTGTTTGTTAGTGTAGTTATTATTACTATATTTATTATTAGCTATATATATATATATATATATATATATATATATATATATATATATATATATATATATATAACTAACCCTCCTTCAAATCTATATTATTTATTGCTCCACATTTTGACTGACTGACTGGTTTTTGCGTTGTTTGTCTTTGTCTCTCTGTCTCTAGGTGACCTAACCAAAATCAACAAAAAATTGTTTTTAAGATAAAATCATGCAACTAAGGCCACATTCCTAAAACGCAACGTTCTACAACGTTAGTAATTCTCGGTTATGGCGTTATTACAGATATACCATAAGGATGCTATGACCCCCTTCAATTAGGTTTGTATTATCAATGACTGCTTTATCAAAAGTAGTGCTAAAGTCATGACTCATGAGACATCCTATATTAGAAGTTGATGATGAGTTTAATTAACACTACCTTTGACTTAGCAAGCATTAAGAATATGAACTTCAGAATTTAGGTAGTGGTCTAAATGTGAGGCTGCATATTTGCTTTAAAGCTCCTGTTTACTGCTGATTTCTTTAGCAGCAAAATTTAAAGCAATGAAGACTCAATACTGAATATTTGCTTATAAATCGAACCTCTAGCATGCTCGAAAAGTGCTATGTAGCTGCTAAGTCATAACTAGCTGACCTGTCGTCTTTTCCTTTTTCATAGAATCTGATTGTTTAGTTAGTATTTTAACGTTATGACCTGCAGCAAATGGAAACTTCAAAAGGCAAGCAAGCAGTAGCAGCAGTTTGCCTTTTAAAGATGCAATAAAACGCAAATATGCAGTAACAGGAAAAGCTACAAAAAGCAACGCAAAACTTTGCTTTGCTTTGCTTTGATTTTGAAGCCATATGTAGTCTGACCTTATGTTTGTTAGCAACTACGGATAGTAGGTGAATGTACTATTCGTATTTTCATGACGCTATATTTAAAAATAAACTTTCTACAGCATTGCAATTCTAAAATAATTTCTTACTAAACCTTGATGCCATAACAAGTTTATTTTAAAAGATGTATAATATATTATTGTTGGTACCGATTTTTAACACCTTCATTTTTAATATGGCTTATTTTGCAAATTCCCTTCATGCTTATGAAAAAAGTTGACAATTCAACTAAAATTTCTATACTTAAAACTTTACTGTTGAGCTAGACACACTATAGACTTGTGCTATCACAGTAAGTTAGGATGAAGTATGTATAAAATGATTATCCATTTGCGTTCAGTTCATACACACCTACCATTTCGCAAAGAACTTTTATTATACCACTAAATGAAATCCATACTTAATGAGTTATTAATAATAATAACAATATGGCTCTAATTCTAACGTCATGTACACTGTATATTTAGATAAATACAAGTATAAATAATAATGGAACTCTTTGTACAATTGCACCTTATACAACCCAACCTTATTGGCTAACGAGCATTGTAGTGATTATTATACTGTATACAGTTGCTCTATATTATGATTCACACTATCACTGAGTGGGTGAAATGTGTGTGTGACTTGACTATTTGTGTCCACTGACTGAACATCGACCTCAAATAATAAACTTGATGAACTTTCGCTTGTTTCTGCTTACAAATAAAACCTTACGAAATCTAAAAACAAATGACATATATTATAGAAAAAAAGATGGTAAGTTATAGTATTTCAAGAGTACAAATAATTCGTGGTTTCATATTGTGTTCTTAACTTGTGATATGAGTCACTTAAGTTAAATATGAAACACAGTAGCAAACGTTTTTTGGAGGGGGGGTGTCTAGTTAAAAAAGAAAATAGATGATATTCTATTAAACACAGACGGAAAGGAAGGAAGGGAGGGATGTGTGCCTATCAGGGATGTCTATAGTAAAAAAAAATGGTTAAAAAGACACCCTCACCCCCCAGAATGTATATATATCTGTTGTTTGACTTGTGTTTGTTGAGTATTTATTTGGAATGTTCAGTTTTTTTGAGTGTGTGCCAATGCCATCTATGGCACTCTCAACTCTCAACATTCCTGACATAAAAGTACAAAACAAGAAGAAAAGACTCCAAGTCGACAGTCTTTTTGAATGTATATTTTCTGGTTTTACAACGTTTAAAAGAGTAGCTTTTTTATAGTTGTTAACTTGTTGTTATTATTGTGTTGTTTCCCCATAGTTCTTGGATGGTGTTTTTTGTCTTCCTTTTCTACACAAAAGTTACTAACTTACACACACAGTTTAATATTTACTCTTTAAAAAATCTATGAACTCCAAAATATCTTACAATGAAGTAAGTTTACTAGAAGGACTACCCCACCACCACCACCACATATATACACATATGGTAGAAAATATAGCTCTCCTAGAAAATGCTGCTAGATTTACTTAGATTTCTCGAGGTAATTGTTGCAGTTTTCCGAGCTTGAAGTTGGACTTCATAGTGGCGGTCATTAACAGTTTTTTATCTTTGTATTTCGAAAACGTTGATGGAACCTCGCTTTGCTTGTTGGAAACCAACATTATTCTCCTAGGGTAGGTTTATACTCCCAAACTTTAGTAAGATTTGCATAAGATTGGTTTAGCTTGATTATACAAAACAAGAACCCTTCATCTCCTGGAAGAAAGAAGGTGTGACTAACTGACTCCATCTATACATACATTTCATGATTGTTGCTTTCAATGCTTTGATTTGCTAAGCTTTGAAAAGTTGAACAATTTCACAGCTATCTATCTATAGGCTCTTGTGAGACTTGTGGATGTAAAAATTTAAATTTCTGACGCCATGTTTGAAGCTTTGTAGGTTGCTGTGCAGCTTAGCTAGGAAGTATAAGCCAAGCCTACTATTTTGGTAGCTGTAGTAGCTCAAAACTCGGGAGGTCAAAGCTGAAGCTATTGTCTCCAGAAATCACAGCAAATCTAGCTGCAATCCTTTCAGAACTAGTTTTTGTACTACAGATACATACACATACACACACAAAAAACAGAAAATAAGGACAATGACTTGGAAAGAAGAGAGAAAACAAGAAATATGCGAGGCTATATACTTGAAAATGAACCACAAAAAAATACCATCTCTAAACTTAGATTGCAACTTTTTCTTTCTTCTAAATTTAGAGTTTAAATGAATGATGTTAGATGGGGTTAAGTTGGTTTTTTTTTTTAAATATATATTTATAGATTAGTTACAAGATGACCTTTGTTGGAATTAGTGAAGAAACTTATTACTAAACTGATGATAATATCTTTGTTTTTCATCCGTTTTTAAACAAAAAACAACACTTTGGAAATTTCCATTGAAGCAAAGCCAAAAAATATGATGAAGAATATAAAAAACCACCTCAAAAGTTACATGTCCAGTTTTTTTTTTATGAAAAAGGACATTTGTCCAATGATATTGATAATTTATTTATCACAATAGAGCTGTGTACATTTTATAATAAATGTAATCCCTTTCTTCTTTTTTTTTTTTCCAAACTGTGGTATCTTCTTACATTTGGCACCTTCAAAAGTATATTCAAAACTGGACTCTTTTTTTCAAATACACAAAGACAAACCACAAAAACTACTTTTTAGATAATAAAAGGAGTTGAGTTTGCAAACCTCAAATAACAGGCTATTACGTTTAACCAAAAGAGAAACTATTTAAGAGAGATATCCTCGTCCTTCTTGACAATTTATAAACATACTTGGATTGTAATTTACCCAATGGTGGCCACTATAAGTCTTCATTGTGATTATAATCGATAGGGATTGACAACCCTAAATGTCCAAAGTTATAATTGTTGTTGCTTCTGGCTATATATATATATATATATATATATATATATATATATATATATATATATATATATAAATATATGTCGCATCCATTTGTTTGAAATGTACGTCCATTTCGCGAAATGAACATAAATTGGCCTGATGCAAAACGCGAAATGGACACACATTTCGTGTAATGGACAATTACACCAAATGGATGCAACATATATATATATATATATATATATATATATATATATATATATATATATATATATATATATATATTGTGCTTTGACCAATTGTAAAATTTTTCATTAAAATAGGCAAACAATTGTAATTTTTATGTGTTAAAATTCTGAAAAATAAAACTGCCAATTTTACGATTATTTTTGTGAAACTTCAGTGGCAGTTTTGTGAAATGTTGTGAATATTTTGTGGAAATTTTGGGAAAATATTGTGATAATTGTGTTTATAAGAATCCTAATGAATTTATTGATGGTTTATATGTTAATTTTAGATAGTTCTATCAATTTTAACAAAAAAGAAGTTGTGATCACAATAAGTTGTAGCCCCAAGTCCTCATTACTGAAACAATTATCAATTTGCGACGATCGTGCCTGAAGATGTCACTCCATGTGCATTATTATTTGGTGATTGTCATATTATGCTGTACACCAGTCAATGGCAGCCATATGACAATACGTGTCATAATATTTTGTAATTTAGTTTTTGTAACTGTTACAATGTTTTAAACTAGATTTACTGTAACATGACAGTCTTATTTTCTTTCTATAATGACACCCCTGGTTATTATGCTGACAATTATTTAGACACATTTTAGTATTGTAGTAAAATAGAAAATATTTTAGGTATGTCACTGTGTGAAAAAAGTAAAATGAACCACACTGAATCATTGGTCACACTGTATTTGTCAACTCAACAATACCGGTTGGTTTATTTAAATAAAGAGGAAGAGGATATGACATCTCTCTTTCTTATTTAAATAATTGAACCAGTAATCTTGAGTTGACAAATGTCTTTGATACAGTCTCTTTAATAAAAACATCTTCATTTTTGAGAACATAATTCAGCTGATATTTGTGTGGCTCAAGGTAAACGAATAATTTGCAAGACTTCTAAATTTCCTTCCTTTCTAGTTAAGCTTCATTGCATCTTCATTTAACTTTTGTGTAAATTATTATGGTTGAATTTATATTCTGTGTATGTAGACAAAGAATAGATTTATATATATAAAAAATGTAATTAATTTATATGTCAAGGCAAAAAAAAGAGCGAGGTGTGTTTTATGTTTCCATAGATTTTTTTTTCGGGTTGGCCAGTGAAAAATCAAAGCAATATGAATGATTCAGCTTTGCCACTTGCATTGAAAAATAATGACAAAACCATAGTGACACAAGTGTCAACTATGGTGAGAGTACAACTTTATTATTGGGTACTTGAATAATCTATAGTGTGCCTTTCCCCAATATTCTGTAGAAATTTCAGATCCTGAATCCTGATGACAACAGAAGGCAAAACAGGCTTCTTTTTTTCTCTCCATAGGGTTCTATGTTATATACATAGTCAATATTCTCATTATAATTTTTCTTCTTCCATAGTTGTCATGTCCTGTTTTCATCTTCACACTTTTGTCTTGTGACCCTCCTGTTTTCGGGTGACCCTCATTCGCCTCCAATTCCCCCTCCTCTCCCTTCTTCTTCCTTAACCAGGACGTTGAGGGTCAGTTACTGACCAAATACAGTACTATATACTAGTATACAGCCATGTTGGTGGTAGATACTCTTTGTAGTTGTTCATATGACAATAATTCCCATGGGAAGAGAAAAATCAGGTTGTATCCCTTATAAAAAAAATTCGCAGGCACACACTGACTGAATGAATATCGAACTAAAATGCTCCATATTGTCACAGTATATGATAGTCTATGTCACCCCAAGTGTTAGCATTTGTATTCATTCTCATGGTGTATAATCTCAACTATACATTTGACCTCCCCTCCCCCTCAACTTGAAATATACTAAAAGTTCACAACTTCACATTAGATTTTTTTTCTTCAAGTGTCTCTTTAAAATTTACCCCTTGAAAACATCTTCGTTTTCCCTCTGACTTTGCAGTGTCACTTTGTGTTTAAAAACCCATGTAATATCTACTGTGATCAAAAACAGATGTCAGATTCAGATGAAAATATTGTCTCTATGTCATCAGTGACAAGTTAGTTGTTGTCATAGTAACAAGTCACTTCTGGTTGTCATTATTAAAAGTTAATAGTAAAGTTAACTCTAAAGATAGTGGTGTGATACTCTTATGATTAGAAGAAGGTGTTACATTTGTAACCCGTTATTGCATAAATTTTTATATTTTTCTAGATGGTATGGATTATTCAAATTTGAATAACATCTAATATTTGGAAATATATTTTAAAACATTTCCTCATTTTATGTGTCAAAAAGAAAATGGGATAAAAAAGTAATTTATTGAAAGAAAGAAAGTACAAAAAAGAGCGAAAAATGTCAAGCAAAAATTATTACACAAGAAACATTATTCAGATTTCAGAAGAAAAGTAAATAAATGATTGATTTCAAAATAATACCACTCATTTTATGAGTAGAAAAAATAACAACATGGGTGTACTTTTTTTTTGGGCGATTTGGGGCCTATTTATTGGCACTTGAAAAAATTACTGACGAGAATTGAGAAATTCTGAAGAAATATAAATACCATAACATTGTATGTATTATTTCAAAGTTGAAAGAAGATGTTAATTCATTTTGAACTTTTTTATTTAACTGAAAAAGAAGCCCACCTTTCATTACATTGCTTACTTGACATAAAATCTGAATTAATATATCTTTGAAAATTTTGTTTTCTCAACAAATTATACTGGAATCAAGTTTTTTTTACCTGATAAAACCAATCACTCTTATTATGACCTTAATGTCAATCACAGTTTAAACCTTGCAATAAACATTTTTTTTTTGTTGGTTTTATACAAAATGTTAATTTTTTTAAAATTTATTTTGCAAAAATCATTGTATTCCTTTCGGTTTCTACATTACCTGGTAATAATTTTACGACTAAAACCAGTGCTGAGATAATTTAATGAATTACTTGTATATTCTGTAATTAAATTACCTTTTCAAGTAATTAGTAATGTAACATACTAGTTTTGAAACTTTGTAATGTGTTATAGTAATTATAGTAGTATTACCTTTAATGTAGACAAATGCAATCACTTTAAATTACTTTTGATTTTGTATTTGTATTCTCAAATTACTTTAAAATTTGAGTTAACTATTACTGATAATTGTCAAATAGACTGGGTATAATCATCTATAATGTACATTTGAGTGTGACTTTTTGCAGTCAAGTTTGCTAAAATTGCTGTTTTTGCATTTCATGATGTCCCCACTCTTGATTTAAAATTGGAGAAAATGAATAAATGTTATTATGCTTAATTATTTTTCATTGATGTAATTAAATACATTTAACAATAATTTTCCACACAAGATTGACTAAAATTCATGTAGAAAGTTGGAAATACAGTAGCAGGTACTTTGTCAATATGTAACGCAAAAAAATGGCATTTTAAGTTTTATCTTTACATAAAAAAAATTGCTTTGAACACTAAAAATTGCACATGCAGACTTAAGTTATCAACTTATCATCATCCCAAGTTTTTATTCAGTAGAATTATTTGCTTTCTACTTGCTTATCCATATTTTTTGAAAGTCAAACAGCAAATGAAATGACATTAGGGCAAAGACCCATGACCGTCTTCCTATATATGGTGGTGGTTAACCAAGTTTCACCTTTTATCACCCCTAAACTAGGAGAAAGAAAAACTTTTCTAGATTTTTTAAGGTGCACAGAAAGTGAAAGTAACTTTTTTTTAAAACGAACATTATTAAAAGTAAATAAATCTAAATATTATTTATTAATTTTTATAATAAATATAATTTTTCTAACCAAAATGTTTTTTTTTCTCTTCTCAAAAGCAGTAAGTGAACTTATACCATTTTTTTCTTCAAAGATTGTGGAATTTGTGCATTTCATGTATTTTGTACTTGTGATTTTGTATTAGGTGCAAAATAAAAAGAAACTTGAAAAGTTGAAAGTGTTTTCGAAACTAGAAGGGTAGCTCAATCACTTAAGGACAATTTTCATATTATTATCTTCCAAAATAAGCTTTTTAAGCTTGTTTGGAAATGACCAAACTTTAAAGCAAACTGATATTTTTCAATTATTACTTACAAAAAGTTTATTTTGAATGATATCAACATGAAAATATGGGTCGTGCTAACTGCCAGTATGATGATACTAGTCTAGTCTGTATCACCATAGAAAATGCACCGATAATAGGAATTACTATGCCCTTACAGAGTGGACTCAGTATCAGGCCTAACCCTGAATGTGATTGAGCTACCCTTCTAGTTTCGAAAACACTTTCCAAGTTTCTCTTCATTTTGTTATTGAAAGATAGAATAATCAATAGTTCGATAATCAGCAGTTCTCATAAACCATCAGGTTTAACTGTCTATAATTGCCATATATCATGCTTAATATGGTTAAGAACTTAAGATAATTTTACTCCAAAGGGAGTTTGCAACTGTGGTCATATATATGCCTTTTGTGCATTTTATGCAAACGTTTGGCCTTAGTTTTTATCATCATATTATTATCTTATGGAAGTTCTTAAGAAGGGAGAGAAATGTTTTGGACAAAAAAAAGCAAATGAACTGAAAACACATGAGCGGATACAGTTCACGAATGGGGTGAAGGTGAAAAACTGAGCCTGGGTGAAGGATCTCTCAAATTGAAGAAGAAGAAGAAGATAGAAAAATAAATTGTTTCATGGGTGGAAAGGGAGTTGAATTTAGAATACTTTTTCTCTCTCTCACTCTTTTTCCTTCTGAATGGCAATGTCCGCTTGGAACAGTGGAAACAAGTTGTGTATTATTTTTTTCAACAAAAAAGTGGTAACTTGTTTGTGAAGAAAAAGGAGTGAAGAAACTATAACTCGAAAAAAAAAAGAGTAAATAGTAGGAAGAACTACTTATGAATATAATGTGTAATTTGAATAGGGTTTTAAATATGAAGCTCATCGTGTAACATGCTAATTAAACACACTAGTGAAGATGATTTGTGGGGCAATCAAAACCACCATTCACATCATCATCATCATCAACAACAACAACAACAACAAACACATAAAAATATTATATTTTCTCTTATTGAAATTTATCAGATACATTTATTTTTAAGGTGGTTTTTATCATGTAAGTCTTTTTAAGGTGCAAAAAATGTTGAGAAACTTGGTAGAATGGTAGTCCAGTTACATAAGGTTGTTTTGAAGTGTAAACCGCCTCTTTAACTCTTGATTCTTTTTGACTTTCAGGTGCAAAGTGAAGAGAAATATTAAAAATGTGTTTTAGAAACTAAAGGGTAGCTCATTCACTTAAGGGTATTTTCCTTATTGATGTCTTTCAAAATAAGCTTTTTGTGTCAGTTTGAAAATGATCCGACTTTTACGCAGATGATGTTGCTATTTTGTAATTTTTGTCTACAAGAAGTTTATTTCGAAAGATAACAATATGAAAAATACTATTAAGTAACTGAGCTACTACTCATTCTAGTTTCTAACGCACTTTTCAATTTCTCGCGGTAGTGCTGCTCTTCTGAACCACAGAAATAACCAAGAGTTCTTAAAAATCAGCATGTACATAAAACATATCTTAAATAAGTGTGAAAAATAATAATATTAATTAGCTATTTTCGACATTTGTTGTTTTGTCACTTTTTTGTGTATTTATTTTTATGGTTTTCTTATTTTTGTGGTAATTTTAAGTGATTGAAATCAGTAATATGCATTAGTCGTAATATTCTTTTAAAGAAGAAGAAGAAGAAAAATGTAAGGCTACTAATTAAGTAATCTCTTGATAATTTGATCTTTGTTGTTGTTGTTATTGTTGTATCTTTCAGAAGAAAGGCAGCAGCAATGAATTTGCATGAAAATGACTATATAATATTAATTAGAAAACTTAGCTATGTGTAGGTTCAGAAAAGGGGGATTTTTTTATATATACATTTATTAAAACAAAACATAATTAGATTTTTGAACAAGTTTTCTGTTGAAAACCAGTTCGTGAAGAAAAATGCAACATAAAAAAAATCTAGAAGAAAACAGGTTGCGTTGAATATGACAATGGGAAGAAAAAAAGAGAAAAAGGTAAAAATAGGAGGACAAAAGTGTTGATTTCATCTAAGAATAAAAATATTTCATAGTAACTTGAACTCGAATATAAGTTCATAACAATAATATTACACATTGTAGCCTTTCAGTCCGCCTACAACACCTACAATTCGGAATTTCTCGAAAACTGTTTAACACAAAATGGTAGCGACAGGAATATTGTTTTCGTGTTATAAGAATATTTTTTAAAAACCTACATCTTTTAAAAGCCTAATTTTTTATATATAAAAATGAGTAAATTTAATTAATTCTGATTTTCGGCCACGGATTTCTTGCTTTTCAGCTCTGAAAACAAAACTGCAATAGAATAAGTTTGGCCAAAATTTGGACTTATTAAGTTTTGAGAAAAAAAAGCTCCTCTTTTGTCTATAGATCCCTTGATAAACATTTTTAAAAATTAGTTCTCTTAACTGAAAACGATGGAGTTTTTTGTTGTTGCAAATAACAATAGTGACAAATGACTAATCAGTGTCATCATCATCATTACTATTATTATTGAAATAAATGCTAAAAAAGGAGGCGTTGCAATTACTAAACAAATACAAACACACACACAGACATTGCCATTATGCTTAAACATGTTTACTGATTTTCTATTATTTTTCTTTCTCTCTCTTCTTATTCTGTTGAATTCTAAAACATGATGATGAACACTTTGGTGTACCCAACACAAATGTGTGATTGATATATATTAGCATACTCTTGTTTTGTTTTTTTAAAGTTTGTTTACATTTGACAACTTGATCCTCTAAAACACTTTTGCTAATATCTAAGACCGAAAAAGAATACATTCAAGATGATGATCAATATTCTCTCTTTTTGTTTAATTACGTGACATAAGATTGTGAGGGCTGGAGTTCCTTATTTGTTGTCATTGAAATACTGTTATTGATTGCCACTAAAGTGTGTATGGCCCTATATTACAAGGTTACTTAAAAGTAAAATAAGATACATGGCATGCAGGTAGCTCCACTACAAGTTAAAGAAAAACCTCATATGTGAGTGGAGCCTCTCTTCAAGGATGCCTTTATAAAGAACTTTGAATTTGCATTTGAAAAATGACTCTGCAAGCAGTCAAGAAGGTCTGTGGCAGAGAGACTAAAGTCCAATTGTAAAAACCCAATAACAATTGCAACTTGTTCTGGGTGCAGCTGAAATACAGCATAAAGAAAAATATTTGTATAATCATTGAAATGTGAAGAAATTTAGCTCTTAAAAGTATTAAGTGTGCTATCTTTTAGCGCTAAACTCAGCTATGGCACGAATTGCTCCATTAGTTGAGCTACCTCTATTTGTGTATATTAAGTGCAAGTATAGTTGCTTCACTGTAAGATAAAGCCTGTGACGTCAGCAAAGTGCTTGTGTCACTTACAGCCATATTCTAAAACGTTACTTAAGACGAAGTGAAACTTAAAGCCATACTTAAAAACACTCCATAGACCTACTATAGAGTTTTGTCTTGCACCACAATTTAAGTTTAACTTGATTTTAAGCAACGATTTTGAATAGAGAAAGAAAATGATAGTGATTGTTCTGAATAGTTTTAAAACAAAATGGTTCTTGCATCCTTTTTTCTGATTACCCCTTTCTAATCACACAAAATGACACAAGCCTAATTTTTTGTCAACCAATCTGACGTCACGAGCTTCGTCTTACAGTGTGGCAACTATTATATTAGGATTAGATGTATGATTTGCAACTGTGACGACATAATAAATAACGTCATGATAAAAAAGGTAAGGATAAAATAAGTGTCAAGTGTGGAGGATTTAAACTGCAGTGAACCAGCTTTTTTCAATGTTTTCATCATCATATGATCTATCATGATATGGTAGAGAAAATTCTTTAAATGGGTCGGGGAGGGGGGACCAATGACATCATCATCTATTTTATAATATATGTGAAATTATGAATGAACACTGTTGTTGTCTGAAGGTCAGAGTTTACAAACAGAATTTTATAATTTACAACATTCAGTAAATCAGAGTTTATTTTATAGTTTTTGTTGTATGAATAGACCTCATGGGTATGGTGACCTTAATGGGCCAAGTGGACCTTATGAGCTTGGTGGGCTGGGCTCACTATAAAGTTTTGTAGACTAGACAGGGCCTTGATTTATTTTTACAAAATGTGAATCTGTAACTCTGTATCCTAAGATCAAAAATGAACTTTGTTCATTCTATGAGGTCTTTAATTCAGTTTAAGAATAGATCTACCTGAAATTCCTTATTGTCTTGAAAGTTACTTTTAGTATTATTCTGTTGCAACATTATTCTAGTTTCTTTACATTCAAGTAAATCTTTGTCCAAGAAATTTATTTTTAAAATGTTTGTGTGTTATTTTCGACCATACTTGACAGTTATTATTGTGTATAATCGAAAACTTTTTAAAATAAAAAAATTGGTGTTGAGTTTCCGCACTTAAGTTAGTTGGTAAGTCAGTGACTGATCCGTCATTCTAATTTCATTTTTAAAAAAAAAAAGAAAAATTAATAACACTTTGATCAAAGAACAAGAAATTGAAATGAGAACAAAGTTTTTGAATAGAGAATGTGTAACATTTGTTTGCTCTAAATAACATAAGCAAATCGTATGGATAGTTTTCTAATTTACTTGTCATCATTACAACTTTAGGGCTTTAACTCTTCGTTTGCATTAATGATATTCACATAAAAAAAAAGAGCAAGCTTCCATGTTTTTGTATTATGTAGAAGATGTCGACAGCCTTAAAACCCCACCTCAATTCACTCAAGTTAACCCAAATTTGCATTCATCTGTGACGTGTGTATGTGTTTTGTGTGTGACATACTCAGCACAAAATCCATAATCATTTCATGTTAGAATAACAAATTCAACAATCAGTATTGATGCTGTTCAATCGAATTGATCCATATTTAATATTTGATGAAGTTAAACAAAAAATGTGGGCCCGTGCCACTGTCAAAGTGGAAAGTCAATCATTTCACAGAATTGACATTTTGAACAATTCATAATGTTTTAGGCAATGTGCAGAATAAATAAAACAACCAGACGACATAATGCTGTTTTAAGTCTAGTACACCCCGGAGCAACAATCACCGGGGACACACGTAACCAACGCCTTAACATCTTCATGGGACACAGCAATTTGTAATTTTGTATCTGGGTACATGTGGCCAGTGACGTTGCACGTCCAAACCGAATTCATTATTCATTGTTTAGTTCTGCAATGGATTTGTTGACCGGCGGTGGTGTTAGTGCTGTATTTGTATTCGCTTCTAAGTACAGACTGAGTGATGTTTTCCATTTGAAGTGGGAAACAGATAAACAAGAAACACTTTTTGATGTTAAGTCGACGGATACTCGGGCGATGTGTCTTTGTATCTGCAAAATGTTGCTAGTCGTCAAGAAACATCCCTGGTGATAATGTTTCTGGCAATTATTGCCCGATCTGTACTAGGTTTTTCTAAACATACCAGACATTCCAGCCGAGCTCACAAACCGTTTTAATGTGTCCAGCCCATCAAGCTTTGATAAGGACCACTAGGCCCATAAAGCATAAAGGCTTTGGCTTTTGCCAAAAACCACGCCAGGCCAATAAGATTTATGCAATTTCCCTACCATGAATTATGTTAATTTATAATTCAATTGGTAGTTTTGCCTATTGACTAGCCTATTATTAATATTGTCTATTAATTATGCATCAAGATGAGGTTTTTTTTTCAAACTTGGGTGGTAACAACTTTATGAACATAATTGTTCTTATTATTTATTTTGAGATTTGTCATTGTGTGCAATATTTCAAAAGAATTTGTTCGATCAGAAGAAAAAAAATGAATTTCTTAACAAGATAATTGAGCATGTCGCCAAACAATTTCACAATCTCTGTGTGGCACATTTTTGTTTATTTGAGTCATAGAAATTCTGTGTAATGTTTGATCCTACTATGTTCCATTGAAGAAGAAACAAACACACAATAACTAAAAAGGGAAATTGGGGAGGAGTTGCATTTGTACATAACTCTTAATTAGGACAAAACCATAATTTGCATAAATGTAAAAATGATGTTGACATTTTTCATAAGTTTCATGAAACTCTGCTACGCTTGTAGTTTTCTTATATGCGTGTCTCATTTAATTCAATTCAACTATGTACTACTATCCAAATATAACAAAAGATTTGGATTTTTAGTATATAAGACTTTAAAAATCAGAAGAAAAAAAACTGAAATTTGGAGCAAACATCTTTTTTTTTATATCAAAATAAGTAATTTTGGCTTTCAGTGATTCAGCCAAGTGAGAAAATTTGCATAAACAAACTTTGAATATTAATATAAATTAAGAGACACACTTCTACACAAATTTATATTTCCTAGATAATAAAAAACCCCAAATGATATAACACTCTTTATAAATTCTTGAGTTGTTTTAAGTACAACTTTATTTAAATGTGTTTTAGATCAACATAATTAAAAAAACATGTATTTCGAAGTGTTTTTTCAAGAAAGTTGTGTTGATAACTTTGATAAGCATATTTCTTGCATATAATTAACAACTGTTGTTCCTGTTGCTATTGTTGTGATTATATATTGTATTAAAAGTGCATACATTTTGTATCATGGCTCTCTAGTTAATATTTTTCTGGCCCATCCCCTTCCCCTCCGGACTTCCCTTAGCTTCCGCATAATTAACACTCACTTTATGGTATGAGCATAAATCACATTCTTTGGCCAATATGGCTTTATAATAACCTACTACTTAGTGTATAATTAAACCGAAGATACAAACACAAATGTTAACTTTGTTCAACTTAACTGTTGACCACAATTGTGTGAAACCTCTTGTGTGTTTATTTTATTTCTTTTAATCACAACATGGTATAAATAACCGAAAATTTAAGGCAAAATCTTGTGTGTGTGTGAAACCAAATAGCTTTTGGAATAATCGAATCCCCCCCCCCCCCCCTCTCTCTTATTTCTCATATCAAATATAGAAACTATTGTTATACTTCCAGGGTTGGGAAATTCGAAAACTTTACAGAAACAGTCAAAGTATCGGAAATGCGGAAATTAAAAGTGCATTAAGATATTTGCATATAATTAAGTTGATTGCGCTCAAAATTAATATTAATATTACGATTTTCTCGAGAAAAAAAATACTTTATTCCGGAATATTCCCGAAAATGTTGCTTTCATCACGATTGTCAACTTTTTTTTTTAACAATTTCTCCAGTTTTTTTTTTAACATTTTGAAATTCTTTTTAAATTGTTAAATTTATAACTGCATCAACATAGGCCTATTCGATGTACACAAATATATAACATTTAAATAAAATATAAGGAAAGGCTATAAAACAATTTATAAAATAAAAGTGCGCTCGCTGTATGTGAGGCGAGTCAAGTTTTCTTTAAGAAAAAAACATTGAAAAACTAATTGTTGTTGAATTTAATTATTTTGATTTTTTTAATAAATAAGTTTAAAAACCCCGAAATCTCGAATTTCTCAGCCCCCCTCATTATTTTCATTAACATTTGTCACCAAACAGTAAGTAGTCCGTTAATAATATGACTTGCTGAGTAAACATTAATTATAATTATTAACTGTTAATGTGCGCACATCATAGACAACACCACGAACATAACCTTCCCTCCCCTCCGGTCTCCCCAGATTCCACATTTTTAATTTGTGTTGCTTCCTGTTACTCATATAATACAGATTTATGTTATTATTATACATAACAATCATTTGTGGATGATGGAACAATGTCTTCTTAAGTTGTTTTAGTTGGAATGACATTACAATAATTGTAATGACTACACTGTTACAGTCAACTGAAGAGACATCATTTTTTTTATGTACACAATGAAACATGTAACAAATATACCAGAAATACATTTGGTAACAGTGTACATTTAACTGGCATCCATTTTTTGTGTTATCCAATTAAGAAATCTTATTACGCTTCATCATCCATAACTGTCAAAAATAACAATAGATGGTATTATTGATTGCTTATTGGTTGATGCGTGTTAAATTGATCTGTGTGTTAATTGTTATATATGATTTCAGAACTGGTATGGATAGACTATATAATGTGTGAACTACCACAAATTTGACTTTTTATGTTAATTATGTTTAACATTTGGTTGTATCAATTATAAAGACAGTTTAATTGAATTTCAACTATGGAATAGTTTTCATTAGAATGTACTGCATAAAATGTTTGAATTAGTTCGTTGATCTTGATGTGGCTTATGCAGAGGAATGTGTTTTTTTTTTTGCACATCCAAGGTTCCAGGTTCACTCACTGGCACTTTATACCAGTACATTTCTAAGTGGTGAAATTACTATCACAGTATAGAAAAGCACAGTATGTCCACTTCGCATCGGCATCCTTTGATGTAGTTGACTAGAAGAAGAAAATGGAGGCGTGAATGGCGACTCCATCTGCTGGTGTTTGTGTTATTGTATACCTTTTGTATCGATAGTCCCAGCTTTCGCAAAATCCATTCGTATTGAGAATGGTAGATCAAACCAAGCATTTGCCTCTTTTGCTGCTCTAGGCCGAGGTTTCTGTCCTTGCTGAGCTGGCCTTAGTAAATAAGTGTACGTAACGCTGTCAATGTTTATCTACATTGTGCACATTTCTATCTTAAAGTGGCCGCGCATAAGTCATTAATATTCCCTTGCCACATACATTATTTTGGAAAGTGAACGTAGGCCTAAGTACTGTGTGTTGCTGTACTGTGGTTACTATAGGCCTTGCAAGAAAAGAAAAATACAGTAAGTCCTCAACTTGAGTGGTTGATTCGTTCTGGAGGTTTCTGGCTAGTCCCTAACTTGCAGAAGTCAAAAAGCACGTCAGTCGAATGCCATCAAGTACCATGTTTTTGTGGCAATGCAGTTGTCAGGTGAAGTACCACAACCACGTATCTACGAAATTCATTGGCGGCGGCGGCGGCTCCCACCTCTATTACTATGACTATGTAATTGTAGTCTAAAGTAGATGGTTTCTGTGATTGGTGAATTTGAATTTTGACGTCATTACTTAATATTTTCTTTGCTTGCAACGCCTATACTACTCTCTCTCTCTCACACACACACACTGCCTAATAATTTCCCTAATCAGTGTATACAGTTTAATGACATTACAGTAGTCTAGTTAGTACTCTTAAAATATTCAATATACACTATTTCGTGCATTACATCATTTGAAGAGGAGGAGAGGGTAGGCCCTACTGATGAATATAAAACAATTAAATTGTTTTAAATTGCTCTTTACCCATCACTTGTCTACTTACAGTTTTATAGTATGTCTGCAGTTTTATGACACATGAGGTTATCATTTATCCAATTCATTATATTATATTAGATAAGAAGAAGGACGACCATTTTATTTGTTAAAGAATGTGATTCTCTCTCTCACTCTTGTGTGTTGTCGTGATTTACTCAACAGCGTTTTTACAAGAATGGAATGTGACAGGAGCTTCCCCCCCCCCCGCCTCCAACAACAAACATAAAAATCTAACCCAACATCAATTTGCCAGTCGGTCAAATGACTGAAATTCTCAAAAATCGAGTTAATCTTATCAGATTAATACAATGTAAACTCTGTAATTTAACACTAAGCAGGGGTTATTATATAAAAATATATATAAAATAAACATTAGTTTTTATTTATAAAAAAGAAGTAAACTCGGTATATATATTTTTTTATTCTCTTTTGTGGTCTAAGTGGTCGGTCGGTCATCTTGATTTTTCTGTTTGCTAACAATGTTTAATGTTTGAAAGTGTTTTTTTTTCTATGGAAGAAAAACATGAACAAGAAAACCAGCCACAAAAAAGCTGATATCCTAAGAATGAAAAAAGGCACATTATTATTCAGTTAAAAAAAAGCTGTCACCGATGAATTATTTAGAAGTTAAGAAATTAACCACAAAGTATAATTTATTAGGCAAGACTTTATACTGGTATTATGTTAGTTAATTTCAGATACAACTTTTTTTTCATCATCTTCTTTCATTCAAAGATGGCGTGACAAAACTAAATTAGAAGAAGAAGAAAAAAATCCCTAGTATCCAAATTATATAGAAAGGCTAAAACTGACTTGACGTTGTTATTATTATTTGAAAGGATTTCTGACAATAGAAATTTGCTCTTCTTGTTTACTTCTAATAAATAAATCATAAGTTAGTTAAATTTATTATGCCACAAAAGATTTATTGATGATTCAATTAACAAAACTTTGTTTTGAATCAATCATTTTTTAAAGAAAAATAACAGCATGTTTTTTTAAATAAAAATGTTGTTTTAAATGAATTGTGGACGCTTATTCTGCATTTTGAGGAGGCAAAATTATGAAAAACTTGAAAAATGTTTTAGAAACTAGAAAAGGTAACAGTTAAGAATATTTTCATAATTATTTATAGAAAGTTTATTTTGAAAGATATTATCAACATGAAAAATTGTTATTCAGCTACCGTTCCAGTTTCCAACCCACTTGCAGTTTCACTTTTAGTGTTGCTTTTGTTCAAGGGCGGACTTGGAGAAAAAAATACAGCCTAAGGAAAAAAATATTTACCCGGCTCCAAAGAGTAAAGAACTCCAAAAATGCCTAAAACTACACTTTTTTTAAATGTTAAGTTTTTAATCAAAATTACAAATAGTTCTCTTATTTGCATTTTTGCCTTCAGTAAAATGTCAACTTTCGCTATTTTGCACAAACGTTTAACAGGCGTAGCTAGCCAAAAAAATATCTAAAACCAGAAAAAAATGTTCTTTCTAAAATATTTTTCATTCCTTTTCCTCCAAAATGTGTCATTATCTTTTGTTGGTTTTTCTATTATTTAAAAAAAACAGCAGCTTTCTGGCCTTTCTGATCTTTTTCTTGTTCAAGTTTCATCATCAAATCGGCCCTCAAACTAACAGGTCCATCAGGCCCGTCCTCCCCTGGTGTAGCTCACTTGTTCATAAAACATCTTAATTTATTTTTTTTAAAAAAACCTCCAAAATTTAAGTTATGGTGGGAATGTGGCAGATGTACTTGTTAATATCTACTCTTTTTGCACTGATTTTCCAGTCTTGACAAAAACTGTATTAGGACGATTTCTATCTATCTACTGTATACATGCATATATTTATATATATATCTAGATATATATATATATATATATATATATATATATATATATATATATATATATATATATATATATATATATATATATGTATATATATATATATGTATATATATATATATACACACACATACACAATAGTGTCAGTGCCAGTGTATAGAGAACGTCATCATTCATTCCACTGAAGTCAATGACTTTAAGAGAGAAAAGGGAGAGAAGAACAAAAGCCAAAGTGAAGTTCTTTACAAAACAGCATTGAATTTAAGTGGTAAACCAGAGTGGCAAAAAAGAGAAGTAATCATGTTTTTGTACCAAAAAAAAAAGTTATTTAGGTTGTATAGGTTTTTATTTTGTTTAAAATATACGAAAAAACAAAACTGTGGTACAAACACGATCATAAATGACACCAAACAAGAACTTCTACATTATCCGCCTCCTTCTCTTCCTACATTCTATATGTACATTTTTATATAAACGTTTACAAACTATATACAAAACAACAAATGAAATTACAACAAAAACTGAAAAAGTAATCTAGAACCCTCGTATTTTATGTTTGTTAAATGAAGTCTAGATATAAACAGGTGTGTTGTTAATAAATGCTACTTGACAAAGTGTCATTGTGTCATTGGTGTATACGACACTAAAAAGTCGATGAAATTCTTTACTATTTGTCAAAGTGGAACTGGAAGTGAAAAGTGACAAATTCGAGATGGTGTTCAACACCATCTCCGATTTGTAATTTGACAAACAAATTTTTAAGGTTCTGTTCAGTGTTCCGTATACTGTGGTTCTGTTCTAAAATTTACAGTAGTTTCACTTCCAGTTCCACAGTCAATCTCTAGGTGTTCATTTGAAAAGCAACAACACTTAAGAAAATCATTTTATAGAAACTAGAATAGTAGTAGAATTAATTATGTTCAAAAGTATTTTTCTAATGATATCATAAAAAACTGAACATTTTATGACAGCTTAAAATTTTTAAAAAATTTAAAACATTTTGCATAAATGTTAACAAACTCTGATATATAATTAATTCTGTGTTTCAGGACGAAAATGAAAATCAACCAGAAAGTGTTTTAGAAACTTGGAAGAGATGCTCAATCATTTAAAGAAACCACAGTCCAGTGATATTCTTAAAGCACTATACATAGGCAGGGCTGACCACTCTAAGAAAATTAGGGAGATTTTTGCTAGGACAGATTCATATTATTGGTCTTTTTTTCCTAAGAGTTATAAGACAATAGAACTGTCTTTTTGAGGCAGTGGTGAATGGGGATAACTTGTTTTGTGGGATTGACATTTGTATATTCATTTTGTTTTGATATATGTGCATGTATATGTGCTTGACAATGCTTAATGCTGCATGTGGACTTTAATGTCCCTCTGCCATAGGCCTATTTGGCTGCTAGCAGAGTACTAATTGTAATTGTAAAAAAAAGAGTATTTTCATATTGATATACATTTTAAAAATGCTTTTTATGCCTTTTCAAACATGTCAAAACTTTTTGTCTAAAACGTTTATTTTGAAAGATAGCAACATAAAAACACTCTTCAATTGAACTACCCTTCTAGTTTGTAAAACACATTCAAGTTTCTCTTCATTTTACATCTGGAAGACAGAATATTCAGTGTTTGAGAGGCGTTTACATTTTAAAATTACTTTAAACATTGCCATAAACAGTTTAACTTTAAAGATATCTGATATTAACACGAAAATTACTTTCAGTAAATTTACCTACTCCTTCTAGCTTTTAAAGAATTTCTGCTTATATAGAAACCTTTTTACTTGGTTTAAAGTAGTTAAACTATATTAGTAAATTTACTTAAGAGTATATACTGAACATATTCGCTTATCATTCAACAGTGTATTGTAAAATCTGAAGCTAGATTTCAATTATGGACATTGTTGAACCCCAAAGTGGTTTTTCTTCTTTTTTTTTTCTGTCACGCCATTGTATGATGTAGGTATTTTTTAAGAATGAATTTGAAAACATCTTCGTCTGATGATGATGGTGGGCCATTTTCAAATGATAAAGATTTCAATTCTTTCAAATAATAAAAAGTGAATTTACACGTATGATCAGCCTTGCAGAACAAAAGTCGCAAAAAGAAACACACAAAAACGACATTTTTTTTATTAAAAACTCACAACCTTATTTTCTTCAAAATTAATCTTTCTTTTTTTAAAAAATATAATGTAAATTTACCTTTTTATAGATATATAAAAAAGATAGGTAAATTTTGTTTTTAAAAAGACTCTAAAACTTCAAAACGACTAACTAACAAATTATTTTAGACGTTTAAAAACATCCTACCCCCCACAAAAATGATGATGCACCTGTGTGCAAAAGAGTGCGTGTAATTTAATTCTATTAAAAATGTTTTTTATCCATCTTCTTTTGTTATTGTTTTGAGGTATTTTTATTCGAAGATAAAAACAAAATGCAAAAGCAATGCATCAAATTTAATGTGATTTCTTCTCATTATTATTAGTAGAACCTACTACTATTATTATTATACTATATGGAAGTTAAATTAAGTTTTGAAAGTTTTATGTGGATCATTCATTAAATTAAAATCTGTTCCCCGACTATCAAAATTTATCTTTTCTTGTAAAACGATGAACATGATTAAGCTTTAGTCTATTGTTTGTGTTTTTTATGTCACATCAAACTTCAGAATACTTCCTCCTTTTATTTAATACTGTTGATAGATTTTAAAACATTTGCTTGTTGTTGTTTCTACTGATATCAAAAGTAAAAATCTACATTAATGTATACTGAAATACAGACTCAGTAACATTACAATATCGTTACTTGATAAACCTCTGATGATTACTGCAGTTTAGAACAGTGATTCGCACTGTAAAAGTTACACCAAGTAGTTGATTAACACGTTATTCATAGCGTGATACCTCGTTTCCACTACAAAAATTAACTACAGTTAAAAAAAAGTTTACCACAGTTTATTTTTTAGTGGAAACAAATGTGGTTACATTAACCATGGCTAAACGACAGAACAATGAAGTTAACTCAACTGTATTGACACAATGTGGTTAACCACATTATCGAATAGTTAAATAACATCACTTCCTGTGTTCAAACAAACTTATCCTACAAACAACATGGCGGATAATGAGAGCACTCAATGTTTTTTAACTGAATGAGGAATGAAAATTTCACAAAATGCACAACAGTTTTAACAGGAAGTGACACAAAATCATTTAACCACAGGTGTCTTTTAAATGGAAACACACATAAGTACAACTTCTAGCTTGTCAATGTCTCCTGTTAGATATAACCTTGGTTATTGTAACTGCAGTTTACTTTTGTGGTGGAAACGAGGTATTAGTGTTATTAGTGCATATTACCATCAAGTCAGTAACAAACCAAAAAAAAAAAAAACTAGGAAGACAAATACTCTCCTCCCACACACACAATATAAAATTAAATGTGTGTGTGCGGGGGAGGATCACAATGAAATAGTAATAGACTTATATATATATATATATAAAAAGCATTTCTTAAGGATGTGGATAAAAATCTCTGAGGATTAAAAAACAAGAAGCAAAAATGCAACAGAAGAAAGAAAAAAAAAACGTTAATAAGAATGTCGTTAATATATACTGACGACATGCTCATTTCCAAGTCAGTAACAACAGTGTTTTTTTCTTCTTCTCAAAAGTCTTTTAGTTTTCAGGTATAATGAGAAACAAGAAAATCAGTACTGAATGTCTCTGTCTCTCTTCTATATAGGAACCTAAATATATGTAACTAAAGAGTAAAATTACCTCAAAAAATGTGCTCTAAAACTGTTGCAAAAAGTGAAGACAAAATTTACTATGGGTATTACACAATGCTGCTTAATATCATTTCTCAGTGAAAATCGATTTGTGTTGGTTTAACTACATAAGCACGTCTTCAGTGGCGTTGTTTTCTTGCCTCTTTCTATCTCTAGCTTCCTATCTCTCTCTCTCCCAATCTCTCTTTTCTTGGGTGTCTTTCACGCTTTTCTTTTTCTCACCATCCACCACCCATCCACCATCCTTTTTCCCATCATCAAGCAACATTCTCCCCGTCCCCCCCACTCCCTCATTTCTAAACAAAACCCAATTTCTTTCCCCCCTTTTTCTTTTCCAAATGAGATTCAAAGATATAAGCAAATACAGTGGTTTGATGATGGCTGTATACTTCAATGTTGTTGTTCTAACTATGCATATATATATATATATATATACACACCAAAATAAGATTTTCATAGAAGACACCAACCAACCAACTTCTTTGAAAAAGTCTTCCAACAACAAGTTCAAATGATCTTAAATATATGCCAGTAAGGCGCAGGTAAAAGTCTCTTGCTTAAAGATGGATATCTCAGATTATATTTATAAACAGCAACACATTTTGCAATTTTATGTATTTGTTAATAACATGAGAAAATGTATTTCTGCAAAATCTGAAACACATTGGTCAACAAATATATACATTATATTTTTAAACATTTTTCAAAGTTAAATAATTTTAGTAATTTTTTGAAGAATAATGTTATTGTACAAGAAAAAAAATGCCATGTTGTTAGGAATTGTACAAAAAAAACTCAAGTATGTTGCTTTTACAGTTTTTGAAATACAGTGGAAACCGTTTAACACAAAATGGAAGCTACCGAAATCTTATTTCATGTTAAACAAATTCATGAAAAGACAAGGGCTGACTGGCATATTGGGTAATCCAGGCATTTTCCCCTAATGGGCTGCTTAGTTTAAGGGCTGGTTTTTACCATTGAGGAGTAATTTTATGATGAAGCTCTTATTAGAATTTAAAAAAAAAATGCTCGCTACGCTAACTGAAAGTTAATGCAAAGCAGTAAAAGAACAATTGACTGTAAATTGTAGGCAAAAATGATGATAGAACCAAGTGAAATTTTAGGGTGGAATTCTAATCATTTTTGAAGTTTTTTACTCTTTCGGAGTCTTGAAAATAATTTTTCTCGGGCTATTTTTTTTAATCTCAGTCTGCTGCTGAAAAAAAACATTAAGAGGTTATCCGATTTTTCGTGTTAACCGGATTTTCCCTTGTATTTAACTTTAAAACAGGATGCATTTTACTTGTGCCAACTGCCAACTGATGTACATTATTTCATGTAACGAATTACATGCACTATCAAACTCTTGATTAATACACACACCGTATAGAAACACATAAACACGGGCTTTTCATTTGCTGCCATAATTTTTGATATTAATATATACTGTATATATCGTCGTTTAAGAAGTGATACCACGTAACTAACAAAATATAAATTTTACAAGAGGAACAAAAAATGTTTTAATGCGTAAGGTTTTGTTACACAATTTTTTTGCTAATAAAATTATTTGGACGTTTTTTTTGAGCCATAATTAATATAATTATGTTAACGTACATGACATCACAAACAATTTTTTTCTTCTAATTATTTGCAAAATCACATTAAATGGATTTGAACACCCTCTACCAGTCAATATCTTTTAAAATAATTGTTTATTTTGCGATATTTTCCAACGGATGTACTTTTTTTTTGCTGATTTTTTTATGTAGAAAGTGTGAACATGTGCTTTTATAGAAAAAATATACAATATATGAAAACAATTTCTATAGAAACAATGTTTTGAAATTGGGTGTAAGGTATTAGTCTCACGTTCCTCCCCCTCACTCTATCCGGAAGAAAAAAAAAATCCGAGAGAACCGAATAAAAAAAAGGTTCTATTTAAATATGGAATGGCGGAGAGAAAGAATGAGAGAGTGAGAAAAAAAATAACATAAGATCTAGATGATTTTATATATATTTTTCTTATTTTGTGTTTGTGTTGTTAGGAAAAGTTGTCAGTTTTTTTGCCGACTAATATATCATTCTTTTCCCTGCTGAGTAACAGAAGTGGAAGAAGAAAAGGTAAAAAAAAACCCCTCCTCGATTCAGACTCAAGATTAGACAAACTTTTCTTATATATGTATTTCTTTTACCCCTTTTTCTCTCTCTCTCTCTCTTCAAGTACACTGGGTAATATATATATTACATATGCATCAATGTAATAAATTCAAATCTTTTTTTTTGAGGGAAAAAGAAAGAAAAGTCTTATTGTTTTCAAGTGGAATAAGGAAAGGTAAAAGTTTTTTTTTCAACAAACAAACAAACAAAAAACATCCAAAAAAGAAGAACCAACAAAAAAAATTGTTTTGTATGCACCTTTGCAAGTTTAATATGAATTTTTTTTTGTTAGAAATAACTATATACGAGTTATGAATTCTAATAACTTTTATTTTCATGTTTTGTTTTAAATAAAACTTCGGTTGTTGTTTTTGTGTGTTATTCAAAAATAAATAAGGTGAAAACTGAAAACCATTTAAAACAAAAAGAAACAGCGAAAAATATCGGATAACAAGAAATATATTTTCAATTCGGTTTCTTAGAAAATAGCATGGTAATTATAATTACACGAACTCTTTGATTATTCTGTCTTTCAGATGAAAAATGAAGAGAAACTAATACCTAGTACACACCTGATAATTTAAATGCATTTAAATAATAAACGTGGTCCACAGAGCCCTGTGAAGGGCAAACAAACAATATATCGAATTCAATTTATTCAGTTAATAATCTGAAAATATTGAGTTAATACTTAAATATAATATATAAACTATTGACATTAAAATATTGATTTAGTATTTCAATTTAAAATATTAATAATAAAGTCAATTTTTATTTGGTTCATGTCCTTAACTGGATTCCGTATAATTCTCCTAAACACATTTAATTAGAATTGATTTAACTCATGTGTGTACAAGGTATAAAAGGGAAACTCAATCACATTTATACCTCGTTTAAAGTTTAAACTACAAAAACTAACTGTAGTTAAAAAGTTAACCACAGTTAATATTTTCTAGTGTAAACATATTATGTCGTCACAATAACCATGGTTAAATATCTGAACAATGAAGTTATCTCAACTGTATTGACACAATTGAATGGTTAAATACGTCACTTCCTGTGTTCGAAAATAAATTTAGACTACAAACAACATGGCGAATAGTGAGAGTACTCAATTTTTGATTGAATGAGGAATGAAACCAAACAGGAAGTGACACAAAATCATTTTAAACACAGGTGTTTTTTTTTTAAAAATGGAAACAAAAAAGTAATACTTCTAGCATACCTACAGTTAACTATAACCTTGGTTATGTAACTGAGGTTAATTTGCATAGTGAAAACGAGATATTAAGAGTATTTTAATGTTGAGAGCTAGCTACCTTTCTAGTTTTTAAAACATTTTAGTTAGCTACCTTTCTAGTTTTTAAAACATTTTTAGTTTCACTTCATTTTAACTCCTGAAAGATAGACTAATCGAAGAGTTCGAAAAATCAGCTGTTCAAAAAACCATTTTAAATTGTTTCCAATGTAATAACTTTTGTTGTGTAAAATATATTGTAGTTAAAACACAAGGTCAACTCTGCAGGTCTTCATTTTTTCTCCTATGGTTTTAATTGGGTTATATTGGTAAAGGAAGTTATGTTCATCATTATCATCATTATTATTATAAATAGATGTTGACACAAGTGGCATATTTTGTGTAATGTGTACATGTGCGTTACTTTTTTTTTTTCAAAAGTAAATAGTAGAAGGAGGCCACCATTGTAGCCTTGAAAAAATAACATAAGAACCATAGGATGAGGAGGCCACTTATTAAGTTATTATCACGTACACAAAAAAGCCATATTCATTCAAAGTAAATGGAGCTCATTTGTTTCTTTAGAAATAGAAAACCCCGTTCTCGCTTCCCTGTCTCTCTCTCTCTCTCTCTCTCTCTCTAGGATGTCGGTTTTTTTTCTGGTGTCATCATCTTCATCATCATCCTTGTTGAAAATTAACTATGTTTAAGGTAGTTTGAAAGTGTAAATGTTCCTCCAACTCTGTTTAGTGAGTCTTTTTAACTTTTAGAAGAAAAATGAAGAGAAACTTGAAAGTTGTTTAGAAACTAGAAGGGTAGCTCAATCACTTAAGGATAATTTCATGTTATCTTTTCTAATAAGCTTTTTATGATCCCACTTTATTTAATACTACAAAATTAACTGCAGTTACATAACCAAGGTTATAGTTAACTGCAGACAAGCTAGAAGTGGTACTGTTGTGTGTTTCCATTTTGAAGACACACTTACCTTTGGTTAAATAATTTTGTGTCACTTCCTGTTTGTGCTCATTTCCTGTTAATTTTTCACTCCACATTCAGTCAAAAATTGTGCGCTCTCACTATCAGCTATGTTGTTTGTAGGCTAAATTTGTTTTACCACAGGAAGAAACATATTTAAGAAAACTAATCATGAATTTCACCGTGGTTAATGTAACCACATTTGTTTCCACTAGAAAATGAACTATGGTTAACTTTTTAACTGTAGTTAATTTTTGTAGTGGAAAAAAGATGTAAGTGAAAAGTATTTTTCAAATTTTGTCTTAGTCTATAAAAAGTTTATTTTGAAAGATGTTAACTTAGAATTGTTTTCAATTTATTAGGTTTTCTGTAACATGAAAAAAAAAAATCTGATGTCAAATTGTTAATTTCTGAATTTATAAGTAAACAAAAGTGCTCAAAATGAATGCTAATCACACACACACACTGAATAAATCCCACTGAATTTCCCTTTGTAAGGAATTTACCAAAAGTGCCGTATATCTTTACGTGTGCAAATAAACACATAAAGTTTATTTTTAATTCTATTTTCGGGATGGTTTTTTCAGCGTGTGTGATTCTTCCCTAAAATCCTCTTTAATTCCTAAAGTATCATCATAAGGCGGTGAACCTCTCTCTTTTTTTGATAAAATGATATAAGAAAACATTTGTCCCACCTACATTACTTCCATAATATCGTGACATATGTGTGTGGTGTGCGTGGGCCAACCACTAATTCTACAAGCGCACAAATGCACACACAGAAAAAAGTACCGTTACTTTTCTATTTATGGGTTTATAAAACTTACATCAATTCATTCATAGAACACATACTATAACCACCATTACCACCTCCACGATTAAAATTAAAATTAGATTACAGACATGAAACCTCCTCCATTCAATCATATTTTTCTTTTTCTTCAAAATAGATCAACAGGATAGATTGAAATAAGCAATATGATGATGATGATGTTGTTGTGTGTGGGGGTGGGTTTGCCACAAAATATAACCATTTGAAATGTTTGCAATATTATAGTAAAGGGGGGGGGGAAGGTGATCTAGATTCTAGAAAAAAGATTTTTTAAAGATGAAAAAAAAGAGTGAACAGTTGAAGGGAAATAAATGTATTTGGACTAAAAATAAGTAGGTCTCTTTATCTGTACCCACAACTGAACTAGTTATCATAAATATCTCTTCTTCCATAAATACAACAAAATGTTCAGTGATCAATAGGAAATTCACTAACTTGCATGTTTGTTATTGTTGTATTTAAGCACAAACAACACGAATACAAACACATATCAAACACAAAGAAATATTTGAAAAAGAGTAAAAAAAAATGTAGGGCGCAAATGTAATAATGTAACATCCATGTGTTACAATACGAAAATTTAATGTAATTATTAACTTCTTCCATATGAATGAATGAAAAATATCATTTAATAATTAAACAGAAATATTGAGATGTGGACATGAGTGATATTAATAAAAGTAGTACCTGCTCTTGGCTAAAGTTTTTGGAGCAGGTTCACGAGTTGGTAGGAATAGAATGCGTGAGTCTACTGTAGTTGTGTAGGAGCCAATTCTAATATGTGATAGTGAGCACCTACTCAGATTTCCGGAGTAGGTGCTCGATTTTCTCATGGCAACTTTATTCATATGAAAATTGAGCACGTACTCATTTCTTGAGCACCTACTCCACTTCTGTTTGAATAACTGCTCGCGTGTACACATGCTTAACTTTTAGTAATACCATTTTTGCTTAAGTTTGTAATAGATATAGATTTAAGGCCTGCTTCACAAAAGACCACCTTGTGGTGCCACAATATCACACAAGCTACGGCCACCATTTTTTCTGCATTGCATTGGCAAAAAATACAAGTAGCCCGCCCTGTTAGCAGACCATAGTTTTAAATGAATTTCTTTACACGAGCCACTCAGTGTCGCCACCGAGAGGACCATGTGAAGTAGACCCCTCAGCCATATTTTTTACGATTTTCGGCGGTTTTCGGATAAAACTCAGCGGAAGTCATAAAAACTTTATAAAAACTTTAATAAAGAAAGTAATTTCATTTATTAGGGCACTCGACTAAATTCCAATTTTCAAGTTCCAATAATTGAAACTTATTGTGAATAAAATAAATCCTGTTTAGTTTCTCAAGTCCCAACGAGGAACGACGGCCATTGCATAAAAGTAAAGTTATGGAGAACATGCTCTCAAGTGCAACTTACCCAGAGCACATTCCCAAATATAATCCTGTAAATTTATTAATATTAAACTTTTTTCGGCTAAGCTGAAATTATTTTTGTCAGCTAGATAACAAACAGCTAGAGCCATAAAATTATTCGACGGATTTTGGCTGCAATAAAAAAAATTCGGCTAAGGCGGCATCTGAAGGGTCTAATGTGAAGCCTGCCTGAAAGACAGGATAATAATGAATAAATTGCCTCAATAATATCAATCATTGACTTATTTAAGTACATGTAATAACTGAATGAACTGTTTTTTTTAATTATTATTTGAGTGTTAATGGAAAAAGACAAGAACACAAACACACAACACTTTAAAATTATTGATTGGTTACACAAGTAAACAGTAGACAAGAATATTTAGCACGTCAATAATGTTTTATTTTCTATAGTAATGACGACAATGATGATGACAAATAAATTTTCTCTTACCTTGTTGGCATAGAAGATACTTTGCTTTGAATTTGCTGATGCATGGCGGAAGATTTTCCACCAGCAATTCCTCCTGCGCCGCTGCCGCCTCCTCCTCCTCCTCCTCCACCACCAGCACCAGCACTTCCAACACCTCCACCTCCTCCGCCACTTGCAGCAGCCGCAGCAGCAGCTTCAGCAGCTCCTCTTGCTTTTTGATGGCGAAGAAGTAACAAACGTCCTAATTCTTCACACCACACTGACAATAATGCTACAATAGAAACAAGAAACAAAATAAAAATCAATTCTCTCTTTCTCTCTGTATACAATAGATCCTTTTAATTGATAAACAACAAGCCATTTTGCAATACTTTTTTGTTAACATGTGACTTACTACATCCACAGTTCAAATTGGTTATATATTTTTTATTTCATCTAACTAATACAAAAAATGCGGATTTTGTTTTGATTTGATCAGTTCAGGATGTCAAAAAAAAAAAACTTGTGAAATTTGTTTATATAAAAAAAACTGACAAATTCCTTAGAAAGATGTGGACATACTTCCGGTTTATGTCATGTTTTTGCATGTATTGCACGTCTTTAGATGAACATTTAACTTTTTATGCCTATCCCTGGCAAACATAAAACATGTATGGACTTTTTATAAGTCCATATATTTATTATAGTATTACTATATATTGAAACCGTTTAACATGAAATGGAAGAGATCGAAATATTAAGCTGCGAGAATCACTAGACGGTTATTTGCTGTGGTAGGCTTACAATAGCACTTAAACGAATTTCGTGTTAAAAGAAAGATTTTTGTTATCATAAGGCGGCGTTTCCCAAATGGTGTTCCGCGAAGGAAAAGTAAGGGTTCCGCGAGAAAATTAAAAAAACAAAAGACATTAAATTTCACTGTAAAAAATGTATAATTCTAATAGTTTCTTAAAATAATTAAAATTGTAATTTAAGTAGTTACAGCATGTCCATCTTCAGACATTCCAACACAACTCAAAAATTTAAACGAGACATAAAATTTGTTGTAATTTGTATGCGATTTTTTTAAAAATATTAATTAAAAGTGAATATGATTCCCTAAATTATTATTTTATTAAGACTATGTGCATATTATTTTTATCCATATCTACTTTTTCTGACATTTTTCTCACTTCCATATAAGGCATTATGTAAAAGTACTTATTGGGGTTCCGTAATATTTTTTTTAGAAATTATAAAAAGGGTTCTGTAGCCAAATAAAATTGGGAAACGCTGTCATAAAGTACCAAACCAAAAATATATTTCGTTTTATCCTTTTTCGAGTTAAATTTTTATGAATGTAAATAGAAAACTTTACTAGTAGTGTGTGTGTGTGTGTGTGTGTGTGTGTGTGTGTGTGTGTGTGTGTTTGCAATGTTGCAATTATATTATATTTCTATGTTGTTTATCTTGTAGGTATAGAAAAATAGTTGTGTTGACGTCAATCACGAGAGAGCAGCATCATGAACAAAAAGTTATTCAAATGATAATAGCAACCAACTTGACAAAGAAAAGAACGTCATACTGGTCTATTTCCATCAATTTTTCTTCCTTCTTTTTGAGAATAGTTATAGATATTCCTCTTATTTAACAATAATGGCATATCCATGCTGCATTTCAATTGGGTTTGTATATGTAAGCATGGCGAAATGGGGGTATCTTCATGGTTTACTTGGATTCATTGACAATGCATTGCTTATGTTGCTTTTACACAACATTGTCCCTCTGCCATAGGCTCTTTTGTCTGCTTGCAGAGTAATTATTTAAATTCAAATTATTTCCCGCACATAGAAACAACCTCAATGTTGCGATTTAAAAATGGTGTTATTTTTTAATGTTGTGTAGATTTTTCTTTGTAGGACAAGGAATTTACCAAAACTTTGCACTCAGAAATTAGTTTGACTTACTTTCATAAGACGAGGAGAATCTATCATTAAAGCTATCAAAATTTATTATTCCATATCTGTTTAGTAAGTTACCGAAATATGATTTTAGAGGACTTTTTGTTTGTAAATATGTGAAATGAAAAAGATTATTGAAAAAATACAGCAAGCCAAAAAAAAAAAACCATTACTGCCTTTAGTAGAAAAGAAGTGAGAAATTGCATTATTTTCTGGTTCTTATAACCAAGAAAAGAAAGGGCTTCATATTTGCACATACACACAACTTTTAGTTATCTAAAAAAAGACACTAAACCCATTTCAGGTACCGGTAATAAAACATTTAGGGTTGTAAAAATACATTGGATATATAAAGCAAGAAAGAGTGAGAAGAGATTTTTCTTTTTTGGAAGTCATTCACTTCACTAGTGATGACTCTGATGACAGAGTTAAACACTTGCAAATCAAAGAACACATTGTTTTAACAATGTTAAAACAATGTTTTATATATATTATATATACCTAGGTGTAGTCCTAGATAATAAACTTTTTGGACAAAATTTAAGTCAAAAGTCAAAATGAGGAGCAAAATTACGACAAACTAGAAAGGGTTTTAGGAAGGATAACGGTAGCTCAATCACTTACAGATATTTTCATGTTGATATCTTTGAAAATAAACTTTTTATGAACAAAAACTAACTAAATATTGTCTCTGCTAAGCAACGTCTGCTTAAAGTTGGGTCATTTTGAAACTTGACATAAAAAGCTTATTTTAAAAGAATATCAATATGGAAATTACCCCTAAGTGATTGCGGCTACTCTTCTAGTTTCTAAAACACTTTCGAATTTCTCTTAATTCTTCACCTTGAAGACAGAATAACGAAGTTTTTTAAAGAGACGTTTTACACTTTATAACCACCTTAAAACTAACTGCTCAATGCTTATATTCCTATCATTGGAAAGCATTACGATTTGAACAAATGTGTATGTTTCCAAACCACAGGATTGTCAAGCCAGAATTGACTGTCTGTACCCAGTTTTAAAAAACCAAAGTGAAAATGAATGAATGAAATTTTGAGTTAGAAGGAGATGAAAGAAAATAGATTTGATGCATTGCATTGTACACTAATAATCATTGGTATCAATGATTTAGGGGGAAAACAACGATCTGTAATTAAGGTCACAGGAAATACTATTTCCGGATTGTCCAGCAGATGTTTATAACTTTATAGGTGAAATTTGTATATAGGTATGATACATGTTTGTATCTACAGTAGCTATTTGCAGAGAGAAAGAGAGAGAGAGAAAAAGTTTAAAATACTAACTGTAGTGTAACTATCTGAGAGTTATGTTCAAGAATCTGAACAATAAATATGCAGTCATACCTCCCTTAACGGTTACCTCTTAGAATAATACCTCGCAACAACGTAACTGACCATATTATACCTTTGCACAGAAAACACCTTAACATTTGCATTTACTTGATCAACGATACGATTTTCAAGTATCGTTAAGTGAGGTATGATTTTACTCGCAAATGAAACCATCCTATAACAAGTCACCAGTAATTTTAAATACTTTTAACACTTAATCTAGTTCAAGTGATGAATTTCTGCATTGAACCAGTATGATCTTGTTGTTTTACTCCTTTTTCTCCTCCAATGAAATATTAGTATTTCACAGTATTTGAAATTGACGTGTTTTATCTGAAGGTGTGTGGTATATGTGAGTGTATTTGTTGAAAGAGTGAGTGTGTGCAATTGTGCATTTTAATCCTTTTATTTGGCAATGGTAATAAACACACAATTTTTAAGTAAAAAACGGGTGTTGAAAATAACTTGTACACTCAACTCACACACAATGAG